>QCXZ01000003.1:64018579-64092115 GCA_025024175.1 Rhyzopertha dominica | reverse complement strand
CATTTTATTTCCAATTGTCAAAATGACATTTACTTTTTAGTGTTTCTAATACTATACGATTAGTAATCAAATTTTGTTCTCCCTACATGATTTTTTCTAAGACAAAGTCCTTGTGATATTAGCAAAATATATTAATTTCAAAATCGATTTTTTCCAAATAACTCGAAAATTATTAACTTAACAAAAAAAATTACAAGAGTGCTTTCTGATCAGAGTTTGTGTTCTATATAATACCAAAATTTAAAAAAAATCGTACGAGCAGGGACCAAAATAGGTTTTTTGGAAATATTTCGAGAATGTCAAAATTCTGAATAAATTTTCTAAGGACACTTTTTGTGAGAATTTTATTTCCTATCTGATGGCATTTTCATTTTTTCAATGTATTAAATATATTCGGAGATATTTAGAAAAACCGTTTTCTTTAAGTGACGCTTTTTGCTAATATCTTCTAAACAGTTTGCTGCACTGAAAATTTATAAGAACGAATAATAATCGCAGTTATACTACTAATCACATACTAAAACGAAAAAAATATAAAAAAATAAAAATTTGCAAAAAGGGTAGTTATCCCCCAATTTTTTCCCCTTCCCGATACTCTACTTACCCCACAAACAATAGGTCGCTTTGGGTAGTTGAGATTTATACGTTTGCCAAATTTCAAGTTCATATATTAAATTTTTCGAAAGTTATCGTGTCCACAAACAAAACCACAGATACACAGACAAGAAATTTGTTTTTGCTCAAATTTTGTGGTTTTTTTTTGCGTTTTCGACCGTTTTAAAGCGAAAGAGGAAATGCAATTTTTTTAATTTTTTTTTCGCGATACAATGCTTCACATCCGTAAAACATGGTAGAAATGGAGTGAACTATAATAAAATGTAATACTACCTATTGAACCAATCAGGATGTATCTCAGTTTGTGTTTACAGATTTTACCTTTGGATAGGGCGAAAGTGCAGGAAGGTAACGTGGTTCAATTGGACCTACATACCTATGTACTTTTTAAAGAATTTTAAAGAATCATGCTCCTGCTGCGGTCTTTTAGACACGGTATATTGCGCATTAAACCTCATTTGACATAAATATTTATTAACATGACTCTGCAAAAGTGCAAAATTATATGTAAGTACAACACATAATTAGCGCACAAGTATGTAATATCCCAAATAAAAGCGTTTGCCGATTACATAAAGGAAAGTGAAAACTGCGTTTGGCAGTGCACTTGAAGTTTGTACATACAAAAATTTAAGGAGGCCTTTTACATCTACAGACAGCAAATGCATTTAATACAATGCACATCTTTTATTAACTTTATAGTAATATCCTATAATATTCAGCCGTGATAGTGTCCCATAAAAACTGTGACGGCCTGACGGCTGGGTAACAAATAAATCAACTTGAATAAAGCCGTCCGTAAACAGTTCTTAAAAAAGGCGAGAGCATCATAAGTTTTAACAGACCATGCAGTTTGAGTAGCGTACCTAAATTCTCTGTGGAGGTCGTAAAATTCATTGTACCTATTTGTAAAATCTATGATCTTTTTCTCTGTATTCATCAGCCTACATATTTCCAAGCTTAACACATCATTCGTCATTTTAATCTTATYTGAATGTAGCTAACAAATATAGCCATAAGTGATTTTATTGTTTATCCATATTGGTTAATTACTTGATATGCGGATTTACTGTATTATGTATTTTGTTGCTGCTAGGCTTGTCATGTTGGCAAATTAAGAGAAAAAACGCCGCAATGGATATTATATGCAAATTTCTCACTATAAAAACGATGGAAAACCAAAGCAGGTTTAATAAAATGAACTTGTTCGCAGTACATATTATAATTAAGTAAACAAGACAAGCCACTGTTGTCACGAATATTAACACGTTACAATTTACCAAACATTTTATGATTATGAAAATTATGAACAAATGAAATTGTTCTAACAAAAAATTGAAAATTGCCTAAAAATGTGTATTACTTACTTCAATAAGATAAAATATACAACACTATAATTGTATAAATGTTATTTCACAAACGTCAAACAATTAAGGAAGAAACTATCCAAAATGGTAGCTTGTGCTATATATCAGCAATATTTTGGTATTTTTCTTAGTACAAGACTTTCCTTAGCTCTAACCATAAATAATGTAATTATTATGTGTTTTTAAAAATTTTCATTTATACACATATAATACATTCTATGGTCCGAATATGTTAGTACCTACCTCTTTGATACAGAGCTGAACCGTCAGGTCAGATGGCAATAATGTAGGCAGCTCCGGTTAGCGCCTGTAAATTTAATTAAGCACAAAAATGCGCTCTTTACAAAATCTGTTTTTTGTTTTAATTTTCGAGTACTTCATAGGAGGTACATTTGCCAATGCACTTGAAATTTACACATGCAGAAATTTGAAGAGGCCTTTTACATGTACCAACAGCAAATGCATTTAATACATGCACATCTTTTATTAATTTTAGAGTGACATCTTATAATATCCAACCGTTATATAATGTCCCAGATAAATAAATCAACGTGAATGAACCCGTCAGTAGAGAATATATAGGCGAAAGCATCATAAATTTTAGCAAGTTTTGTAGTTTGAGTAGCGTTACCTAAATAGTACATTGTGCAAGTCGTGAAATTGGTTGTATTTTTAAAAACTATGTCGCTTTTTTCAATATTCATCGACTTACATATTCGTATTTCCACACAGTTATTAACACAACATTTGTCATTTTAATCTTATCTGAATGTAGGTAACAAATGCAGTCACAAATGATTTTATTGTTTATCCATATTGGACAATCATTGCATATGCGGATTTACTTTTTTGTGTGTTTTATTGTTGCTGCTACACGTAACATGTTGGTAAATAAGGTTCTTGAAAGTTTGCTACGCAAAGGGTACTACTATACCTAGTACAAAATTATTTGAACTCATATTTCTAATGTGATAAATAGGTCATATGGAGTATCAAAAATTCGGATATTTAACGAAGACCTCGTGACACATCTTAGAAAATGATCATTATACATTTCCTTTAAATTATACAACCATTATCGCCATATTAATTACTATGCTAGTTTACTTAGTCTCGAGTCTGGTCTTAATGTTTGAAACAGCAGGTGATTTCGCATCTACAAATAAAACGTTTACGACTGACCTATCCATTCCGAAAGCTGACTGGAAGATGAATAATGGCGCTGATTGGTGGACGGATACAATTTAATATTGACATATTTTCTGACTTTAATAAAACATCCAGCAAAACGTGAACTTTGACATATTCCACTGCTTAGGGGAAATGATAAACACAAACTCATGTCAATATATAGGTATACATGCATATTACAAACTGCATTTTTAATACAAGTTCATGATTCAACACTTTTTACTTTACCAAAGAGTATGGGCATATTTTCACATGTCACCAAAAATCTTACATTAATTATAATAAGAAGTTATATTAAATTTGATATTTTTACTTGTTCAGAACACACTGATGAGGGTGCAAGTAATTAGCTTCATTTTAGTCTTACCTTACTCATGGAAAATTATGACATGTAAAGAAAACAGGTTTCTGAGTAACAACACATAATTGTATAGGTATATACAGAGAGAGATTTGTTTTACAAATTATTCCTAACAATAGGTCGTCGAAAAAAGTCGTTACGATGAACAGTATATTCAAATTTCTCACTATAAAAGTAGCTATCTGTAAATATAATTGAATTGACTGTAGTTTAGAACACGTACGGTGCGTAATAAAACGGTCACCAACTTAAATCGTCCTCAGTAAGCTAATTACAGCGTTATTTTTTTTAAATGTACAGTAATGATCATGTGGATCGGTATACCGTCCGGTATGCAAAAACTGAACAATATTTGTTGAGTTCACAGTAATGTTTTAGGCCGCTGTTTATATGCAGACATTGAATTAATTATGAAACCGTGTGTACATTCTCCAGACCAGTCCTATATGGGGATCCAAATACGTCTATTTAAACATAAGTTTGGTAGCCTTCTTTATAGA
This sequence comes from Rhyzopertha dominica, assembly GCA_025024175.1. Taxonomy (NCBI): domain Eukaryota; kingdom Metazoa; phylum Arthropoda; class Insecta; order Coleoptera; family Bostrichidae; genus Rhyzopertha; species Rhyzopertha dominica. The sequence continues at coordinate 64,088,081 of QCXZ01000003.1, read as the reverse complement.
CTGCATCAAACTGGGAATCTGTATCTATTACCTATAGGTATAACACCACTGCTGTTCATATTAAAATATGCTGCTAATTCGCCAGTATTTACGATTCCTATTTTGTTTCTTTCTCTATTTAATTACATAATGCGACAGGTTGATATAAAATGTGTATCTATATACCTATTACCTACTTACTATTCAAATCAGGAATGAACCAACTTTCGTCATCAGTTTATTGTCGAGATGTCTAGTATGTCGCAATACTGGACATCTATGCTACAGCTACACCGTCGCGATTAGAACCAACTAGACGTATAGCGTAACTCGACAATAAATTGGTGACGAAAGTTGGTCCTTTCCTAATTTGAACAAACAAAAGTTAACGTAATTGTTAAAAAGTGTCGCCATCATGAGTTTTCGAAATGACACCCCGAGCAACCACCACGTTCCCCAGTAGTGTAAATAATCCTATTTTTAGAAACAACCATCAAGTACAGTACCTATAATTTTTTATACCCACAGTAAAAAAATGAGGTTGTCATTAAAAACAAAACTCATGATGACGTCACCATTCAACCAGTTGAAAAACTTAATAATTTCGTTCATGCCATTTAATAAATGGTAGTTATTGTTATATTCTGTCCTGATTTGGAAGTAGCACAGATCAAATATAATTCACAATAATAGGCTTTAATTACCCATCTAACATTTAAATTACTGTAACGACAGCACCAAGATATTAAAACTCTTAGTAGTTGTAATTGTGAAAATACGAAAGCTGGGTATGAAATAAATTGTAACGCCACTGGTACTACTGGCATATTATTATTCAATCCTGCCCTGCATACCCGAGCATAACCGATACTAATTAGTTCTGCGTACAAGAAATAGTGGGGGTTATATTCGGACGAGCGGTTTTTCGTTGAACTGGTACCCGTGATCTGAGGTCCTTGCTMTCAGGAGTGGGGATAACTTTCGGTCAACYGAGATTGTGGTGAAATGAAATTTCGGTATGGCGGTACAGCGGTCAGTCGGAATTTCGGTCAAGTGACACTCTCCCTTTTAAACAAACAAAATAAGTGAGCCGTATTATGTATATCATTATGCCTAGTTTATTTTTTTTACTTAAAGAMCTTATCTGCTTAGGGCAATTAAAAAGTTCATTACATGTAAGTCCTTATTGTGCGATTAAATTGTATACATTACACATATTAATGTTCGCAATACCTGTGTTCCGGGCGGGACACTAACCCGCAGCTTCTGTAGCCAGAGACATCTGCGCTTTTGAGGTTATGGCTAGTAGACCACGTGATGTGTGAGGTTTAATAGAATCTACGAGTACATCCACTAAAGATGCTGAACAAACTATTCGGAAGCATCTTTGCTTTTTCCGGCGAATTTAAGCTTTAACGGATTGCCGATAGTTGGCATCCCATGTTAAGTGTATAATTTTTAAATAATATGACAAAGTTTCCCGTTTACTAGGTAAATGAGTAGGTGTTAGTTACTGTATAATAACAATGTTTATCGTAATATAACAATTAAGCTATGTAATACCGCACATTTATTTGTTTGTCTGCTCTAAGCGATAAATTTCGCCAAATCGAATGTTAAACAACTAATTTGGCACAACTCAAACTATCATGAGCTCAAAACACTTGTGAAACAGTACTTAATTTCAAAAATTGAGCACCTAACCTTATTCGTATTGTAACCGTTTCCTATATTACGTCCTCCTATTGCATGATCATTATTATGTGTTTCTGATTAAAATGATAGAAAAGAGCAAAAAATGTAAAAATCTTATACTTCTAAGTTGCCGCCATCTACCGGTAACATTTGAAACATTTTTGTAGCATGACAGAAGATGGCAAAGATCGTTATCCTTTTAATTGGCGTTATCCGTAGCAAATACTATTTCATGGCAGTTCATTGTAGGGATGACCAGAATAAGTGAATCGATTAATTTGAACAATGCAAATTGATTCAACATCGGTGGTTCACAGTGCTGCCACGTCTACCGATTTTTCCGTAGATTCACAGATTTTTGTATATCTACTGATTAAGAAAACTACATTTTTTATACGATTTTGTGGATAAATTTCACTTACCGATTGTACTGGAAACTTTGCAATAATTTAATATTCGCAAGGTTTCTTATATTTGACCAAAATACCAAAAGGATTCTTTTATATTTATTTTTATATGAGCATATGTGATACTTTATTGCGTTTTGCAGGCATAAGATGAAATGAAAAAGTATTGGCATTGACCGAGACTTGAACTCGGGACCTTTTGAATACCAGTCAAACGCGCTATCATTGAGCTATCATCATTTCATCTTATGCCTGCAAAGCTCAATAAAGTATCACATATGCTCATTTACAATGAATTCAGGCGATAATTATCTTTCATAGTATTTTATTTTTTTATATACATCTAGATTGGCCGTGTATTATGTACCTATTTATAATCAGCAAGGTAATTTTTTCTGCTAGATTGCACTAAAATACATCTAAGTATAAATAGAATAAATAAATACCATTACTATTATAACTACTTTATCCTAAACGTTCAAAACTAGCATCAAATTAACGATTACATTATTTTGGTGCAGTTTCGAATATACCCTTGGAATGTACAAGTGCAGTCAATTACTTTATAAACAGCGTGAAAATAATTTTGAAATGATCTGAGAAAAAAGTTTATGGTAACCTAGAATGGTGAATATAAATTTGAATTAAGTACAGTCTCTTTTATAAAATAGATCCACGTGTCTAAACCTTCATTTGAATCATATTATTTACTAGAAATTAGCTACAGTACAAAGATCTACGCGCTCTTTCATAAAGTCTTCTCGACAAGGCCCCAAATTCACCACTCCACGTCACTGGGTCGTCGCCCTACCCGTATATCCCTTCTCAGGAAAGTTTCTACTTTCTCTAACAAGCTGATCGATATTCTTGTTACTATTAACAGCTCCAACAAGAGCCGTATGCAACTTCGAAGCCAACCAACACATTATGAACGCCGACAAGAACAGCAAACACCCCAATATGGCTGCTACCACCAAAAATGTACTGCACGAGTTCTCCATTGCCGCAGTTCTTTCGAAAAACTCCCCCGGCATCAGCACCGTATACTCTATGTTCTCCTTGATCTTCGTGTACTGGGTGTCGTTGTGTTTCTGGAGCAGTTCATCGTCTATCTCTTCTATTTCCGCGATGCTGTCGATTCCTCTGCGTTTCCTCCCGTGTCCGGAGGGTTCGAAGAGGTCCAGGCAGAAGTCCGGTTGGCAGTCCGCCGCATCCATGCAGGCTTTGATCTGGGAGTGGATCCAGAGGGTGGATCGCTCCTTCATCGTGCTCAGGAGGAAGGCTTCGAAGTCCAAGAAAACCTCGTTGTGGCGGTCACGGTAACGAGACGGTTGATGGGGGATTATCGAGGAGAAGTCACGATTTCGACAACTAGAATGAGAAAAAAGTGATCAAGAGACTGTATTGAGACTGTATTGTACAATAATTGATATATTTGTCGAAGGAGGACCTCAAAGTTAACGAGTCTATGCAGAAACAAGATTCCAGCAATTGGGTATTATCACTTTTTTTGAAAATTACGTAAAATGAATCTTGAAGTGCATATATATCGTACGCCATGTTAAAAAAAAACAAAAAAATATTTGTAGGTAGAGAATTTCAGGTCTGAAATTCAAATCTTAGGAGTAACCGCCAAAACGCTTCTAACCAAGGTTATTCAACTCGTGACCTCAAGTGTCATGTAAACACTACCGACGAGCGTGCTGTTTAATAGTGTAGCATCATTCTTGTATTGGAAAAACTTTTGTGTGGTGTTTATTGAAAGGACGGTGTAAGAGGTCGCACCAAAAAGTGATTTGTGTAGTTTTATAATCATCTATTATGCATAACAATGAACATGCTTTCGGAAGTCATAACTCATAAGTATTTCACTTTTTCTTGGCGTATTTCAATGCGCTTGTCACAAAATGAACGCAAACAACAAACTGATAAATTGACGGGCTGAGGCTGACGCGTGATGCGCTGACCCCAGATGTAAACAAGCGGCCATTTACAAGACACCTGACGTCACGCCCAATATGTTCGCGTTTTGGCGGTCCCTTTAAATATTCATATTTTTTATATTAAAAATACACCTTACGATCCATTTTTTCGAATTTATAAGCTGTCACAGCTGTTTTGTGGATTAGATGCTACACATTAATATGCAATTTAATAAAATATAAATACATGGCAAATACCCAATTATATGTTTTAGCTCAAAAAACAAACGTTTAGGTATTATGGATTCAAAAATCTTTGCCGCGGGACGCTGACGAACGAAATTGTTGCAAACTCAAAAAATCTTGGAGAAAATACTTGATAGCTATTTGATTTACAAAATTGGATTTGATCTCATTTTGTAGCAAATTTAATCCACCAATCTACTATAAATTCATACTACCAGTATAAGTCCAAAATATAAGCAAAAACCGCTGGAAATCCATTTAATGTAGGCTTTATGTAGAATTTGTTGTCTATTATGAAAATTTAAGTTAACAATACTATAGTATTAGAAATCCTCTAATATCAATAAATTTTTATATATCTTCTTATTGTGTAGCCTTTTATTCGTCAATAAGTTAGTGTAATCGTAAGGTCTAAGTTAGATTTAAGCCATTATGAATAACAGGTTTTTTGTAGAATTTCATATTCATTCCCACGATATGTTCTTCTATTATCTTTCTTTAAAACAAAACATACATGCGTTATGCCAGGTGTGGGGTATTTTCTTTATTTACAAGCTTCTAGAAAGTTTGGAAGATTGCTTACTTCTCGGCAAATAATTTTGGCAATAGGCCTCACTCATTATCACTGGGCAATTCACTGAAGGGCAAGCAATTCAAACATCAGTAAACATTACTAAAATCCACGCAGTAATTAAAATCTAAACCAATTGAGGTGTTGTAATAAAGAAAAGAGAAACAAGCCCTATATGTTTTGTTCATTTGTTTTTGACAAAATCCTGACCTATTATAATTTTTGATATTATATAAATTATGAAGTCCCTTTATAAGGTCGTATACATCTGAATGGGAACTACTCAAAAAGCCACAGTTTCAAATCTCACTATAAAACGTCGCATGTAGTAGCGATTGCAAACGTAGATACCCCAAAATGACATAACGGAAGCACGACAATGACCTTACGTTAAATCACAGTGTGTGCGTAATATCATTTTCCGTGACGGTGGATTTGGGACAGCATAACATTTCTTTTCGCCGTTTTCCACGGCTGAAAGATTTCAAAAAGATACGGCATGCTCCGAATTCAGACTGTCACATTTACATGTCGTTCGCTTTGTGTGTTTAGCAAATTGAAATAATTTGCGAGCGATAAGACCATGAAGCGTTACGCATAGGTTCTCGTGAAGATCGTTAGCTGTTGGGGTACAGTTACGTTATTTATCAATTGTTTATTAATTACGGTGGGGTTATTAGGTGCAATTAATTTTGATTCCTGTCTGAGTTCTTTCAATGGCACAGTAAACATATTTTATGACCCCCCCTTCCCATTTAAAAAATGCAACTTGCGCCTATATCTCGGAAACGAGAGCTAGCACGGCGTTGAAAAAACTGCTGAAAATGCATTTTAATTGCACATAGGCCCATGCACAATTTCAGAAAGATCGGTCGAACCTGAAATATCCTGCTGCTTCCATACTTTGTAGCGACCCTGTATACTTTTTTGGGATGTATGTGAAAACTCTATCTTTGTAACAACAAAATTTAAAAGAAGTATCTTTTGCTTTAGCTGAATTAGCTGAAGATGCAATAAGAGATCTAAAAACCAAAAATATGTCAAGATCATTGATAGAAAAAATCGAGTCTTTTAAGTATATTTGTTGTATTTTAATTCGCCATGATTTACTATTGTCAGCAAAATATTGCAGAGCTGCAAATGTAATATGGCTGAATGTGTAGACGGCCTAAAAAACTTACAAGACTATCCTAATCAAGAAGAAATGATGAAAGTTTCGCTCAATTCATTAATTCGGTGGCATCTGTTCAGAAGTTGATTCAGAATCACTAGAAAACGTAAAGGAAGCGTTGTTAGAACCTAAACACACTGGCGGACTAAGGGGTGGGGGGTGGGGGTCCCCACTTGTAGGGGCCCAATTTTCAGCTTAAGGAATKTAATAACTAAATTAAAATGTGGTAATCAAATAAACTCAATGCGTTAGTGCTAAAAAAATCTACCATTAAATAGTAATATCTATAGGGAAATCTACAAATGACCCTATTATTTAAGTAGACACCTTGTCCAACACTACTTATGTCAACCAATTCATTAGTGTTGCAGGTTAATGTGGGTGATTTGAAAAATAAAGGCTAACCCTGGAGAGGTTGGGACATCGTTTGTATGTAGCGGCAAAGTGTAACACAAATAGTTTATGCGCTGGTGGTTGGTTCTTATTCTCCGTATTAAGCTAATATCAAAATTAAATCTGAACAGTCTGCCTTACTTGAGGGCGCTGTATGGTTACCAGGTTTAATGTTAATTAGCTAATATCGGCTTCAGTAAAGATAATTGTGATGGGTACCGCCCGTACGACTTTGTGTTTTTATTGAATTGAATTGAAGTTAGTTGAACGATCGTACCTGTGTTAAATCTATTCTATATCAGTGCATTCGTGATTTGATGAAAAAAATAAGTGCCTAATGCATAAATTACATTAGCTGATATTAGATTATTAAACTAGCCATGGTGTTGAGGCACAAAACTCCTAAAATTTAATGACACCGTATATCTGTTGAGTATCAAAATTACTTGTTTCTGTTACTAATGCAGTTGAGAAGTCAAATAACAAAAGTATAACCATCAGAACATAATAATCATACTATATGTGGCAGCCGATTCAGCATTTATGTTCCGACGATGGAACATAGCAAGAAGAATGACTTTTTTTCTTTTTCAAGAAAAATGTTTGATACGTGTAGTTTTTTTTAAAATAATTATACACCAAGCACCAGGGACGCGAAACGTCATAGAAACAACACTACAATAAAATCTAAACTGATCAAAACCACCCACACTTAAATCTGTGTGATGTTTCTATAATTGGTTTAAATTATATCAGGTTGGCATATTATTTCTATGATGTCTCGCTTTCTAGGTGATTTTTTTATTTACTTTAAAAATTTTTGGAGTTCTTTGACAAATATTGCTGGAGTGATCGAAACGTCAGAATAGGAATTTTTGTCATTTTTTTAAATCAGTGACAGGATTTCTCCGAATATATACCTTCTGTATTTTTCTACAATGTTATACTTTTCCCATTCTTCTAAGGTTAAAATGCCGCTGTAAAATATTTTAACAGTAATAATGGGGTATTACTTTCCACTTTTCCTTTAGAAAATACCGTCAAACAAGTCAGAAATTAGTCGCAGGTACCCCGGAGAGGCATTGCTTCAGTACCGGATTGAGCCCTCTTTAATACGGGACTGAAAGGTTTGTAGATGACCCTAATTATACAAATTTATGGTAGCGACACGGGTCTGCAGTAATCTCATTGTGATAGCGATTGTTCCCTGTACAAATTTACGATTGATTTCTACACAAAAGGACCCTCCATATAACCTTATTCAAACGGGAAAGCTATACTTATGAATACTAGACTAGTGCTACAAACTGCAGTTCTGAAAGAAGATAAAACTTAATCTCCAGTATATACCAATTTACCAATCAAGTGATATTTAATTTTTTAATGTTAACTGGGGTCTGAAATTACCTTTGAAAAAAACGAGTCATCTCTGTAAGTATAAGTGATTATACGCTATGGGTGACCATTCTTGACCGATTTCTAAATATTTTTATTTTGATTTTTAACATTCCTGTAATATTTATATATCCTGTGAATATGTTGAATGCTGTGCTAGCCGAAAATTATAAACAATACATTTTAATATTTTTACAATCTTTTAACTATTGGAAACATGTGGTTAACGGTTAATTAAATATGTAAATAAAAGACAAGTATTTTAAAAGAAAATAATAAGAATATATATTTTTTACATAAAGCTCTAAATACAAAAAAATTATTCCATACATCTATCATATTTTTACAAAAAAGTCTAACAATTTTGCACCGAATTAACTTAATATATTAATTATTATCATCATCACTACTGTCAAATTCTGAATCACTGCTAGCATCATCATTAACATGTATTATAAAATTTGGGGATACATGGCTATTTTCAATTTCAATAACATGCTTAATACAGCTTTTCCACAGTTCTTTCGTTATACTGCTTACCTCTCTACGCACTAAATCTACAACTCCCGAACTTAAACGCGGACATGTATTGTTTCTTTGTATTCCTTTCTTAAGCGTACTCCACACCAATTCAATTGAGTTTAGGACGCAATAATACGGTGGTAAACGCATAACTATATGTCCATGTCCTTTCGCTAGTTCATCAACTCGATATTGTTTAGATATGTTGAGATATTTTATTATTGTCAACAGATCTTTTTTGGTAACTTTTCCATCCGGAATTGTAATGTTATTATTTTTCATGTAATCAATTATTTCTATTTTTTTGTAGCTGATGTTGGCGCCTTGTTCATTAATTTTGAATGATAACTCGCGTTAACCATGACTATAACAGATCCTGGTGGTAGCCCTGGCAGTAACTGCTGCTGAAACCAAGTTTCAAACAGTGCAGAGTCCATGTCGCAATGGTAGTCAGCAGAACAATTTTGGATCTGTTTCGCTGACAGTAATAAGCCATTTTCCACCCATCCATCACTTCCTCCCGCATGAAGAATTATAATTCTTTTTCCTTTCTAAGGTGATGCTTGCAGAACGCAGTTATTTGTCCCATCTATCAGACCTTTTTTATCAAGTCGTGGGTGTCGTACCACGTTTCATCCAAATTTACGATAGTACGATTTTCTTGGCGGTACCTTCTAAATTCGCGTATATAATCCCATCTCATTCTTTTTAGTCGGGTTGATTCCAATATATGCAAATGTTGGTTTAATGTACTATAATTAAAACCGATTCTCCTCAAGTATTTTCTGAACCACTCTTCGCAATAACTTATGTCATATCCTAATTCCAAAAGTTTTAATTTCCGACTTGCCGTAGTTGGAACTTTATTTTCCTTATACATTTGATAAATCATTTTTTTAAGTTATATCCCAAGCTCTTTTGATATATTTAGAAATTTCTCCGAATTGTGTGATGTTCTTGAATTGCCTTTATTTTTAATAATATCTCTCACAGTCGTGTAGGGGACACCAACCATTTCACTTGTCACTTTTAACGGAGCACGGCACTCTTTTGTTATAGAAAAATTGTATACATTTTTGTTTATTTCTTTGGCATCTTGGGTAAGGTAACGACGATTCCTCTTGTTTTCTTCAATTTGCACTTCCATGTCAGCGTCAGCAACTTCATTCTGAGCGGTACTTGGAGCAGCTTTTTCCCAAGGACGGAACATTTTTCGCTTCTCGTGTCTCGCGCACAGAAATACTAAGATTGAATGCTAGTTTTGGCTTGACCGGTAGTGAACTTTAAATAATCCGACCCTGCTTAACCATCTTCCGAAAATCGGACCTAAATTTATGGTAATCCGGTTATTTGCGGTAACTTGTGAGGGGCCGCCTGCTGTTCGAGATGAAAGATAAATTTTATTGCAGGGTTGTAATAACGGTAAGAGAGTTGCATTACTATACACGAGGATCGTTCTCAATTGAGATACCACGAGGACCTTGATAATAGATACCATCTGATTTTTAAAATGGGGAATTTATTTATGTCGTACACAGGGTACGGGTAGGGGGCCTAGTATTGGATGCCCGAGGCCTCCGAGGATGATTTCTATTTGGACTTGTTATACCATGCATTAAATTCTGTGAGTGAACGATTTGATCAAATGAAACAATGCAATTCAGCTTTTTTATGTATTTTCTGCAAACGAAAAACTGACAAAGATTTGGAAGGTGTTCAACTGTATGATGAAATTAAATCTTAGAAGAAAATTTTTGCTAATGAGATGCGAGAACGAATGTTGTCAGTGAAAATAATGAATAATATTATATCTTAAAGACCTGGTTTCTCAATCAAAGTTCCATTTCTTCAGTCAAACCGCGAACAACCTACGCTCTTGATGATGGCACCGCTTGCATGCACCACGCAACACCAGAATCTTCAATGACCCATTCAATCGCGTTATCTAACAACGGAGAAAGCTCGCACAATGGTAATAATAACATGGTAAAAGTTCTCACCCGTCTTTCACCAGCGCAACGCTTCCCGCACTGTGCGGATCGTCAGGGTCGGGGCTCACGGTCACCTCCATCAGCTTGACATACTTCCACGCCGAGTCCGGATTGATGCGGGCCCTCAGCTGGAGCTTGGTGCCTATGGGCACCGCCTGGTCCACGGGCAGCTCGTTGCTGGTCAGATTGTTGATCCTGGAGGCGGGCGCCTCCTTGTACAGGGCCACCTCGTACTCCAGACGTCCTGGGGTTTCCTCCACCACTCCGGATACCCTGGCGCCGTGGGGGCTGGAATTTTTATGGTTTGGATGGTTGTTTATGGTCAGGTTTATGTGCTGTAATCCGAGTTTTATGGACTTTAATTGGATACAATTTGGGTAAATTGGTGGACGTAGTAAAAGGCCTAATCCGGCATCTATTAACGGATGGAGGAAATTGTTTTTGTGAGCTTAATGTCAGTTAATGTCGAAAACTCAGCCACAGTTCTTGCTGTATTCAGGGAGCCTTTGATTTTTAGTTTTAAGACATAACTTCTAGTTAGAATCATCCATAGCATTAAATTTGTACAAATTGTACGTACAATTGATCCAACAAGTTGCCTATAGTAAGTTAAATGCTTTCGAAGGTTGTGAAACAATAGGGAATCATGGGCGTATCCAGCTTTTAGGTACATAAGTACATAAGTAATTAATGAAGTATTTATTCCATGAATAATCTTCGTGGAATTTCTGCAAGGTGACTTAAAACATCTTCTGTGAAATAAAGACCCAAATTATTTATATGTTTTCTATGTACACTGATCATACAAAGCCCCTTTGTTACTAATTCCGTTATTGATGAACTCAGTTACGTTGCATCGCTCTCGCGTTTAACAAAAAATGAGTTGATACATTTTATTTGGGAGAATCTATGATCCACATAACGTATAATGATATCATACAAAGTACCAAAGGAACATAATTTTCACCTTAAAAGTTCTACTTATAGGAGCATGATTTCTGATTCAGAATTAACACATATCAAAAACTAAAGCATTAACCGATGCGCTTTTAGTACAGTTTAAACTTCTTACACCAGAAGCTTTAGAAATTTAAGCTGGCAGTTCATATGTATAGGTGCTAAAGATACAATTGTAGGAATTTTTACTCCCCAGAAAAAGAGACTCGATGGATAACTAACATTATTAAAACTCAGAATGGCAAATGCCTCAGCATTATGCGTCAAGCCAACCTTCTTAGATCGCCAGTGCATTGCTTTTAACCAAATTAAGCTTCATTTAAATAAACTGAAATATATTGAATTGCATTTTTAGCAACACATCGGGTTTTAATTGGTGCTGATAATGCTTTTACCGGATTCCTAAAACTTATATTAAATAAATTGACTTTCATTAACGTGAGTTCGGATGGATTTTTAGTTTTTTTTATATTAATTGTTAAAATGTAATGTGAATTTAGAAATTTGGTACAAAAGTTAAAGTTATCACCGAATATATGGCAGATTCTGATGTGATTGCATATAACAGTAGTTAGTTGAACAATCTTTATAGGAAAAGGTAGAAGAGCTGAATTAAGCAGAAATCGTATTATGACTCATCCTGACCAAGATGGTCTTTTAAAGCTTTATCCGCACTAAGAAAACGATTCGTAACAACAAGCATGTTGCAGTTACAACTTCAAAACGCACATGGCATTGAATAAGCTTGGAAACCTTCTTGGCAACGACTTATTAGAGAAGGTCATTTGCAAGGGTCAAATATGAGTTCTGGATGAAAATTGTGAAATACACTTGCCTATAAATTTTACTGTATTTACAATTTTGTAAATAAATAAGACAATTTTAAGTGTACACACATAATTAACCAGCTAAATGTATGGGAAATTGGAAGGGCTCAGAGTTGGCAACTCAGGTGCAGGGGGCAGCTGCCCCCCCTTGTCTTCCCCTTCGGTACGTCCATGTAGGGAATAGTTAACAGAAGTAGTTTTCTTGGTTACAAATTTATGGGACGTTATTGGTATAGATGAGACAGTTATATCTAGGGCAAGATGATGTCTATCTTCAGTAAACAATGGTGAGAGCGATTTGTCTGCAATGCAGAAGGTTATATTCCAAAATGCCAGGTCAAAAGTTCTCTCAGATGCATTCATTACACTACTACATTGATTAAACTTATATAACGACTGAAAATTATTAGTCGCATTACTGAACCACTCGTACAGAAATGCAGTGTTGAAACCTCCCAGCAAAATAACCTTATCCCACCCACACTCAAGCAGATTAGGTAGGTAAAAGTTAGAGTACGTAAACAACAAATACGTAGAAATTGTATCTATGGATTTTCCAATGTAACTTCAACACCAATCAGATCAATATGCGATATATCAGTAATATACCTATACAATATAATTTGGTGAGGCGGAAGACTCCATAGTAAAACGCAAAATGTAAAAAGCGCAAACCACTTGGTTAATCTCAAACTCGAGAAAAATATTCCTACAACTTAAAGCACATACATTAATGCTATTGTGATAAGCAATTAATTTTTAAAGATCAAACGCGTACTGGACGTGGGAATTTCTGTTTAAGTATTTGCCAAATGTTTTATCTGATGGTGTGCACTTTTAATTTCTAAATGCTCCAAAAAGTAAACCTTTTTATCTTTCCTTTCGTAATGCAAGATTTTAATGTTGTTTGTATCTAACCAGTGGTTATATTTTACGAAATGGTCAGCAAACAACAGAAGACTTATTAATTATATACTTCMAAAGTAACTTAAAACAGTTTGCTTAAAGGCTTAAACAAAAAAGTACTAAAGTACTGCATCTTCGTTCTTCGGTTACTTAAAGTCAGTGGTTTTGTATGTTCCTTACTTATATGTAAAAGAGAAAAATTACCGGGGAAACTTTAATTACCCCGTGCCTACGCCACTGTTAAAACTACTCTATACTCTCTTTTTAAGTAGGCTATTTACTGTATATATACAATATATGAATTTGAAATCGTTTTACATCAAACGCAACAAATTATACAGTATGTGGGTTATTATGTTGAAAAACTAAATTTCGGGCAATTTTGTCTGTAGAGAAATCCATGAATTGCTAAAATTAGCCCACAAAGAGTCTGGTGTAACAATCAACTATGACTCTATGAAAGAGATTTATCTCTTTCGAGAGCACAGCTTTTCCCTGTTACAAACGGAGTAAACTCAGTAAGTTGTGGTTTATTATCGGTCACGAGCACTAGCAATCTAAACATATTGGTGTAAAACAAGTTCTCCGTATCAAAAAATTATAAACTACTCAAATATTCCGTTAAACAAAAAAAGTAGCTTCACCATATACAGGGTCGCTACGAAGTATGGAACCAGCACCACCTGAAATAGGTTCTGTTTGACGGATTTTTCTGAAATTGTGCATGGGCCTTGCATTTTTTTAATGGGAAGGGAGGCAAAGGCACATCATTGAAAAGGATGTTTTTTTCCTGATTTCAAAAATGTATCACACCTGTACAACTTATTGCTTCTGAGTTGAGAAAAGTGTAAATACAGTAATTGAGCCTGACAAAGAATGAAAACAATTTATTTTATTGCCAAAGTGGACAAAAAAGCCAAGTATTACCATTTTTCCTTGACTGGTGATTATTTTCTCTAGTTTGATCAATTTATTGCGAATCGGGTACCCTAAAAGTAAAAAAAAACATGATTCCACGAAATATGTAGTAATTTTTCAGATTTACATTACAGAAGATGCTCAAAATGTTCCCCATTTACTTCCTGGCAGTAATGCAGCCTTGAATAAAAGTTTTCTAATGTTCTTTGTAGCATATTTGGAGGTAAATTCTAAATTTCTGCCCTGATTTGTCCTTTTAAATCTTCTACATTATGTGGCCGATCAGCATAAATACGATTTTTCACAAACGGTGGCTAAAAAATGAGGCGGTGCACTATCTTGCTGAAACCATATCTTTTCAGAAGGGCGTGCAGCGTTTTCACTATTAGGGAACAGGCGAATAAGTTCTGGTATAATGTATTCGCGCAAGAGCTGTAAATACTTCACCGAATTCAAACTTCCATCGATAAAAAAAGGCCCAATAATATGCTCACCGATAATACCACACCAGACATTCACTTTCTGAGGGTGCTGTGTGTGGACTTTTCCATCCAATGTGGATTTGCATCCGACCAATATCTGCAAAATTATGCTATTCACCTCATCATTGAGGCAAAAAAAAATCGCTTCATCACAAAACAATCCAATTTAAAATGTTTAAAATCTTTATCTATCATGTTAAATGTTCATAGGAGTTTCGCAAAATGCTATCCTACAATCGAAATCATCATCGCTCTTTTCTTGTAATAAGTAAATTTTTTTGACGGTTTCGTCAAAACGTTGCAATGTTTTAATAACTGTTGATCTGACAATTGGTTCACGATCTTCATGAATTGCATTGTAGAGTGCAACTACTTACGAATAACTTCGCCTTCTATGTCCATAACCAATCAACGTGGATGCGATCATGTTTAGTTAACTGAGGTATTGCGATTGCAAATAACAAAGTGAATGAAAATTATTACTAGTCACGAGGAAAATGTAGACACCTAGAATTTTTACTTAGCGATAACGAATATGGTTTTCATCCCGAAGTTTGAAGACCCAAGTTTGTTATCACACTTTTCTCAACTAAGAAACAATAAATTGTATAAGTGTGATACATATTTGAAATCAGGAAAAAATATCCTTTTCAATCATGTGCAATCAATCAAATGCAACCTGCGCTCATATCTCGGAAACGAGAGCTGACAGAGCTGAGTTGAGAAAGTGCATTTTAATTACCCCTAGACCTATGCACAATTTCAGAAAAATCGGTCGAACAGAACCTGAATATCCTCCTGGTTCCACATTTTGTAGCGACCCGGTATAAACGAAAGATATAAACGTAGCTGGACGTTATCTGTGTTAGTAGTTACATCAGTAAGTGTTATTTTATAACCGCCAAATTCCACACTTCGTGTCTGGTACCGTCTGTTATGGAAGGTTTCCAGGACAAGGCACGACTCATGTGACCTTAAAATACAACTACGATTTGATTGAAATAACATAACTTACAAGCTTCCTGCAAACCCTGCTGCTTTATTTTCGATAATCGTTGGTTCAGGAGGTTTACACATAATTATTAGTTCTTGATCCGACTGCATGACTACCCCTGGGAATTGAGGGAACCAGACCCTCACATGCACAAAACCCTGTAGAAAATAATATTTTAGAAAGCATTTAGTTGGAATCATTTATTTTCACTTACGTTCCGTTTAAGCACCCCACATCTATTAAAGTCTGTTATTTTGAGGTTGTACTTGAGCCCTGTGGGATCCAGTAAATCCTGCCTAATTTGGCATGATGGATCAGATTCCGGGTCAACTGCTCTCTCATCCGCAAAGAGGGGATTTCCCTTGAATCCGTTGGGTTTTCTAAGTTTTGCTACTATAGTGTCCCTAAGACCTGGACTGTTGTTGTTGGCGAACGTGCATTGRATTTCTGTCACTGAAAAAAAAAGAAAAAGTTAAGTACAGCCAACGAAGCAAATTTTATCTCTTTTTTTTGTTTCACAAAAGCATAAACTCACTTTAAATTGACTTGGAATAAGCTAGAAAAGGAGTTGCTGTAGACACTACATATGGGTAGTTATTTATATAGTGTGAAAAGATTGTTATAATTAGTTCCGTTTGTGCACTGAACCATCCATGTTGAGTTTTAATATAAGATAAACTATGTAATAATCCAATATCTCCTGGTTTTTGCGATGGCCCCACTTTCTCCCTCTGCATTTTGTATATATTCATAAACATTCAAAACTATTTGTTTAGCTTCAGGTGATAAATGATTACGAACCCGTTTAATGAAATTTGACTCTTCGGGTACATCATTTACAACATTATTTCACCTTCTTATAGGTGGGAAACATCCACCCCATTCAAAGGTCTCCACATTTTTATAATAAGTGCTATAAGAATATTTAAGTCCTCCCCTCCCCCAAATTATAGTCACGGCAGTTTAGCCTCTTTGGGTAAAAACAAAGCTAGAATCAGTTTGAGATCATTTTCTTGAGCTACCGTTACCGTAGCTGTTGCCAAGTTGAGGTAAAAGAAAAACCAAGAGAACACATGCTGTTCTACATACATCTATATGTAGATCTGGCGCGTAATATTGATAAAAAACTGATTTCCGTATCCGTACTGTAACGTACTATACGTAGCATGCGATAATGTGTTTAGTTACTGTAATTTCATGTAATCAACTTATAAAAGTTTAACAAACTTCTTGATCCTATAGAATTATGAAGAAGTTGTTCAAATGTGTAGTAGTATGAGTAAATTATTTCAAATATAAACGACAATGCCGTAATCGTTGCTGTCATACCATGTGGTACAGTGTTTGCTAAACTCATCAGCATGATGTGCAATGATAAGTATGCAACAAAAGAATACAGTTGAATATTTCCTGTAATTTCGCGATTTGTTTATGTGTGGCCTCGGGTGAAGTGTCAGACTATAAATTCTGCGTTCAATTCTAGTAAGTACACTTCGCGAAAGATATTAAAAGCCGACAGTTATTATGTCCTTCTGTAATTAACGTTTACTTGCAGCATAACAGAATATCTTAATACATACTTGCATAAAGTGTTGATTCATAAGAAATAGCCTAAAGGAAAATTTTTATATGAACTGTTTTAACGGCTTAACCAAATATGTCTTGTATATTTCAAAGTAAATTTAAAAAAAAACAGTGTTTGACAATTCCAACTGCTACAAAAAATTTCTAACCTGACAAAGCCAAAACATTTCCCTTTAAATGACATAGTGGCGTAAAAAATGTGACTGCACATTACAGTGAAGAAAACAAATCAGAAGTAAAGAAAAGAAAAGTACTACATGAAAACTATCGGAGAAACTGGTTCGTAGGATGTCATAAGGCAACATTCGTTAAAAATTTTTATAAAAGAGTTGTAGTCTAGTCGTCTTAGATACAAATTACTAGGAAACTATACATGGTGGGGGTTATTGCACAGTTATTATCGCTTTTTAAGTCGTATTTGCTGAACAGGATGCACTATGTGTGTTACTGTGGCCTTTACTCTAATTTATTTGTCCCTACCTCTGGTGTACCGCAGGGATCTAACTTGGGGCCCTGCTGTTTTCAATATTTGTTAACGACTTACCACTGATCATAAGATGCCCTTCTTTAATGTTTGCAGATAATCTTAAACTGCATACAAATGTTAGTACTTTAGATGACTGTATTATTACAAAATCAAATTGATAATTTATATACCTGGTGTGTAAGTAACAACCTAAAATTGAATGTTTGTAAATGCAAAGTAATTTCCTACTCTCGTAAGAAAACTCCACTAGTGTATGAGTATGTGACAAACGACCAAATCTTAACAAGAGTAGAATCTGTAAGACTTAAAGTATAATATGGTATGTTTCATGTACATTTAGTGATCATATTACTACTCTGGTCTCGGAGTGTTATGAAACGTTGGGATTTGTTATTCTTAACACCAAGAATTTTAGTAATATCTTTGCATTGAAATCTCTCTTTGTTGCATTTGTGTGATCTAAAATTGAGTATGGATCACTGATCTATTATCCAATTTATAGTTGTTATATGCAGGCGTTAGAAAGGTTACAAAGACGGTTCTTAAAGTATTTGTTTTTTAAAATATATGGTGTATACCCTGAGAGGGGTATAGAGCATGGTGCTCTATTAAATATGTTTGATTTCGAACCTCTTTTGCACAGAAGAGTTAAAATAAGTATAGCATTTCTTTATGATCTATTACGCGTATTTCTAGCAGACATACACCGCTTTTCTATTGTACTGTGGGTAAGAGTTGTACGAGGCATGTTTTTTAAGTAAGTACCGTTTTGGAATTAAAAAAAGACGTGCAAAGATATCGCAATAATTTTATCTTACATGAAAGCCTGTACCTTAATCTACTTTTCTACATAATTTCCGTGAATATTGAGGCACTTGTCATAACGTGGCACCAGTTTTTGAATACCCTCCTCATAAAATTCTGCCGCCTGACTTGTTAACCACTGTATCACAAATGTTTCGATTTCGTTATCGTCTTGAAGACGCTGACCACCCAGGTGTTTCTTCAAGTGCAGGAACAAATGGTAGTCGCTGGGCGCCAGATCAGGGCTGTATGGAGGATGATCTAGAGTTTCCCATTTAAAAGATTTGATGAGATCTTTGGTCCGATTAGCCACATGTGGACGGGCATTGTCATGCAGCAAAACGATACCCATACTCAACTTGCCACGTCTTTTGTTCTGGACTGCACGACGCAGATTGTTCAATGTCTTACAATAAGACGCTGCATTGATTGTCTCATTACGAGGCAGAAACTCCACTAGCAATACTCCTTTTCTGTCCCAAAAAACTGTGCACATGATTTTCCGGACAGAAATTGCTTGCTTAAACTTCACTTTTTTGGGTGATGATGAATGTCGCCATTCCATGGATTGTTGTTTCGATTCTGGTGTGACGTAGGCCACCCATGTTTCGTCACCAGTAACAATTTGGTCTAAAAAATCTTCACCTTCATTGTGGTACCGCTCAAGGAAAGTCAATGCACTGCCTAAACGTTGGATTTTGTGCAAATCCGTCAACATTTTGGGAACCCAACGTGAACACAATATCCGGTAATTCAAGTTCTCGGTCACAATGCGATACAAAACACTACGAGAATATCGAGGAAAGCAGTCGCACAATGATGAAATTGTAAAGCGTCTGTTTTCTCTCACCTTTTCGTTCACGTTCTGCACCAAATCTTCATTAACGACCGCAGGACGCCCACTCCGTTCTTCATCATGCACATTTGTGCGGCCATCTTTAAATGCTCTCACCCATTTCCTTACCATTCCATCACTCATAATGTTTTGTGCGTAAACTTCACAGATCTCACGATGAATATCGATCGGTTTTACGCCTTTAGCACTAAGAAATCGTATAACAGCCCGTACTTCACAATCGGCGGGACTCACGATTGTCGGAGGCATCTTAAACACTCAGTAAACAACGTATACAATGAAGAATCAAACTGTAATGGCATCAGTGCGTAGACAAGAGATGTAGGTAACCAGCGCGCATGCGCGGAACGCCGACAGTAGCGCTGCGGCGGCGGAATCGCAAAACGGTACTTACTTAAAAAACATGACTCGTATTATGACGAGGGCTCCCGTGAATCTCATGTGCAATAATTATAATTGTTATGGAAACTCTGGCGACATTAATTTTGTATCACGTAGACAGTKGTTGAGCGGGGTTTGCTTTGTTGCGTAATTTAATATTATTTGTTTGTTGTAATTGGTGTATATTAAATTACAAACAAATCATAATATGAAATACTAAAAGGCAAACGCAAAGCAAGGAGATAATTTTACAGAAGAGGTCAGAGATGGTCAAAAACCAATTTCCAAAGAGAAGTTTAAGCATCTTCAAAAACTTCTTATCTGGATTCCGAAAACCTTCCATCATTTTTATAACACCCTAACCCATCAAAACAGAGTGCCGGATGACTCTTAAAAAGTAAATAAATAATGTTATTTTGATATATTATTATTGAATAAGAACATAGTAGGAGTTTTAATGAATTATTTTTCTTAATTCTTGAAAACTAATCACTAAATCATTCAATGAATCTTCACCGAAATCACTAGGTCTTCCACATCTTGTAGCGTCATCCTGCAACATTTCTTCAGTATTTATGCTTTATCGAAAACCTACACCTACGTCAACGCTATTATCCATAATTTCGTGGTTTTCTGTTACTTTTATCGCGTGTCCCTTATCCGAATGCGTGTCTCCTTGTCCACCAAAGCGTTACGATCCGTTACAAGCGTTTACCACCGCCACGGGCATGTTTCATCTATAGTACGATCGCGTGCCCACTAATTGCGAACTAGAAGAGGCACACCGCATCCTCTGGAGAACGCGATGACACGACTTCGGAAATGACCGTCGACGAGGTCGGTGGTGCGGAAATTGGCCTGGTAATCGACCTTGTTCAGTCACGGATCGTCTCCCAAACGACTGTTGCTGTATAATAGGGCCCCGATGAAGATGATAGCTTCATGTTGTCTGGCGGAGACGATCAAATTGTTTGGCGAATCTGTTTCGTAGCGTATTCGGGACAATTCTTGTTTAGGGCGAAGAATAGTGGTCCCAGATGCGAACCTTGAGGAACACCGCATCAGTAATTACGATTGATTTTAGCAACTTCGTGTGTGTGAAGGTTTTTCTTGCAAATGTACCTCTAATTTTATGACCTCAGAATTTTCAGTTATTACGTAAGTTTGATTTTTAATATTTTGTGAGCTTGTATTATATCACATGGCGCATTTTAAGAAAACATTTTTGTTTATACATGACGTTCCAAAAATGTGTGACGTCATAATGAGATATTTTTTAAATTGGATGATATGTTTTTTAATGTCCATTGGGTTACTTTTTTGGTTCTTTACATTTTCCCATATTTTTGTTCAAATGTGTCTAAAAATAACCGTGAAAAGAATAAAAATTAAAAAATCGGTTTTGCACCTCTTGTTTTAAAATTTAATAACAAAACGAATAATGCTTGTTTAGTAAAATTAGTATTGGGGATGTATTGTATAAAGTCTAACAGCTTTGTTAATTAATTATGATTAATCCGACTTATTACAAAGTGTCCACAATTTATTGTCAAACTTTCCAAATTTAAAAGTCTTTTCACTTCCTTATTTTAAATTCAACCGATATTTATTATTATATCATTCAATACAGAATAAAAAATGAACACTTTTTTATAATACAACCCTAGGCAAGTCCTATAACACATTCGGTGTTATTTGCAAAAAACTCGTGTCAAGAATTGCAATGGAATTATCAAACTTAAAAAGTTTTTTGTTTTTCTTAAATTAAATTTTAAAACAATAGTATTAAGTATATTCGGTATAGTAAAACAAATTTAATTTTTGAAAAATGTTTATTCAATAACATTAATGTAATAAATGCTCAAAATGTCGCCCTCCGCTGTTTTCACAAGCTTGAATTCGTGCCCAAAACGATCTTTTAACATGCATTAACATTTCTGGATGCATCACGTATTTTATTTTCTAAATGTTCTACACTCTCAATTGGTGTTTGGTATACTTGCTCTTTTACCCTTCCCCACAGAAAAAAATCCAAAGCAGTAAGATCCAGGCTTCTCGGTGGCCAAGGATTAATTGAACCTCTTCCTATCCATCGGTTAGGCAAAACCAAATCAAGATGATTTCGCACTATTCTATGATAATGCACAGGTGCCCCATCTTGTTGGAACCATAGATCTTGTCTTACTTGTAAATTTACATTTTGGAGAAGTAAAATGTTTTTTAAAAAATTTAGATAGGTATTGCCGTTTAAGGTATCGCGAAAAAAATAAGGCCTAACAATTTGATTCCCCAATATTCCGCACCAGACATTCGTCGAGTAGATAGTTCGAAAATGTCCTTCTCGAATCCAACGTGGATTTTCTTGCGGATTATTATGCATTATTATGCATGTTATGTTTGTTAACTCCACCATTATTAGAAAATCTTGCTTCATCTGAGAAGCAAATGTTGTCATAAAATCTCACACTCAAATTTTGGTGTTCCCGAAAAAAGTTACAAAAAGCCAGTCATTTAGGATAATCTGTCTCGTTTAAGGCCTGAACCAATTGCAAGTGATACGGATGAAATTGATTGCCTTTAATTATTCGGTGTAGTGAAGACAGACAAATACCGGTTGCTCTTGAGACTACCCTTTGACTAATATGAGGATTTTCGTCAATCATTTCCAATACTCTAATTTCATTGTCAGGACCAATTGCTGTTCTTTCTCTTCACTTTTTCAGTGGTGGCCAGTTTGTCCTTAAAGTTAATCAAGTCTCTTGAAAATTGTATCTGCAAGAGCTCTTCTATTTGAAAAAGGTCTGTATAAACAGGCAGCAGCGGAAGCATTTTTCTTGCATTCACCATAAATCAAAATCAAATCTGTTTTTTCTTCATTTGAATACATTTTGTCTTTTAATAAATACAGTGACAGGAACCATAGCGCATAGCCGTCATGGATTCCCAATTTATTTTTAAAATAATACCATTATGTAAAATAACCACATTGGCCATGAGAATGTATTTTGGGTTGCATTTTTAATTTTGTCAGGATCATTATCATTCGTGAAACATTAAAAAGAGTAGTTCCAAACCTTTACATCACACAAGAGCATAAAATTAAAATATGTAGGTAATCACATTACTATCAAAGGTTTATCATTTATATTGGTAATGTCATAAATACTTCTATAATAAAACAACTGTTCCGCTGCCTTATTAGACTCCTTTTTTACAGGAAATCAGCACACCTCTATTAAAGACGGCGACAACAACTGCCATCAGATAACCATCCAGGTCAGCTTTGAATCGTTTCATTGAGTTTGCACAAAATACCGACCGAATGTGTGCTACCGCCATCAAATATGGAACGGAGATAGAGATTTAATAACACGATTGCTTACCTTCATAGTCCTGAGCCGATGTGATCTGAAACAATAAAGAACAGTTAGATTGGATTGTTTCAAGCGGGATAACAAAACAGATCGGACGCTTTGTATAAAACGGTCTAGTGAAGAGGCGGTTTCTTAGCCGAAAAATTCAACTGACCGGTCATCAGGTACTTAATTTGAACAGATAATGATCGTAATTCGTTCACAGGTCGTTAGGCTTGCTTGGCAGGGCTGGTAGACGTCTTAATAGCTGGAACGTTCGGCAGGTTGTTTGGGAGTTTGTACACGAATAATTTGTGTTTTCTTAGATCAAATTATAGTGATAACAACGACGATTTGTAGAGCAGAAGTACAGCAAACAACTTCATAAAGCTTGGCTTCGCTTTAAAACTTTTCAAAAGTGATTTGTTCTTTCTTTTTGGACATTTTTGTTTGCTTTTTGAGCTTCGTCAGTTGTATAAATACAAGTATAACAATACCTCAAAAATTTATATAAATTACTAATGAACTTATTAAAACTGCAAACCTTTCATTTTTAATTGTTTCTGAACTCAAGGTATTAAGATCCCACAAAATTTTATTAGAGGCATAGTTGTCAAAAAAAATCAACTTTAGTTATACATTTAATTAACAAATAGAAATTACTATACTAACAACTCTATTAATAGAATATTTGATAAGTAGTACCATGGGCGTACCCAGCTTTTAGTCTAGGGGGGGCAAAGCAGGAACGTCCTGTAGAGTATAATTCAACATAAATAGAAATGATAAATGTTTATAAGGTATAGGAACTTAAGTAATTAATGAAGTATTTATTCCATGAATAATTTTCGTGGATTTTCTGCAAGGCGACTTAAAACATCTTGTGTGAAATAAAGACCCAAATTATTTATATGTTTTCTATGTACACTGATCATACAAAGCCCCTTTATTACTAATTCCGTTATTGATGAACTCAGTTAGGTGAGGCGCATTCAGTTGCATCGCTCTCGCGTTTGACAAAAAATGAGCTAATACATTTTATTTGGGAGAATAAAGGTCCTTGATCCACATAATGTATAATGATATCATACGAAGTACCAAAGGAACATAAATTTCACCTTAAAAGATCTTCTAATAGGAGCACGAGTTCTGATTCAGAATTAACACACATCAAAGACTAATGCTTTAACCGATGTGCTTTTAGTACAGTTTCAAGTTTCAATTTTTCATACTAGAAGCTTTAGAAATTTAAGCTAGGAGTGAATATGTATAGGTGCAAAAGATACAATTGTAGTAATTTTTAATCCACAGGGAAAGAGACTCGATGGATAACTAACATTATTAAAACTCAGAATGACAAATGCCTCAGCATTATGCGTCAAGCCAACCTTCTTAGATCGCCAGTGCATTGCTCTCAAAAATTAACCAACCACTTAATATTTTAACCAAATTAAGCTTCATTTAAATAAACTGAAATATATTTAATTGCATTTTAACAACACACCTGGTTTTATTTCGTGCTGGTAATGCTTTTACTGGATTCCTAAAACTTATATTAAATTGACTTTCATAAACGTGAGTTCGGATGGATTTTTAGTTTTTTTTGTATTAATTGTTAAAATGTAATGGGAATTTAGAAATTTGGTACAAAAGTTAGAGTTATCACCTAATATATGACATTCTGATATGATTCCATATAACAGTAGTTAGTTGAACAATCTTTATAGGGAAAAAAGAGAACTAAGCAGAAATCGTGTTATGACTCATCGTGACCAAGATAGACTTTTAAAGTTATATCTGCCCTAAGACGACGATTTGTAACAACAAGAATGCTGCAGTTACAGCTTCAAAACGCACATGGCATCGATTAAGCTTGGAAACCATTTGACAAATTGTGAAATACACTTGCCTATAAATTTTACACCCATGAGTATTACACGTATCAAATATTTAGTGTTATTAAATAAAATCCTCTAATTCTGGTGAAACAAGTTTAAATATATCGTGCAACATAATTTGGTTTTTTTATAATACAAAAGTTTATTAACTGCTTTAGATTTAAAATATGGTTCAAAATTGCAATTTCATGTTCATCATGGCTTCTTAAACGCAGCAACAGTCAACAATTCCCCATTACACATTTCGATCATTGCTGCATGCATGTATACGTTCAGGTCTTTCGGATTAATATAATTCTTATGCATTATTCATATGCATTTATTTTTTACACTTCGGTATTAAGTGGCATATAAGAAAGAACGTATGTAGGTTTTCTTTTTCATTTAGATACAACAAAACTAGAACTCATTTCTCTTCCCGCATCCCTTTGACATACATATCCACACCCACACCTAACACCAGCATGTTTTCCGAAGTTTCTGAAGGATTAAGTGCTTTCGTGCAGTGAAAACTGAGCGGCGTCTTTGATACTAATGTTAGGGCATGGGAGGAGTCAGGATTTTACGTCTGTCTTTGGCTGCATCTATAAGTCTCTGTCATATTAATTAATGAAGTGTCCGGGATGCACTTATTAAGACGTACCTTTTCGAGTTAGCTCGAATTTCTCGTCATAAATCTCCTGGCCGAACTAAGTCGAAGCACTAATTGCTAAACAGTTAAGCGGACTCTGTTCCGAACAGGATATTACCACATCGATGAGGTAGTCTTAAACATGTTGCGTATTTCCAATGATTTAAATAACGTGCATTTCAGTTTTTGCAGTCGATTTGAAGCTTCTCAAAGTTATCAACTCTATAATATATATTTCTTTGCAGTAAAGATATCACTGATTTAGTCGAATGAAACAGCTATTTCCTGGAATGAAACAACTGTTTGACTGAAAGAATTCATATGCTCAATTCATTATCTCTGTTATTGCAGCAAACTGCATGTGAATTTTAATGAAATACGAGGCATGTTTTTTAAGTAAGTACCGTTTTGCGATTCCGCCGTCGCGGCGCTACTGACGCCATTACAGTTTGATTCTTCATTGTATACGTTGTTTACTGAGTGTTTAAGATGCCTCCGACAATCGTGAGTCCCGCCGATTGTGAAGTACGGGCTGTTATACGATTTCTTAGTGCTAAAGGCGTAAAACCGATCGATATTCATCGTGAGATCTGTGAAGTTTACGGACAAAACATTATGAGTGATGGAATGGTAAGGAAATGGGTGAGAGCATTTAAAGATGGCCGCACAAATGTGCATGATGAAGAACGGAGTGAGCGTCCTTCGGTCGTTAATGAAGATTTGATGCAGAAAGTGAACGAAAAGGTGAGAGAAAACAGACGCTTTACAATTTCATCATTGTGCGACTGCTTTCCTCAATATTCTCGTAGTGTTTTGTATCGCATTGTGACCGAGAACTTGAATTACCGGAAATTGTGTTCACGCTGGGTTCCGAAAATGTTGACGGATTTGCACAAAACCCAACGTTTAGGCAGTGCATTGACTTTCCTTGAGCGGTGCCACAATGAAGGTGAAGATTTTTTAGACCAAATTGTTACTGGTGACGAAACATGGGTGGCCTACGTCACACCAGAATCGAAACAACAATCCATGGAATGGCGACATTCATCATCACCCAAAAAAGTGAAGTTTAAGCAAACAATTTCTGCCCGGAAAATCATGTGCACAGTTTTTTGGGACAGAAAAGGAGTATTGCTAGTGGAGTTTCTGCCTCGTAATGAGACAATCAATGCAGCGTCTTATTGTAAGACATTGAACAATCTGCGTCGTGCAATCCAGAACAAAAGACGTGGCAAGTTGAGTAAGGATATCGTTTTGCTGCATGACAATGCCCGTCCACATGTGGCTAATCGGACCAAAGATCTCATCAAATCTTTTAAATGGGAAACTCTAGATCATCCTCCATACAGCCCTGATCTGGCGCTCAGCGACTACCATTTGTTCCTGCACTTGAAGAAACACCTGGGTGGTCAGCGTCTTCAAGACGATAACGAAGTCGAAACATTTGTGATACAGTGGTTAACAAGTCAGGCGGCAGAATTTTATGAGGAGGGTATTCAAAAACTGGTGCCACGTTATGACAAGTGCCTCAATATTCACGGAAATTATGTAGAAAAATAGATTAAGGTACAGGCTTTCATGTAA
This sequence comes from Rhyzopertha dominica, assembly GCA_025024175.1. Lineage (NCBI taxonomy): Eukaryota > Metazoa > Arthropoda > Insecta > Coleoptera > Bostrichidae > Rhyzopertha > Rhyzopertha dominica. The sequence continues at coordinate 64,061,127 of QCXZ01000003.1, read as the reverse complement.
GATAAAATTATTGCGATATCTTTGCACGTCTTTTTTTAATTCCAAAACGGTACTTACTTAAAAAACATGCCTCGTAACTTGCATTTTTAAGTTTAATTAAGATAAACTAAACCAGCAGCTTAAATCATTACAGTCTTAGGTACTGTTTCACGACCAGGTTGTTTCCTCATTCTCAGTTTTAATAATTTTTTTATCTATACAAGCTACCTATTCACTCCTAACTTAAATTTTTAAAGCCTCTAATGCCAAAAGTTGAAACTAAAAAGCGCATTGGTTAATTAATTAATATTTGATATGTGCGAATTCCAAATCATAAAACGTGGTTATATTAGTAGATGCTGAAGGCGAAATTTATATTCATTTAGTACTTCGTTTGACATTACTATAGATTATGTGGATCATGGATTTTTATTCTTCCAAATTTATCAAATGTATCTACTCTTCTTTTGTTAAATGTGATAGACATGCAACTGAATGCGCTAGGTATCGCCTAACTGATATCAATAATTGAATTAGGAATAAAGGAGCTTTTGAAGATCAGTATATATAAAAAACTTCAGTCTTCACAGAAGATGTTTTAAGTCACGTTGCAGAAAATCAACGAAGATTGTTCGTGAAATAAATACTTCGTTAATTACTTAGGTACATAATCCGATAAAGGTGTATTTTTATTTATGTTGAATTATTCAGTAACGGAAATTCCTGCTTTGCCCACTTTAGGTCAAAAAGCTGGGTACGCCCATATAACTATATATACTATTATTTTCATAAATTATACACTTTTATTGTATTACACTTCCAAATGTCACGGATCACATTTAGACAAAACAACGTATTTTTATGCATATTCCGATCAAATTCATGCCTTTTACATTTCGCCTTATACAAATACCAACAAAAACAACTCTTGCGTGCATCTAGCTCTATTTGCAATGCAGACTCCTCAGATTAACCCAGATATTGCCCGCGGTTGATATCAGTACGTGATCTGGGTTACACCTACAACAGGTGTAACACTTCATCCTTAAGTGTAACAAAGCGCTGAAACTATAAATCCTTTCGGTGTTACAGCACAATGGAACGGTGGCCGTTTGCCTGAAATGCATCCTAGTTACTGGGTTATTGTTTCAGAGGAAGGCGGATGCTAAATAGCCTGAGGTGAGCAAATTACGTCGATATTAGTACGAGTATAGGACGCGTTTATAATGTGCTAGGTGTTAAATGGCTCTCGTTCTTGATGTAAGATGTATATGTGGGACGAGATATAACTGAGTGGCTTTTATGTTGCCATAAATAGCTGCAAAATTCCGTTAATTGATCGAATGGAATGAAACAAAAGGTTTGAATCAACGTTCTGTTTCCAGCAGAAGAAAACATCTTTGCGTTATGCAACACACTTGCTGACTAAAAGGATGTTCATAGAAGCTGCTGAAGTACCACTTATTTGTCAGTTACTCAAAATACATTTTTAAAACATTGCCATACAGTCTGTTTGTTTGAATACACTTTAAAGTGATAAGAAATTGCTTTCATAAAATCAATATTTGCAGAATTATACTGGGTGTACCAGAAAAGTTAATGCCTCAAGTTCCTATACCATTTCTGTAAAAACTCAAAGATACAAAGATACCCAGCTCAATATATACAAGGAGAATGCTTTGGTCGTCTATATGCTGCAAGATTTCCAACTAGAAAGATACCACAGTCCTACCAGCCATTCATAAAGACTACGCAAGTTTGGATCATTTAAATCTAGACGGTATGATGTAGGTCGTAGACGAATCATTCGAAGTGTGAGCGCAGAATTTCGCGTTCTAAATTGCATTGAAAATAATACAAATACGAGTGTAAGATTAATAGCAAATCAGGAGAATATCCCAAGGAATTCAGTGCATGAAATACTAAAATAGCAACGTTTGTGCCCTTAACATTACCAAAAAGGTCAAGCTCTATCTCCTGAAGAGACATGGCTCGTGTAAAATTGAATATATAAACTTAAATATTGCAATAAAGGGTATAGCCGGTTATATATGGGAAATCTGCCCCAGCAGCATTTTTATTGGGATTTGGGGGATCTTTTAGGTGTCAAATAAAAATTATTTAGTCAAATTTTCAGCTCTCTATCTCAAACAGTTTCCAAGTTTTTCAGCAACAACTTTATTTTCGGTTTCATATTATTTTTTATCTTAAAATTGAAAATTAGTGAATGGAGATTTTTTTATAAATTCTTACGAGCAAAAGGCATGAAAAAAATTTTTTTATGGTTTCTATCGTAACAGCCGATTTTTAGCGAGAGAAATAAAATTTAAATCTTTTGTTCGAAAACCTTTTTGAAAAGTGTCACTCACCAAATTTTGTCAAAAAATACCTTTTATACTCCTCTATACTCAGGAATTTTTTTAGATTTTTTTAAGTGGTGGAACAATACAAAAAAATTAAAAAGTATTTTTTTTTCTGTAATCTTGAGCTTATATTTTTTATGGTAAAAAATATATAAAAATTAATCTTTTACAGAAAATACCTCCTCACTAGAAAAGAAACAGAAAATTAAGACATACTTTACTTAAAATAGTTAAGAGTTTGAAAAATGTTTAAAGTGGCAATAAATAAATTTAGTTTTTTCATACTATTGGCGTTTTTTTCAGTTTTAGTAGCATAAAAACAAGAAGTTCGATTATAAAAGATATTATATTATAATATTGATATTGTTGAACAAATTTATTGTAAATTATTGACATTGGTAAATGTAATAATTTCAAACAAAATAGATTGAAGACTGCTCTGAGTAACATTAGTCTTCGTCACTGACTTCATTACAACATTAAACTTTTGATTAATAAAAAGACGACTCAATATGTCATCATGTTTTACTACTTTATTTATTACAACAATATCGACTAATTCCAGAGTTGTCATTCTTATTTGGTTGATAGTCAACAAAACAACGATATGTTTTTGAATTAATGCTCACATGATCTGTCTCATATATTATCTGTCTCACGCTCGATACTTGGCAAAAATAGTAAAACCTGCTGAAATATTGAGTCGTCTGTTTATTAATCAAAAGGTAATGTTATAGTGAATGAAGACAGTGACGAAGACTGACGTTACTCAGAGTAGTCTTCAATCTATTTCGTTTGAAATTATTACACTTGCCAATGTCAATAATTTATATTAATTTTGTTCAACAATATCAGTAKTACAATATATCTTTTGTAATCGAACTTTTTGTTTTTATGATACTAAAACTGAMAAAAAATTGCCAATAGTATGAAAAAACAAGATWTATTTATTGTCTCTAAACATGTTTCATACTCTTAACTATTKTAAGTAAGGTTTKTCTTAATTTTCTGTTTCTTATCTARTAAATATGTATTTTTGGGAAWAATAATTTTTAGACATTTTTTTACCATAAAAACTATAAGCGCAAGATTACAAAAAAATACTTTTTAATTTTTTCGTATTGTTCCACCACTTTAAAAAAATCTAAAAAATTCCTGAGTATAGAGGAGTACAAAAGACATTTTTTGACAAAATTTGGTGAGTGACACTTTTCAAAAAGGTTTTCGAACAAAAGATTTTATTTTATTTCTCTCGCTAAAAATCGGCTAATATAGAAATCATAAAAAATATTTTTTCATGCCTTTTACTCTTAAGAATTCATAAAAAATAATCATTCACTAAATTTTAATATAACGAATAAAAAAATTATAAAACCGAAAAAAAAAGGTTTTTTTGAAAAACTTGAAAACAGCTTGATATTAAGAACTGAAAATTTGACTGTATAATTTTTATTTAGCACCAAAACGATCCCCCAAATTGCAACAAAAAAAGCCGCCAGGGCAGATTTCCCATATATATCCGGCTATACCCTTTGTCAAAACTATCTTGATGTAAATACACTTTTGTTACCAAACCACACTTTGTAAATCCTGGAACGGAGAAGAAGTCKCCTTTTATATGTTGAGCTGTGTAATTTTTTTAAATTTCGACAAGAAATGCACAATTGKGTAGAAAATATGTGGCCAAATTATTAATGTTACTAAATGGAAATTCCATGACACAAAAAACAAAAAAAATCAGTAGTACGAAAGATACCATTTTGAAGACCTGTATGATGTAAAGTGTCAACTCTTAGGGCTCATTTGGAAAGAATTGGTTCAATATGCCAAGCCAGAACAAATCGTTTCTTTAAATTTCTTGCTTGTAATCAACTAAAACTCAACATTGGTCGTTAACGTACCTTAATTTATCTAGACCTCACGCACGGTTTACATAATTACAAAAACAAGTCGTAACAACGTTTTTAACCCAAATTCTTCTTTTTACACTTTACTGTACATTTCTTACAACGGTCGCTTAGCATTTTCCCAGACTAGCGTTTTATATTAAGCAGATCCTTAATTGCTACAAATAGTATAATGTCTTCATTATTTATACTTTCAGCTGTTGTACTTAAGAAAGTGTGCCAAACAGTTTACGTGCAAATTGAACACGCTGTACTTGGTTCAGTGCTTGAAGTTGATTAATTTTGTGTTGTAAAAATTTGCTATAGATGATTTTAGATTAAAATGATTGTTTATTTTTCATAGTTGCTATATACACAGACGAACACAAACTCGTGTGGTTTTTTTATTATTGGCTTTGCCAAAACTAAAAATTTGGACGTAGGATTATAAACAAGTGTTTTACTATTATTATATAATAAATTCTTAAAAAAAAACTCTACTATTCATTATTAATAATAATAATAATCGTGGTCGATGAAGCTAAATAAGTATTTTAAACTCAAAACCAAAATTTCTCTAACAAATGTGAATTTATAGTTTCTTAAACAGTGTAAAAGCAGTGACGTATACACAAAATTCATGAAAGTGCATAGCAATAAATACCACAATGATTTAAAAAAGGTGAGAGACAAGGCTAAGACACACTGATTGAAAATGAAAATTGCATATCTACACCGAAATTTAAAATTAGCAGCGTTCTACTCTCCTATTAATTGGATTTCTTTCGAACGTGATTAGTGAAAAAGCAAGTTATAAAATTGGGCAGTACATAATAAAAGTAATATTTTATTTTCAAATACTGAACTTATGTGTTAAAACATGGAGTAAAACCAACACATTTTTCTTTAGAAGACATAATTAGTGATATTGAAGACGTGGCTGTAAATTTCAGTGAAGAAAACAAATCGTAATTAAGGAGAAAAAGCAAAAAAATACATGAGAAATCTTAGAGACTTGTGCAGTTCCATAGCAGACAAAGGTTTTAAAAGTTTTAAAGGTAAAAGTTATTTTTATGTAAAGGCGCTGATAAGGCAAATTTCATAGTGATTATAGAAAAAGAGATTATTTTAATAACGTTACTTCTATGTTAGAAACCTGTTAAGAAAATTATAAAACAGGTTAATGATGCTTTGGACTGTTTCATTTTATTAATAATTAGTAATCTTAAATACAAGTTAAACTAAATTCGTTGTTGAGCTATGCTCTACCAAAAAATCATAAACCAAGGAATAAATATCGCCTCATAGTCTCAAACAAACGCTTTAAATTACCAATTACCAAAGTAATTTAATTAAACAAAATAATGACTGTTCGATCAATGTTCTGTAAGTTTAATAAAAAAATTAAAACTGTAATCACTTACTAATATCTTTTGATGTCGAATGATTGTTCAATAGCGTACCAGCAGGTACCTCAAGTTTAAAAATTTTTGGAAGATTTTCTTGAACAAAATTAACCCGATAGAGAGGTCATTGACGAATACTTGAAGCTAACAAAACAGTACATCGAACAAAATACATTTATATTTAATCAAAAATTTGAACTGGCAATGGGAAGCTTTCTTCCACCTTTCTTTTCTTAAGCTACCTAGAAGATAATTTAAAAAATACAATTGAATTTCCGATATTTCCATAATAGACAATAACTTTAATATTATTAATTTTACACAAAAATTAGATTTATTATATCAATCAATAAATTTTACTTTTGAACTAGAGAAATATTCCCAATTGTCATTTCCACATTTAATAATATCAAGAAAGGATGATAGAATCACGTTTAATATTTACAGAAAACCGACACATACGGATAATTACATCAAAAACTGTTCTTGTATGCCTTTCAAGTACAAAATGTCCGTCTATAATAGTTTGATACGCAGATTACTAAATGCTCTATTATCCATAGCAATTTATATACCATCCTTAAATAGAACATAAATTTTAATATTTAATATTAATATTCCTACCCAAAAAAACGTAATGCAAATATTAGACTCAAAGAACATATGTACTACGCAAACAATAGAAATGAAGAAAAATCTGCGCTAGCATTACCTAATGTTAAAACAGGTAACAAATTTGATATAGCCAACGTCAATAATAAAGTCACGAATATAATATAAACAAATTCTTTACCCACACCACACAACTCTGCACCTGCCTATGTTTACGATATGTTTAAATGTTTTTAGTGTTTTAATTTAGTAATACTCGTTAACCACCAAAGATGGCTGCTGGCATTTGGTTTTGCCAAAAGTAAAAGTTTGGAAGTAGACCATAAACAATATTGTTAATATAAACAATTAAACCACGAAACCTGCAACTTTATTGATTTTCTTAATTATGCCAACATAGCAATTTTGCTATATACATGCACTATAAAAAATGTATTATCTTTTAATTTCATCTACAATATTCTAAAATAGATATATGTAACAGTATACGAGGATGATAGTCGAAAACCTGTTTGTTCACGAAGACGACAATCTTTCAAGGATATAAAAAGCCAAGAAATTTCTTTTGTCAACTGAGAGTCTTTAAGGTTCTTAAATCTGCCTCTTGGTGAGGATCCCTCTTCAAAAAACAACTCCACCAACTCCAGATCTCTTTGTTTAACCACTAGAGTCCCCAAGCACTTACACAAATCAATGCCGCCATCGCTGCACAAAATATAATCCTCTTTCGCACGCGTCCACCCATCTCAGCACCTGTATAGTCCTTTCGAGGAAAAAGAACCGCGAACTGTGGGGGAAACACCGGAAACCGCTTCTTCGGCCGATGCTGCGTTGAGCACTCGGAAGAACTGAAGTGCAGTCGCAACGCCCGTCCGTGGAAAGCACACGTTACGCCCCGCTACGCGACAAGAAAGGCTTTCCTCTTTACTGTTACAGTTGTTGATGGTCTTGTCAAACGTTCGTCCTTATTAAATTTTTGGACAACGGACCGACGCACAGACGGATGAATGCGCCCGCGATAGTAGATCGATTTGCTAATGAGAGCATGAATCGGTCAGTTTTTGTTGTTAATCGGTTTGAGGTGGTCGTGGAAGAAGTTCGCCACATTCGAAGGCTGCTTCAGAAACGATGCGTTACACCCAAAACACACCCGAGTGAATAAATCGCATCTTTCGTAGTGGACTGGTTCCAGAACAGTTTAAAGATGCTACAGTTATTTCTCTGTATAAACTAGAAATTTACATAATTATAGATCAATTTCTCTAACTTCTGTCATTCCAGAGATTTTCGAAAAGTGCTTGAACAGAAGAGTAATCGATTTTTTTTAACTAGATGTACGCTGTGGCTCTTACAGGGCCATTAGAAGACCAAACCAGGCAAATTTATACATATCTTGATAGATCCATTCCATCACTAACTGTGATGGCTTTTGACACAATTAATCTTAATATTTTGCTAAATAAGATTCACAAACTTGCTATTCAATCGTATCTTGTAACAGAACACAAATAGTAACGAAGGTAAAGATGTCAAAATTATTTTTTTCGAAAAATTTCTTTAATAACTCTTATCTGTGTATTGATTATCTTCAAACTTGGGATACATATTCCTTATATAATCTTTTCAAATTTAAAGCAAATCTTTCTATGCCAAAGGGCTTAAACTGCCCTAGGCTTTTAAATTATCAGCCAGGATCTGCAAAGTGTGGTTTGGTAAAGTGTATTTACATCAAGATAGTTTTGATAAATTAATTGCAAAAAATATTCAAGTTTATTTATAGCTTATTTACAACAACTAAGTTTTACAAAAGCTTTTTAATCTTTCTACGTCAATACACAAATGCACTCTTCTAAGACAGTTGCGGGTATTTTATCAGCTATAATATTACAAGAGAGTGGGAATAAATGCACCTCAACCAACTGCAGATAGATCTATTTCGCTGTCATTACAGCTCATCAGTGCAGTTTAGGTCTAGTGCAGACAGCACGGCATAGAACTGCTTTTGCCTATATACCAAAGCAATGGTATGATGTAAGTAAGAATTTAGATTGCAGTGCCATCTGTCAGCATTACACTGACATGATGCCAAAGCCACCTAGCTGCCTTAACGGGTACTACGTCCTAAAGGAAGTGACCTGTAGCCTGACAAATTGAAGTATGCAGTTGCGTGCCAATTTGTCAGGCTACAGGTCACTTCCTTTAGGAAGTAGTACCCGTTAAGGCAGCTAGGTGGCTTTGTCATCATGTCAGTGTAATGCTGACAGACGGCATTGCTATCTAAATTCTTACTTAAATCAGAAACACTGTTTCAATATAATTTATCGAGTAAAGACGTATTAAATCTTATTCCACTCAATTTTAGTAGTAGAGTTTGACGACAGACGTCAAGCCAACGGAAAACCTGCCTTAAATTATTTAATTATGCTAGCGAGAATTTGCTATTGTTAAAATTCCCACTATAATAGTGTTTTGATTCGTTGAAAATGACATAATTGATCGAAATTGAATTTTTTGATTGGTTTTTATAAACGTCAAAAATAATCAGGCTTACATTGCGACGTTTCATAACTACATATTTTACTATATATAGGATGAGGAAAACAATTAGAGACTTCGTCAAATAGTTTTTAATTGTCATCACTTTGAAATAAATTAAAGTATCCCCAAATGTCTCAAGTGACGAAAATTGAGTACAGAACAGTTATTAAAGAAGGGCTTACATTCATCAAGTAGATCATCCTCCTTATAGTCCAGATATGGCTCCCTGCGATAATTATTTGTTCGGTTACTTAAAAAAAGACCTTCGTAGACGACGTTTTCGGGACAATTTTGAGTTACGAAAAGCTGTTCGGCCCATTTTCAGGAAAAATTGATCGAGGAAGATTACATTGAAACACAACAAAAACTTGTTGTAGTTTGCCTATTTCATTGTCTAGCCAGGAATTGTTGGAGCTTACCTCGTACATATTTGATTCGCCGCATTTTAAAATAAAACTATATTTTTTTGTATACATTGAGTATACCTAGACTATGGTCCCGTTGCACAAAGCGTTAACCCCCTGGTTAACACGCGGTTAACCCTTAAAAAGAACCGTTTCCATGACAACTGCCCCTTGACCGCATGTTAACCAGGGGGTCTGGCTAACCACGCTTTGTGCAACGGAGTCTATGTAAAGGGGCTCTACGTTTGTCATTTGTCTAAACCTAAAAACTCTCTTGTAATTACTTCGACACTAGCTGTACTCAAGTCCTCTTACCTGTCAGTACACCAACAACGAAAGACACTAGCTTTTTCATTACCACACTGATAGCAATCTTCTCGTTACGCACCATACGGTGCACAGAGATCCGCAGAATCTATTTGCATTACAAATATCGCGCGATGTGCGGATCCAAGTCGTGATAATTACAAATTATTTTTCTTCCGCAGGTGAATATGTATGCCTAGTGCGTCTTTCCAATCACAGGCGGTCGAGCTGTTATTTCAACCCAGTTGTGTGACGGCTTCCATTGCCCGGATAAGTACATACACCTGTTGGATTAATGCGACCAGTTGTCAAACTCGTTAGATGGAAAATTGAACGGTAAGCTACCTTGATGGATGAGTGCGGATTTTTATTAAACAATGCTTGCATTCCGTTTTTTTTATTTATATTTTAAAACGTAGTACCAACAGGACAAGCTCTTTTATGGCAAAGGAAAAAAGGCAATAAATTGAAAACAAAAGAGATTGAAGTTCAAGATTGGCATAGTGTACTTACGACCACCATAAAACATTTACACTCTTCCATATCACCATTACATTGCCACACATTCTAAACAGCCGATGCATTCATTGGCGTACCCAGCTTTTCGTCTTAGGGGGGACAAAGCAGGAATTTTCCTTACTCAATAATTCAACATAAATAAAAATGTGCCTTTATCGGATTATGTACCTAAGTAATTAACGAAGTATTTATTTCATGAACAATCTTCGTTAATTTTCTGCAAGGTGCCTTAAAACATCTTCTGTGAAGACCCAAGCTTTTTTATGTTTTTTTTATTTACTGATCTTCAAAAGCTCGTTTATTCCTAATTCAATTATTGATTATCTCATTTAGGCGATATCTAGCGCATTCAGTTGGATGTCGATCACGTTTAACAAAAGATGAGTAGATAGATTTTATTTGGAAGAATAAAGATTGGTGATCCACATAATGTATAGTAATGTCAAACGAAATACTAAAGAAATATAAATTTCGCCTTAAGCATCTACTAACAGAACCACGTTTTATGATTTGGAACTCGCACATATCAAATATTAATTAATTAGCCGATGCGCTGGCTGTCATTGATTTGCAAAATATGGCTCAATATCGCCAAAACCGTATGTTAAAAATTTTTGCGTAATTTATTTGACTCTACTGAAATCTGTAGGGATTAACAATTAAACGCGCAGTATAAATTATTACAAATGTAGGTATTCCTTTATGATCAATTAATCTTATGATGGCAATGCAAGTTATACTTCGATTGTTACTTCTACGGCAGTTTTTATGTGACATAAAAGTAATTTATGTTTTTAACTTTAATCATAAATGCATAGTTTATGTGCTTAAAGCGCCTAATATCGTCATCTAAAACTGAATATGAGCACATCGATAACACTCCATTAAACTTGGATATTACCAAATTTTGGATTAAAAACCGTGATCGCATTGATCTGATATTTTAAATAGATCAAATTGAGTACTTCTTTTTGCTCTTTGGCTAAAATAATGACCAGGGCATAAATCGCAAATAGCGCTTTTGAGTCGATTATATAAATGCTAGATAATAACACCGCAACAAGAAAATGATAGCGTATTACATTTCATTGTTCGACGACGATTTTGTACACATTATGAGTAGGTACTGTGTAAAATCAGAATTAGATAATTGCATAAAATTATGGAAGACATGCTTTGTTATGAACACAGTGCAGAATATACCATCTTTTATTTAGACTGAGCCTTTGGGTTTATTTGATAATCACATTTTTTCATTTAGCTATTATTTTTTTAAGTTAAGCCAACCTCCGTAGTCCGTCAGTGCACTGCTTCCAAAAATTAACCCTGCACTTAAAAATTTGACCAAATTAAGCCTCATTTAAATAAACTGGAATACATTTAATCCGTTTTTCAAAAAGATTTTTGTATACTGGCGTTTTAACAGCACACTGGGCTTTAATTCGTGCTTATAATACTACTGGATTCCTAAAACTTACGTGTAATAGACTTTCATAACTCTTAGTTCGGATGGATTTTTGCTCGAAATAACTGATATTTTTGAAATTTTTTTGTTTCTGTCTATCAATTTTAAAATTTGGAACTAAGAAGATTGGAGTTACCGCCAAATACAAATATGCGACCGATTCTGTGTATTCCACATAACAGAATCATGCATAATTGAACAATCCCTATAAGAAAACAGATTAGAAGAGCTGAACAAAGGAGAAATCGTATTGAATGTCATTAGCATAGGTCAAATATGAGTTCTCGATGAAAATTGTGAAATACGCTTATCTATAAATTTTACTTCATTAACAATTTCGTAAATACGTACTCAATTAATCAGCTAAATGTATGGAAGGTGGGAAGGGCCCAGAGTTGGCAGTCCAGGGGGGGACAGCAGCCTCCCCTTGCCCCCCTTCGGTACGCCCATGGATACATTTTAGATATTTGTGCGTAGAGACGACAAATAAAAAATGTCATTCTTCCAGTCGTGGTACCAGAAACTGTAAGTTTTCCAGAATATGCGGACAATTTATGCAAGTAAGTAATAACACCCAGTAGTGTTGAGAACCTTTAATAAACTATAGGTACACATACAGAGTGTTAGGGAATGGTTCTGTCAAAATTTGCGAGCAGCTTTCCGACAATGAGGCTGATAAAAATGTTATTAATAATTTTGGCTAAAGTGCATAGTTTTTTTCAGAAACGAATTTAAAAAAAGTTTCTCCCACACGTTGAGAACTGCCGACACATTCTTTTATTTTTCTGTGTATGATATATCCGTGACAAAAATTCTGAAGAAAACAAATTTATCAAATCACCACAAATGTCAAGTAGTTTATTCTTTAATTGTAAGTTATGCTTGAAAAATTGTAAAATAAAACTTTTAGCACAAAACAAATATTTAATTATGATAAATAAACAAGTAAAAGCAAAAAAAATAAAAATGAATTAAAGTTAATGTTCAAAATGAGCTCGAATACAAATACGCTAAAGTGAAGAAGGTTATAAGTTCCATCAGGATAGAATATTATTATTTCTCAGTTTGAAATCTATGTACGCTTTCTTATCCCTGCATTCAGTGCCAGTGATACAGTTACATAAATGCTTATGTCGAAAAAATCTGAACGTGAACCTGTCCTTCTGTAATCTGTAATCTGGCAAAAGCCTGTGCTTGTCAAAGAGTCCACTAATATTAAAATTTATATAAACTATAATTTCGTCTATACAGTCTGTAAATAGTATATATCGTCCCAATTTTTCCACAAAAGTGCTTGAAATCTCTGAATGTTACGAAACAGACTTCGATACGGATCATCGTCGTTTAATTCTTCTTGTATTAAGTATTTTAACAATCCAATGAACATTACTTTCTGAGACGCCACATCCTAGACTAATTTTTCTCACTGACGAATGGCTTGCCGTTCCACAGATAACTTTAGAATGATCCGCGGTATTGGAAAACAGTTACATTCCACTTGCTCATTTTAGAATCAGAATCCGCGCTGGTCATTTGTCTTTTTTGTTCCCATTACCAGGCACGCAGTAAATAGTCCAAAGAAATTAATATCAGAGCTGTAAGCAGCAATTGTCTGGTCTGTGCCGTTATGCGACTTTCATATACGCGTGGTATAGTAAAAATGCGGACTAGCATTCAAACGGGTAACAGTAGTATGAGGTACCTAATACCTATGTTTGATTGGGTAAATGGAGCAAAATTTGTAATTGGTGATAACTTTTGTTTAATGTATATCATCTGTATATCCACCTTACCTTTTTTAACTATAAAATAGTCGAGAGTCTGCATCTGGTCCTCAAAATGTTGGCACATTCCTTACTGCTTGTTGATGTATATCCTTGGCCAACACATGATCAACTGTACGTACAAATGATCTACAGTACGGTGCTATCCACGTACCTTTGTCAGTTAGCTTATGTACGTATAGTACTTATGTACTCATTACAGTTAAACTATCGCTCTAGGAAAAAGACACCAGAATTCTATACCGTCTTTGTTAGTGCTATCATGCTTCATATACTTTCATACTGTTGGCTTGACTGTTTGAACCACAGAACACTCTCTTGATAAAAAGTGACAATTATATGCTTTGAACGCATACTCCTTTCCTAACTGAGCATTAATACCGTACCACGCTATCTTTGTATAATAGTACTCGTTTTCTAGTTCATAACTTTTCCTTTGCTTCGAATTTATGTAAAACTATTGAACGATACATGTGAGGATGGGCCGTACTCACTTTTAACACGAATACAAATTATTTGTTTGAAGAGATTTACCTGCAACATACTTTTAAGGTGTTCCCACGTAATTACATAAGTTCATTGTAAAGGACACAATTGGTTGCTGAAAATATGATAAGTCGTGTCTTATTATGATTTATTTTTAAGCTATTATATGAAGTGGTTCTTCATGCATTTTCTTTGGAAAAACTTCTAGAGACAAATCGGAATGATACAGTGTGGTATAATCAGCAAACAATTCAAAATTCATAAATAGTGGACCAAGAATAGTTCCTTATTGTAGCGTTCCAATAAGATTAATTTTTTACTAGAACTGGGACAGTCTGACCAATAATTGGGTATTATCATTTTTTTAAATTACGTAAAATGAATCTTGAAGTGCATATATATCGTACGCCATGTTAAAAAAAACAAAAAAAATATTTTAGAAATTAGGATGGCAATGCCATCTGTCAGCAACACACTGACATGATGACAAAGCCACCTAGCTGCCTTAATGGGCACTACTTCCATTGCTTTGGTATATAAGCAAAACCAGTTCTATGCCGTGTTGTCTACACTAGACCTAAACTGCACTGATGAGCTGTAATGACAGCGAAATAGTACTATCTGCAGTTGGTTGAGGTGTAGACAGCACAGCATAGACATGCATTTTAAAAAAAATATTTGTAGGTAGAGAATTTCTGATCTAAAATTCGAATCTTAGGAGTCACCGCCAAAACGCTTATATCCAAGGTTATTCAACTCGTGACGTCAAGTGTCATGTAAACATTAGGAGCGTGCTGTTTAATGGTGTAGTATCATTCTTGTATTGAAAAAGCTTTTGTGTGGTATTTATTTAAAGGACGGTGTAAGAGGTCGCACCAAAAAGTGATTTGTGTAGTTTCACAAGCATCTATTAGGTATAAAACAAGACAAGTGTTGTTTTGTACATAGTTGTAAAAGTAGTTCAGTCAGTACAGCTAACAAAATTTTTATAACCGTTCCTCGAGTTATCAACGTATGAAAAAATTGTTTAAGGCCCCTAGACGTGATATGCCGAAATCTCTGTTTGTTTTTCTGTTGTTAAGATCATCTTAATTCTTACTGTAAGTTTTATTATTCTTTTTGGGGTTATAAGTGTTTACCATTCAGTATCCATTTTGTTATAGCTTGAAGGGGATATGAAAAATTACATGCGTTTTAAGTTGATAGAGGGAAATGTTATAATAAAGAACGGCGTTGTTCCCCATATATTCGACTGTTAGCCAGACCGGAAACGAGCCGCAAGAGCCCCAAAAATAAATGGCAATTTATATTTATTCTGACCTCTAAAATAAATGTCAAGTTTAGGGTACATTCTTAATTCTTACATTTTTTACAAATAGTATGTTTCCAACAACCCACTGTGATCAAATTATTAATGCTACGTTAATTTGATAAAAAGTTCCTCATCTCCGCCGCGTTGAACCGCTCGTCGCAGTACACAAATTCCATAACAATGAACATGCCTTCAGAAGTCATAACTCATAAGTGTTTCACTTTTTCTTGGCGTATTTTAATTCGCTTGTCACAAAATGAACGCAAACAACAAACTGATAAATTGACGGGCTGAGGCTGACGCGTGACGCGCTGACCCCAGATGTAAACAAACGGCCATTTACAAGACACCTGACGTCACGGCTAGTATGTTCGCGTTTTGGCGGTCCTTTTAAATATTCACACTKTTAATATTAAAAATACACCTTACGAACAATTTTTTCGAATTTATAAGCTGTCAAAGCTGTTTTGTGGATTAGCTGCTACCTATTAATATGCAATTTAATAAAATATAAATACATGGCAAATACCCAATTACAAACTGTTATTTTCCCTCCAAAGAAGATATTAAATTAATTCTTTTGTTATTAAAAATGTAATGTTTCAGTTTGATTAATAATAAGTATATTCGGTGTCACACTATCAAACGCTTTTAACAGATCTAAACAACTAACAGAAATAAAGTTTTTAGTTCCAATCCTACAAGACCTAACACTGGAATAAAGAACTGGGCAATATCATTTTTTGAATTTTTTATGATGAGGGATAAACTGATTAATGAATTTAACTATTAATAATTTTGGCTAAAGGAATTAAAATAATGATTAATAGTGTCTTTATGACTTATGCGTTAATTTAATACCATATGCATCTGTGCTTTAAGGATTTTTCAGTTGAATAATAACGCTTCCGACTTTTCATTAGAAGTTACTTCCCTAAAACTAAATTCATTGTCCTTTGGATCTGCATTTGGTAAGGATTTAACTACAACTGTAGCAATATTAACGAAAAAATTGCTAAATTTTTCAGGAGTTAAAAAACTCTGTTTCTTAATTGTTAAATGAGAGTATAAATTTCTGTATTTTTTTCTAAGAACGTCTTCAGCAGACGTCTAACATTAATGTTTGACATGAAATCCATTTATCGCAAATTTCTAATTGTTTCTTCCAACTACATCTCGCAAGACAGAAGCCAGCAGCATGCGTTCGAACGCCAATTTAAGGAACCGTGACCGAGGTCAAGTTCAGCTTCCTGGTGAACGCTTTCACGCAGAGTAGTGATATATGTGCTCTCAATATTTGCTACCTATTATCGCGTGGTGAGCTTTTTTCGCTGCAGGCCACTCCGTCATAGTCATTTAGACAGCACGGTGTTATCAATGATCAACCGGATAGAAACCGCTAGGTTTTGTTGAATGAACACGCGCCACGGTTATTTAGATTAATGCCATATAGCCTGTGGCAGAATTTTGAATAATTCGTTGCATTTGTAATAATAATTGTGATCGTTTTGCTTTTAGATTACTACTATATGAGCGTAGGTCTCCGCAAAGTAGACCTTTAGGTATTATAGTCATTTCAGAATTGGTGATTTCGCCAGGTATAGCCATTACCCATTAGATCTACTGGAATAGCATATACATATAAAACGACAATATCAGTTTTTTTAATGAAGCTTTATTTCTTTGTCTGACATTGTATACATATTTAACTTTATATATTTGTTATGAGCTACAGACAATTGACCAAACTTAATGGCTTCCATAAAACTCTAGTCAGAGTTTCGTGATTAAATTTCCCACAAATAACACGGAAATAACTATATAATAACTGTCAGTACCGAAAAAAGTACCGCAGGACTGCATTCTTAGGCCACTGTTATTTCTCATCTTCATTACAGGCATAGTCAATTGATGAGAACAAGGTTGACAATCTAAGCGATTGTCTGAAGTGTATTGTTAGATCGGTAAATCTGTGTGTGTGTTCTGCTGTTTCTTTGCAAACAGACCCTCTGCCAAAGGTCAAACCATATGCCGCCTTTGAGGAATTATAATAGTTTATTGCCGAAAAGTTATTAAAAAGATTTTTTGAAAAAGTAGTGACTAAAATTCCCAGAGTACAATCCCTTTCAGTTTTTATAACTGGGTGTAAATGTTAACCAATAAAATCATTTTATTCATTTCTCGCCAATTCCATTTCGATTTCAGGGTTACAGAGAAAACTACCTTTTAGTTTTGTCTTATTTCATTTTCATTTTCATCACTGAAGTGATTACGCGAAGTGTGTGAAAATGCCAAAACAAAGTGGCAACAAATCCGTTCTTCTGAAGAAGTGGATTAATATTATAACAAACCCGGTTTAAAAATCATTGATGACAACAATATTTTCTGTACAGTTTTTAACAAAGAGTAAATATGTGTACATTTCCCATTTACAAACTAATACTTGTTCAAGTAAATAGCATTGTCAAATCAGGAAATTTCTGCAGTGATGATAATTTAGGTTTAGAACTGTATTAAATAAATGAATTTCAATTTGCTCCATTGACATCTTGTGAAGTGGAACGCACTTTTTCAGTCTACAAATTAATCTTAACGGATAGATGAGAAAATTTCAATTTAGACAACGTATAAAAACACTTAGTAATACCTATATTGTTTCAAAAATAATAACTGTAATAAGTAATAAATGTTTTATGATTAAATAATGTAAGTAAGTAACTAACTAAAAAAAACATTTTTAATTCGTTATATTTTGACTGTTTTCTTTATTATTAAACCCAAACAAGCCTTATGTGTGTATGTTCCAAAGCAATAATGTTTCTTCTCATGACAAAAAAGAAGCTTGCGTTTATTTTTCTTCTTCGCAAAGTAGATTGTTCTACCGGTTTAGTCCATTTCAAAATCAAATGCTTGTTTCCTTAACTACACCATTGTATTAAACTATAATCTGGAAATTACTAGGCTACATAGGTTAGTATTAATGAAAAATAATTCTTGATAAATGACATGTCCAACAATAAACTGCTTTAAAACATATTAAAATGGTTGGCTATTTAACAAAAATCAATTCTGTCCGAAATAAATTATGAAGCATGTTGCTTGTTTAATATTTTGTTGGGCCGTTCTACAGCTTAAAATAAACTATGAACTTAACACAAGTTTATAACACGTATAAATCAGAAAAAAAGTAAATTATTCCCAAACTACTGTCACAGACCAACACTCATGCGTATCTTAGGATATTAAAACCAGGTAGTAAAAGCAACATGAGGTACACCTACCACACTAACCGACTGACCCCTGCATAAATTAGCTCGTTGATGCATCTCTTTGCTGAAACTATCTTGGCGGCCTTCCATGGGAGTCGACATAAAACGCTCTCGTATAATTAAAACGTGTAATTATACGGTGTTCTTAAGAACAAAAACGTGTACGAATGCAAACAGGCCTGTTTAATTATTTCGTGTTAAATTTAGCGGCACACATTCGGATGGAAATTTGCACACAGACAGCTTGAGAGAAGTATTGTGGTTTCTTCTGAACCTAAAATTTTGAGGAGCCATATAATATATAAACTCAATTAATTTTTGTTCTTTGATGCTATATCTGGCGAATTTCCTGGACATAATTATCTAGTCTAGTCTTGAATTGCAGGCGATGACTTAATAATATTTCTGTAATATTTTTTTGGACTGAAAATGCTGGAGAATAGTTGAATGATCATAGTCCAATTCTTGAATTGTTGAGGAATATCATCAAATATATATTGAGTACAATAACTAAGTAAAACTGTAATAAGACCCGTTACATAACAATTTTGCGAACGTATGCAAGTAGCTTGCAGTTTATTGTGTTATGCAACAGTTGCTCGAATATATTTCTTTTGCTAATTTAACGCTATATTGCCACAAAACCTCACGAAACTCACTACACACAGTTAATTTAAAGGTACTCGCATATTCCTGGATGGTGATCATATAGGTCGAACTAATGTTATTTTACGCACAGTTAAGTTTTCCACCCAACCAAACAAACGTAACCGTTGCCTTTAATTTTTAACGATTCTAAAGTATTGCGACAGCAGATGCTACAACACTTTAACAGATCTTAGATATTATAACGTAAATCATGAAACCCTTTTTTTAATTTATATTTTATTGGTATGATGGCATAATTGCTGATGCCTTGTTCAGCGGCATCCTCTCATCCATAATTTCTTACCTACCGGATGAAATCGACAAGCCGTTTCAAACGATTCTTATAACAGTACACAAATATATCGACCGTGGAAAATGAATCTGCATTGGTTCTATTAGTTCGTATTTGGTAAAAATCCCAATGTGGTATCGAAGTCAGCTTGTCCTCACAATCCGTCCATACATTCTTATGAGAAAATAGTAAACGGTATTGCGCTAGCAACAATACACGAATACATAGTATTTACCTCTCACTCACGGATGGCGCTCTGTGTGTAGCATATAAAACATGGCTAAAGTACGCGCGCGGTTTTACTTTTAAATCAAAGTATGATATTGATTCAAACAAGTTTACGTAAATAATTATTTATTTACGACCACAAGACCTACTAAATTATCGGCTGAAGCCGGTAGTAACATTAATGTAGTTCAAATATGAACAGTGATAATTTTTATATTTGTTATATTCTTTGTTTAGGATACAATGATTTTCATTTGATTTACCTACCAAAAATGAACCGCTAGTATAGAAAAAACGTTATTCTCTTTAATATATGACTAAATACACTCTATTTTTATAATACTAAATATTTTGCATAATTGCATTCTTCCTGCCTTCCGTTCTTGTTTCAGTACGTCTATGGTTAAATCTAGGGAGTTCGCACGCGTGAAGTAACCCAGGGTTGGTATTAACCTGCTGCTTATGTCAACCTTAAGTTGAGAGCTGTCAAAATGTAGAGGCGGGAACCAACGTCAAATGTTTTGTTTATTAGTGTATTAACAGCATTAATTACCCAATTCAGCGCAAAAATGAACAGTGAAACGCAAGTTTTGTTGACCCAGAAGCTCGAGAATATGATTTTTGATGAGGATAAAATAGTAAGTAACTTCCCTCGTCAGTGGTTCATCCAGATATCTGTATGTGCCCTTTTTTTAGGTTACATTATCATCAGCTGCTAGTACTTTCGACTTAAACATACAAGACACGAAAAAACTCTTAGCAGCATTCATCACTGATTATCGTAAAATAAACCCTGAAGATTTAGCCGTCACTTACGTGATATCGGGAGTCCTAAAAAGTGATCAGTTAAGTGTACAACTGGTGAAGGAATCAGAGCTGCCTACAGTAAGGGATTTGTTTCGTGAAGTGTCCGGAGAGAATTTGTACAGTATTCAGAAGTGCAAAGATGTGGATCTGCATGCAATTAGTTTGGTCGATAGTTTCGATGCAACGGAAGCACCTGAAAAGCCCCTGTAGGTATTTATAGCTGTGTTGTGTCACGTCCTGTCATGTTTTGTTTATTACTAGTTTGGGTGCTATTATCGGTAAAAACTGTGTGAAACGAGAGCTGAAAATGTCTAAACCTCTTCCACCAGCACCAAAACAACCAGTTATAAAAGGAAAATCGTCTTTCTTTATTAAAACCGAACCACAAACAGAAAAAACACAACCTTCTAGTAAAAGTGAAGTTAAGAAGGACAGTGAAAGTGAGATTAAGCCTGCAGTGAAGTCCAGTAAGCCACAAGAGAAGGTCGGCAAAAGTGAGGTTAATATTGAAAGGAAGGGTAGTAAAAGTGAAGCTAAATCTGAAGCTAAGGTAGTACGATACAGTCACGTTTAAGGTGGGTTTTTAGTATTTTTGTTATGTTTAGGGCCAATCTGGTAAAGGAATTGCTGATTTCTTTGCGAAAATTCCCCAAAAATCTGTTAAGCCTTCATCAGATTCGAATTCGGAAGAAAGCAAAAATGAAGAAACAGATTCAGTGGTAGTACCCGAGGCCAGCGAAGTATTTGATGATGATTCCGTTATCCAAGCGACCCCACAAGAGGAAAAACCGAAACGCAAACCCAGCCAAAAAAAGAGACAGCGTAGTAAAACTAACAGTGAGCAGGCAACGAAACGGAGAAAACGAATTGTCGAAACTAACGATTCTGACAGTGATGGTAGTTTTTTTTTTAATCAAACAGTGATTTAAGTTTACGAAGGCTGTTTTAGATATTTTTGGTAATGCATGTGAAGACGAAGAAGAAAAGATGGAATCCAAACCTGATTTGGATGATTCCCCACCTTGGGTAAAAACAGTACCAGATCCTTTGCCACCGAAAAACAAAAGAAGGAAGTTAGTTGATAAAACGTACCAGGATGAGGATGGATTTATCTGTAAGTTGAATTCTTTTAGTCGAGCAAGAAAAAGTTATTTGTTTTTCAGTGACAAAGAAAGAATGGGTTTATGAGAGTGGATCTGAAGATGAGAAAGATAACTTTAGTAAAAAGGTGGAGGCTACGCTACAACCGAAGCCAGAGACGAATTTGGCTCAAACTCACACAGAGGAAGTCAAAACTAAACCTGAAAGCAAAGCGAAGAAAGGTAAAAATGCTGTCGCTGCCAATCAGCCCACTTTGATGAGCTTCTTTAAGAAGAAATAGGTGGAATTTTGAGACTTCTTTTTGTTTTGTGAATTTTTTAGGTATTCATAATCTGGAATTTAATAAATATTTGTTTTTATTTTATCTGTCACTGTTCTATCTAGAAGTTTCTTTGCACATAACATTCTTTTTTTTGTAAATTCAACACAACTGCAAGTTGTAAGAAACTAAACGATAACCATCTCTAATGATTTTATTATTTAACAACACACACATTTTAAATGTTTACAAATCAGAACGTACACCAAATCCAGGACCTGGGGGATCACCCTTCAGGGACGTCGGTTCTCCTACAGGTTCAGCCGCGAATCTGCCACTTCTAAACATAACATGTGTAACCTCCAACAAGCCGTAAAATATTATTTCTTACCTCGGACCAGCTCTAGGCTTTTTGCCACACTTGAGATCTTCTAAAATCTCCACCATGTCTTTCTCGGTAAGGTCCTCCTGTAACAATTATATTAAAAAACAGTTGTAAGTGAAAAAACTAAATACTCACATAGTAATCATCGTTAATTTGACACATGGGTGCGTTTGCGCAAGCTCCCAAACATTCAACTTCAGAAAGGGTGAACATACGATCCGGAGTGCTTTCCCCAACTTTAATATTCAGGTTTTTCTTAACAGTTTCCAAAATTTCATCCGAACCCCTTAACCAACATGGAGTCGTCGTGCAAACTTGCAAATGATATTTCCCAGTTGGTTTCCTACAAAAACAAAATAAAATCACCACAAACGACTTGAAACTGCATTAAAAAACCTCATAAACATGGTGTAAAACGTAGCAACTTCATAAACTCGCATCCTGGGAACATTCAACATATCTGCGACTGTGTGCATCGCCGAAATTGGTAACCAACCGTATTGCCTCTGGGCCAAATCCAAAAGCGGAATCATTGCTGCCCGTTTATGCCCTTCTGGATAAATAGCCAATATCGCTTCGGCTCTCTACAAATCAATTGTTAGCAAAAGTCGCCTTCGCTTACATGCGGCAGCCACCTTCAAGTTTTCTGGGGTGAATTCAAAAGGCGTATCGGGGTTATCCTCTTCTGTATCACGGTGGACGAACAAGGAGTCATGTTTCAGGACTGCTGAAGTCTGCAATGCCCTTAATCCCAAAGTGTTACGCTGAAAATTTATATTGAGTAATACACTGAATTATGTAATACAAGTTAACCTACCAGACAATGACCTATTACTCTGGCTGCAGGCAGCATTTTGTAGATACCTAAAATAACTCAAAATACTCTAAAAATTCCACTAATAAAACGATAATCTTTTTTAGTTAATTGAATTTTGTTGAAAACCAATTTATTTTGGTGTTGTCATCAAGAATTGACGTTTGATGCAATTGAATTTTGAACTACTACACAAGAAAGTTAGAGATGGGTGTTATTGATATTTCCGATCATTGATTAAATATATCTAGACATGTACAATTCGTGAATCATTTGGCAAGTTCTAAAGTGAACGCAAAAACGAAAAGTGCAATAGATTAAATCGTATTTTCTTAGCACTATAAACACAAGTATTGCTTTTGATGCAATTGGTTCAGATTTTTTTTACTTGTTATATATGTAATATAAGCGTTAAGAAGTTAACACCTTTCTTAAAGAGTCCGTAATCTATTTTGTTTATTAAGAGATTTGCTTTTACGTCTCTGAACGCATAAATTAAAAAAGAAAATATTATAGAACTGAGAGTAAACGGAGCATATCTATTTATATTTAATCAATGGTTCCAGTGCAAATGAACTACGACGAATATGACATTGACAGAGTGACAGATGAATCAATATGACAAAAATTTGTGATGTAATGATGTAAACAAAATGTAATTAATTAAAATAGGTGTGTCCATTTGTATTGCCTGCCGTTTACCATGTAAGGCGAACAGTTTTATTGTCCTTTTTCGCCAGGTTGCGGAAAAAGATGCCAGCAATGAAGGATACAAAAGACATAGTCAAAATAGCGGTCGAAAAGGCCGACTACCTCCCTCAGTTACTCGAATTCAATCAGAAGCAGCCCCTGGCAGGTATAATACAGGAACTGTGCAATGGATGGAATCTGTCAGACCCGGAACAGTATGCGTTGCAATTTAATGAAAGCAACAATCGCAACTACATTACGGAAAAGAACAGAAATGAAATTAAGAACGGGCAGGTGTTGCTGTTGCAGTTTTCGCCTTCGAAAACTGCTCAGGATATACTGCAGAAGCTGAACGCGGGCACTTTGGAAGAGAAGACGCAGGYCATGGAGAWATTGTCGGTTCTTAGTTCAGATATGACGTTCGCTTTGGATTTTATCAACAAGCAGGGTTTGGCACTGATTATTCGACAGATTGATAGTGGGAAGTGTAAGGGGTTGCTGTTGGCATTGACTCTACTGTCGTTTGTTGAACTCATGGAGCATGGGATCGTTTCTTGGGATATTCTTGATGGAAATTTCATCAGTAGGGTAGCAGGTTAGTTTTTTGTTTTTCGTGTGAGGGAGTATTTAATTTTGGTGTTACAGGGTTGGTGACCCAAGCACAAGAACCACAAGTCACGCAAGCTGCTCTGTCAATTCTCGAAAACGTTGTTTTAAACAGCACCGAAGGTTACGCTCAAGTTGAGCGTGAGGTACCGATAGGCTCTCTAGTAAATCATCTGAAAGGTTCTCCCGTTGAGCAACAGAACGCTGTAGCTCTAATAAACGCTCTACTACTGAAGGCTGATTCTGTGAAACGCAGGAGCGTTGCTGCTACTCTGACATCTAAACAAGTACGAACAGTCATTCAAGGCAACATCTTGCAGACTGGTGCTGCCGAAGGTGCAGAGATGGCCCATCAGCTCTATGTGCTGCAGACGTTGATGCTCGGTCTGCTGGAACAAAGAATGATGACGAAAATGGATCCACAGGTAAGTTTTGGCTTCTGGTGCGTTTCCGAAGGTATTTTTGGATGGCAGGTTTACTAATTTAGGGATAAAGACTAAAAACGGAACAACTTATTAAGTGATTCAGTGCTAATGTTTTAGGGTTGCCCCTTTACATCTGAATCCTTTTTTAATAATAAATTTATTTAGAGACTAAGTCAATTAAAAATATACAGTATTAAATACACAGTTTTTTCCTAAATGCTGATAAAGTTAAACAGAAGAGTTCTACATTACAATTATTGGTAACAGAACAAATTCTGTACAATGATGCCATAGTTGGTTTTATGTGTTGCTTATATAGAATATCATTTAACTACTTGTAAATCTAAAAGGCACACAGAAATCTAACATGCACATTTTTTTTGTAGTAATTAAAGTTTCAGTTCTGTTGAAAACCATTTAGGATATTTTGGACTAGTACATTTTTTATAGGAACATAAAGATTAAATAATTCATATAACATCTCTTAGAGAGCATAAACACCAACATTTATATATTCATTAGAAAAACAAAGTCCCAATCTATCATATAGAGATGTAGGGTTCAGTCTGGTAAAATCATAATTTCTAAAATCGCAACTAAAATAATCAGTTTTCATTACTTGAGTTTGGAGATCTATCATCACATTGCAGCATAGTGGAGGATGATAATCATACACAGTCAGTAATAATGCATCATTAGTCTAATAACACATCGAAAATGTTTGGTACAGTATTAATTTGATAAAGATTAAGTGATCAGCTAGAGTTCGACAGTTCTCACTTACATATCCCATAATGCTAACCCAAAAGAAAAATCATGAAAGAAAAGCAGTCGATAAAATTGGAAAAAAATATTTGATTAAATCTTCAAAGTATACATCCTCGGTTGCAATGTTTGCATTGTTTTTCTTTTCACTTCATAATCTTAAACACCTGTGTGTTAGATTTTGTATTTGCTTGTTCATTTTTTTTGTATCCAAGTATGTCACATTATGAAAGGAATGTCTATTCCGTTTTCTTTAGGACCAGGACGGCCACGACAAAATCAAGGAGCTCCGTCGTATAGCCTTCGATGGAGAAGGCGTCGGGGGCAGGGGTCCAAGCGGTTTCACTCGAGATTACAAGAAACTGGGCTTCCGAAATGACATCAATCCAGCCCTGGACTTCACCGAAACCCCTCCTGGCCTCCTCGCCCTCGACTGCATGATCTACTTCGCCCGCAACCACTCCGACAGCTACACGAAGCTCGTGCTCGAGAACAGCTGCAGGGCCGACGAGCACGAGTGCCCTTTCGGCAGGGCGAGTGTCGAATTGGTCCGCATCCTGTGCGACGTCCTCAAGGTGGGTATGCAATGCTTGTTTTACTGTTAAACCAAATCATTGCACCCATTTTATACCATGGAAACTTAACCAGCCAAGGATATTTAGATTTTAGATTTTACGTGAGCTATCTTTGATTGTAAATGCGAGGAAATGRTTCCAGCATTATACTCAGGCTGTACAAAATTACTTAAATGAGCGTTTCAGTGGTAGAATTATTCCGAGGTATCTATATCTCTTTTATTTCTTTTTCGTTTCGTCCAGCATAACTAAAAATTAACAAAATTTATGCAGGAATATACCCCAAAAATTCCTGTACATCTAACTTATAGAGAAGCATAATGCTTAAACCACTTTCAAGTTAATTACATTAAGTTATTTACCATTTAGGAGTTTTGTTATTACAACCTGACACACAACACGGTATTTGTATCATGATTGTAACACTATTCTTTAGAGAACTTCGAAATGTTTTATTATATTATACTATAATTGAAATTCTAAATACCTAAATAAATAATCTAATACGACAGTCACCTTGAAGTTTGAATTTATATTCGAAGTTCCTGTCAAGCTGTTGGTGACATCTATAAGATTTGTATAAAATCATTAGAAAGTGGTAGGAGTAATATTTTGTTAGATGGCGCTAAACAGTATCAGCAGCATACATGAGGGAGTGCACTATCCCTGATGTGATCTAACCTATAAAATTTTCAGACAAATTTGTAAGAAACCATTCTATAATGTTTATTCTAAATGTCAGTCAGTGATAAATCTAGGAACATGACTTACGTTGTCGATGTTATTTCACCTTTTGTTATTCTTAAAATACCATGCTTACATGGTGAAGATGAGCAATCAAACAAGAGATGGCGCTGTAAAAATAAAATTTCTAATTTATAAAGGTGTCCCATCATGGGTTACTCGCCCCTAATTAATTACCGTTTATTTTTATGAAACTTTACTTTTTCGTGTAATGAAGAGTAAAACGACGTTCCGTAGGTGGGCGAGTCGCCTTCCGAACAGGGCGAGTCCTTCCAGCCGCTGTTCTTCACGCACGACCACCCGTTCGAGGAGTGCTTCTGCATCTGCATCGTCCTGTTGAACAAGACGTGGAAGGAGATGCGCGCCACTTCCGAGGACTTCGGCAAGGTGGCCAGCGTCGTCAGGGAGCAGATAATCAGGGCGTTGGACGCCGCGCCTCTCTCTCTGGAGCAGCTGAAGGCCCGACTGCAGCTGCTGACGTACAGCGAGATCACGGCGCTGTGGCAGCAGGAACGGACATCCAGGGAGGAGTGGGAATCTCACGCCAGACCGATCGTCGAGTTGCGGGAGCAGATCACGCCCGATATACTCGGGTTGATCAAGCAACAGAGGTTGGCGTTTTTGGTCGAAGGTACGTGGAATTCTAGATAAAATATATGTCACTATAAAACACTACGACAAAATTATTAATCTAAATAATCTAAAAGAATTTCCAAAATTACTAATGATCTTATCAAAACTTCAAATCTTTCGAATTTTTAACTGTTTCCGATTCCAAGGTGCCTAAATTGTATGGTTTGCCCAAAATCCATAAAACTAATGTCCCGTTTACAGTCAGTACATTTGGCAGTCCTTTTTACAGATTGGCAAAATTTTGTGCTAACTGTTTAAAACCGTATGTTGGAAAAACCAGTAGATTCATCAAGAATTCTTCAGAATTTATTAACATTTGTCAGGCTACAGGTCACTTCCTTTAGGAAGTAGTACCTGTTAAGGCAGCTAGGTGGCTTTGTCATCATGTCAGTGTAATGCTGACAGATGGCATTGCCATCCTAAATACTTACTAACATTATCAAAAGTCTGAGTATTTGAGAAGATGATATTTTTGTTAGTTTTGATGTGGTTTCTTTATTTAGGAAAGTAACCATACCTGAAGCGATAGATATAATCAAATCCAAACTTAACAGAGAGCCCCCTAGGTGACACGATAACCAGATTATCAGAGCACTGTTTAAAATTAACTTATTTCTTATGGAATGGTATTTTTTTAACCAAAACACCTATAAGTCCTATACAGGGTGTTAATTAAGTATGTACCATATTTTAAGACAAAAACCTCATATAAACATTGGTTTTTAAATGCTTTGTTTTCAAAATACAGGGTGTTGAAATTGGTTCTTCGTAAATATCCTTTACCCAATTTTGACAGTGTTAATAGTAGTGTTAAGGGGCTCATTTGCCCCTGATTTGATTAAGTTTATTAAGTCCAGTGACGTCTCGAACGGCTCCTTGATCAATATTTTTGACAAAAAATGTGTTCCACTCACTTTTTTAAAACTTTTATATATTTTTTTCATTAAGCAACTAAAGATACAACTTTTTTGTCTTTTGAAATTTTTTCGTATCTTGCTTAGTTTTTAAGAAAAAAAAATTAAGTCTACTTAATTGCATATTGCTGGCCCACGCAAAAATAAGGGGAAACATTTCTTTTGGAAATCATTTGTTTTATAAACAAAACAAGTAAACACTAAATTAAATGTATGTGTTTATTTGTTGTTGTTACATAATTGTAAATACAAATTGAAGAAACAATTTCCAAAAGAAATGTTTCCCCATATTTCTTGTGTGGTTCAGGAATATGCAATTAAGTAAACTTAATTTTTTTTCTCGAAAACTAAACAAGATAGAGAAATAAATAATAGACAAAAAAAGTTGTATTTTTAGTTTAGTTAAAAAAATATGTTTTAAAAAAGTCAGTGACACACATTTATTTTGTCAAAAGTATTGATTAATGTGCCCTCCGGGACGCCACTGGACTTGATAAATTTAATCAAATGGGAGCCAAATGAGCCCCTTAACACTGTCAAATTTCATCAAAATTGGGTAAAGGATATTTACGACATTTACGAAAACCAAATTTTTTTAATGTTTAACACCCTGTATTTTGAAAACGAAGCATTTGATGACCCATGTTTATATGAAGTTTTTGTCTTAAAATAACTTGGAGAATTGTCTGTTAAAGTTATGGTACATACTTAATTAACACCCTGTATATCCAATACAGTTAATTTTACTCTCTATTTGCATCATATCCTTCCCTGACAAAACTAAAAGCGTATCATCAGAAAACATGGAGTACTTAGATTTCAAGTTGACAAATGTTAAATTATGTTCATAAATAAATGTTGTAGGGGGGGCAATACAGAACCCTGTGCAACTCCTAGTCTTGATTACCCTTTTTTTACCGTTTAGTACTGTATAATGTTGTCTGTTCTGTGAATATGTCCTCATTACATCTCTGTAGCCCATATGGAAAAGTTTGTTTATTAACAGCTGTATGTCCACTGTATCGAAAGCCTTCTGTAGCTCGACAAAAACTGTGACCACGTACTGATTTTATTTATGATGTACTCGAGTACCTGACTTTATTTTTGAAAATCGTACTGATGATGTGTATCAAAATCATAGTTCTTGTAGATAAAGCTAGTCATAAGAGTTTTTAAAGTTGTTCATTCATACTTTTTGATAATTCTGTCTGTACCAGGGAAGCTACTTCTGGGATCATTTCCCATATATTTGAATAAGTGTTTGGCATTTTGTAGTGCTTGTACTTTAATCACGACCTATTACTTGAAAACGAATAAATATCAAATTAGAACGTAATCTTCAAGTTGTGGATATCTGGCAGTTCCAATTGCTTCAGCAAAAATTGTAATCTTCCAATCATTAACTTCACAGTTTTTATTAATATAAATCGGGATGATTTTTCATTATAAAACAATGACAATTGACTGATGATTATCCGCGCAGGTACTCGTTTCACGAAATACTCGGCGCGCGGCCAGCGCATCAAGGACAAATTCTGGTTCATGCGCCTGTCCCCTAACCACAAGGTGCTGCACTACGGCGACTGCGACGAAAAGAGCGCCCCCAGCGCCGAAGAGCTGCCGTCGAAGCTGGCCGTGTCGGACATTCGCGCCCTCCTCGTGGGCAAGGACTGCCCCCACATGAAGGGCCGCAAGGCCTCCCACCAGCTGGCGTTTTCTCTGGCGCTCGAGGGCGTCGATCTGCAGTCCTTGGACTGCGTCGCTCCAGACGAACTGACGCTCGCCTATTGGACGGACGGCGTCAACGCCCTGCTGGGCCAGAGGATGCAGAGCAAGGAGACGGAGAAGGATCTGGACACCTTGCTGTCGATGGAGATAAAGTTGAGGTTGCTGGATGCGGAGGGCGTTACCATTCCGCAGGATCCGCCGCCGGTGCCTCCGGATCCGCCTCACTATCATTTTTGTTATGATTTGAAGTGAGTGAGATTATTCAATGCTCTCGTGTTCAGTCATTGTTTACGTGTCTTGTGCAATTGGAAAAAAAATAGTGTTATTTTAATGAGGTGCATTTTTACAGGGCCTGTTCAGATTTTTGTAATGACATTTTGAGGTTATCATACGTTTTAGACTTCTTGAAATAATCATGGGCAATTCTCACCCTATTAAATGTTTACAATGCAGCTTCATTTAAAGTTACATACAGTGAAAAAAGTTTATTAACTGTGTGATTTGGATCGGGTTTTTTTAATATGTTGGGTTTGACAAACTGCATATTTTCAGCAAAAATGACCTTGCTCATCCAAAATCCAAGGCCTGCTTTTCCAGTTTTGAAGAGCAAAATTTTAATAAACCATATTAGCAATTTTTTTTTAGAAAAAATCTGTGTATGCCACTGGATTCGACATCCCTCAAAAAGGGAATGTACCAAGTTTTACTAGAAAATATCAAATTTGGTTTAAATTTGAGGGGTATTTGGTAAGATTATTTCCTGAGTTAGATAAAAATAAACAAACCTTCTCAAATCTGGACGATATTTATCCGTTTTTTTCCTGGCAAAACTGCTGACACTAATGTCGAAATAATATTCCACTTCAAAGTTAAATATAATCAACGAATTCTTGTCACTGATTGGTCAAAATCGACAGGAAGGAAATTATCAGTCTATTTGCAGATATTGTAGTATGCCTAAAGTCTGTTTGCAGGCTATGGATAGTGTGTTGAATTTAATTTCGTTTTCACACAAAAAGGTTAAATTTAAAATTTTACATTTTCCTGTGCACAAGCAAGTCTTTATAATTGATAAAAGAAATTGTGAAATGGCATTACAATATTATGGACAGACTCATATTTTATTAAGATACATAACCTGTAAGATTGGGAGGATGTGTATGTAAGACTGATGACCTTTAAAAGAAAAGTGTCTAGTATGTTTAATGTCAAAGGTCACTGATTCAAAACAATCATTTTTAGTCCCTTATAAATGAAACAAAAAAAGACAGAAAGTATGTGTTAAATTTCTTTGTGAAATCAGCTTTTACCTTGATAGGTTTGACACGGCAAACTAACGTTTGGATGGGAAATTTAGAATACTGGTGTGAAGTTAATTTTCAGTATTTTGTTTGTACATTTCAATGTCTTCTAGTGATAGTTCAAACTTTGTTACTTGTACATAGATATTGTGATTTTTTAATCAAATTTTCTCATTCTAATCATGTACCGAATAGCTAGTGATCTGATATTATATTTTATCATGTTTTTAGATGTGAAATTTTGTACTCTCTATAATAAATGGTATTTTAATGGTCTTTGGTTATATTTTTTATATGCGTTTTATATAAATTGATACCAACTAAACATAGAGAACTTCAAACGCAAATATCTCAGAAACGGTAAGTTGTAGAGCGAAACAGACAAAATTTTTGGCCCCCTAACGGGAATATGTTTACTATTTGTAACTTTACTTCCCACTCAAGAAGTCATTTCGGGAACTTTATATCGGAAGTATACTTACTGATTAGGACCTCCTGAATTTCGGAATGGTGTCAGTTGGTCGCTAGCTACAACCGTTCACTCGGAAAGCGACCTTATTTAGGCCGCCTGCAGTCCTAGCTCATTTTAGAGCAATTTCTTGAAATCTGCAGTTCAAAATACACCTGTGTGTCGATTTTGAGCTAAATCTATATTTTGTCGAAAATCACAAATCATCCAAGGCTAACCCCTTCGTTCTTTTTTGACCTTAAAATTTTTTCGTCTCCGATTCAGCCGAATACAAGTACACTTACTGATTAGGACCTCCTGAATTTCGGAATGGTGTCAGTTGGTCGCTAGCTACAACGGTTCGCTCGAAAAGTGTCCTTATTTAGGCCGCCCGCAGTCCTAGCTCATTTTAGAGCGAATTTTTGAAATCTGCAGTTCAAAATACATCTGTGTGTCGATTTTGAGCTAAATCTATTTTTTGTCGAAAATCACAAAACATCCAAGGCTAACCCCTTTGTTCTTTTTTGACCTTAAAATTTTTTCGTCTCCGATTCAGCCGAATACAAGTACACTTACTGATTAGGACCTCCTGAATTTCGGGATGGTGTCAGTTGGTCGCTAGCTACAACGGTTCGCTCGAAAAGTGTCCTTATTTAGGCCGCCCGCAGTCCTAGCTCATTTTAGAGCGAATTTTTGAAATCTGCAGTTCAAAATACATCTGTGAGTCGATTTTGAGCTAAATCTATTTTTTGTCGAAAATCACAAAACATCCAAGGCTAACCCCTTTGTTCTTTTTTGACCTTAAAATTTTTTCGTCTCCGATTCTGCCGAATACAAGTACACTTACTGATTAGGACCTCCTGAATTTCGGAATGGTGTCAGTTGGTCGCTAGCTACAACGGTTCGCTCGAAAAGTGTCCTTATTTAGGCCGCCCGCAGTCCTAGCTCATTTTAGAGCGAATTTTTGAAATCTGCAGTTCAAAATACATCTGTGTGTCGATTTTGAGCTAAATCTATTTTTTGTCGAAAATCACAAAACATCCAAGGCTAA
The DNA here is from genome assembly GCA_025024175.1 of Rhyzopertha dominica. Lineage (NCBI taxonomy): Eukaryota > Metazoa > Arthropoda > Insecta > Coleoptera > Bostrichidae > Rhyzopertha > Rhyzopertha dominica. The sequence goes on along the minus strand of QCXZ01000003.1, from coordinate 64,028,384 downwards.
CCCCTTTGTTCTTTTTTGACCTTAAAATTTTTTCGTCTCCGATTCAGCCGAATACAAGTACACTTACTGATTAGGACCTCCTGAATTTCGGAATGGTGTCAGTTGGTCGCTAGCTACAACGGTTCGCTCGAAAAGTGTCCTTATTTAGGCCGCCCGCAGTCCTAGCTCATTTTAGAGCGAATTTTTGAAATCTGCAGTTCAAAATACATCTGTGTGTCGATTATGAGCTAAATCTATTTTTTGTCGAAAATCACAAAACATCCAAGGCTAAACCCCTTTGTTCTTTTTTGACCTTAAAATTTTTTCGTCTCCGATTCAGCCGAATACAAGTACACTTACTGATTAGGACCTCCTGAATTTCGGAATGGTGTCAGTTGGTCGCTAGCTACAACGGTTCGCTCGAAAAGTGTCCTTATTTAGGCCGCCCGCAGTCCTAGCTCATTTTAGAGCGAATTTTTGAAATCTGCAGTTTAAAATACATCTGTGTGTCGATTTTGAGCTAAATCTATTTTTTGTCGAAAATCACAAAACATCCGAGGCTAACCCCTTTGTTCTTTTTTGACCTTAAAATTTTTTCGTCTCCGATTCTGCTGAATACAGGTATACTTACTGATTTGGACCTCCTGAATTTCGGAATGGTGTCAGTTGGTCGCTAGCTACAACGGTTCGCTCGAAAAGTGTCCTTATTTAGGCCGCCCGCAGTCCTAGCTCATTTTAGAGCGAATTTTTGAAATCTGCAGTTCAAAATACATCTGTGTGTCGATTTTGAGCTAAATCTATTTTTTGTCGAAAATCACAAAACATCCAAGGCTAACCCCTTTGTTCTTTATTGACCTTAAAATTTTTTCGTCTTCGATTCTGCTGAATACAGGTATACTTACTGATTTGGACCTCCTGAATTTCGGAATGGTGTCAGTTGGTCGCTAGCTACAACGGTTCGCTCGGAAAGCGACCTTATTTAGGCCGCCTGCAGTCCTAGCTCATTTTAGAGCAAATTTTTGAAATCTGCAGTTCAAAATACACCTGTGTGTCGATTTTGAGCTAAATCTATATTTTGTCGAAAATCACAAATCATCCAAGGCTAACCCCTTTGTTCTTTTTTGACCTTAAATTTTTTCGTCTTCGATTCTGCTGAATACAGGTATACTTACTGATTTGGACCTCCTGAATTTCGGAATGGTGTCAGTTGGTCGCTAGCTACAACGGTTCGCTCGGAAAAGCGACCTTATTTAGGCCGCCTGCAGTCCTAGCTCATTTTAGAGCAAATTTTTGAAATCTGCAGTTCAAAATACACTGTGTGTCGATTTTGAGCTAAATCTATATTTTGTCGAAAATCACAAATCATCCAAGGCTAACCCCTTTGTTCTTTTTTGACCTTAAAATTTTTTCGTCTTCGATTCTGCTGAATACAGGTATACTTACTGATTTGGACCTCCTGAATTTCGGAATGGTGTCAGTTGGTCGCTAGCTACAACGGTTCGCTCGGAAAGCGACCTTATTTAGGCCGCCCTGCAGTCCTAGCTCATTTTAGAGCAAATTTTTGAAATCTGCAGTTCAAAATACACCTGTGTGTCGATTTTCGAGCTAAATCTATATTTTGTCGAAAATCACAAATCATCCAAGGCTAACCCCTTTGTTCTTTTTTGACCTTAAAAATTTTTTCGTCTCCGATTCAGCCGAATACAAGTATACTTACTGATTAGGACCTCCTGAATTTCGGAATGGTGTCAGTTGGTCGCTAACTACAACGGTTCGCTCGGAAAAGCGACCTTATTTAGGCCGCCTGCAGTCCTAGCTCATTTTAGAGCGAATTTTTGAAATCTGCAGTTCAAAATACATCTGTGTGTCGATTTTGAGCTAAATCTATTTTTTGTCGAAAATCACAAAACATCCAAGGCTAACCCCTTTGTTCTTTTTTGACCTTAAAATTTTTTCGTCTCCGATTCAGCCGAATACAAGTACACTTACTGATTAGGACCTCCTGAATTTCGGGATGGTGTCAGTTGGTCGCTAGCTACAACGGTTTCGCTCGAAAAGTGTCCTTATTTAGGCCGCCCGCAGTCCTAGCTCATTTTAGAGCGAATTTTTGAAAATCTGCAGTTCAAAATACATCTGTGAGTCGATTTTGAGCTAAATCTATTTTTTGTCGAAAATCACAAAACATCCAAGGCTAACACCCCTTTGTTCTTTTTTGACCTTAAAATTTTTTCGTCTCCGATTCAGCCGAATACAAGTATACTTACTGATTAGGACCTCCTGAAATTTCGGAATGGTGTCAGTTGGTCGCTAGCTACAACGGTTCGCTCGAAAAGTGTCCTTATTTAGGCCGCCCCGCAAGTCCTAGCTCATTTTAGAGCGAATTTTTGAAATTGCAGTTCAAAATACATCTGTGTGTCGATTTTTGAGCTAAATCTATTTTTTGTCGAAAATCACAAAACATCCAAGGCTAACCCCTTTGTTCTTTTTTGACCTTAAAATTTTTTCGTCTCCGATTCAGCCGAATACAAGTACACTTACTGATTAGGACCTCCTGAATTTCGGAATGGTGTCAGTTGGTCGCTAGCTACAACGGTTCGCTCGAAAAGTGTCCTTATTTAGGCCGCCCGCAGTCCTAGCTCATTTTAGAGCGAATTTTTGAAATCTGCAGTTCAAAATACATCTGTGTGTCGATTTTGAGCTAAATCTATTTTTTGTCGAAAATCACAAAACATCCAGGCTAACCCCCTTTGTTCTTTTTTGACCTTAAAATTTTTTCGTCTCCGATTCTGCCGAATACAGTACACTTACTGATTAGGACCTCCTGAATTTCGGAATGGTGTCAGTTGGTCGCTAGCTACAACGGTTTCGCTCGAAAAGTGTCCCTTATTTAGGCCGCCCGCAGTCCTAGCTCATTTTAGAGCGAATTTTTGAAATTTGCAGTTCAAAATACATCTGTGTGTCGATTTTGAGCTAAATCTATTTTTTGTCGAAAATCACAAAACATCCAAGGCTAACCCCTTTGTTCTTTTTTGACCTTAAAATTTTTTCGTCTCCGATTCAGCCGAATACAAGTACACTTACTGATTAGGACCTCCTGAATTTCGGAATGGTGTCAGTTGGTCGCTAGCTACAACGGTTCGCTCGAAAAGTGTCCTTATTTAGGCCGCCCGCAGTCCTAGCTCATTTTAGAGCGAATTTTTGAAATCTGCAGTTCAAAATACATCTGTGTGTCGATTTTGCGCTAAATCTATTTTTTGTCGAAAATCACAAAACATCCAAGGCTAACCCCTTCGTTCTTTTTTGACCTTAAAATTTTTTCGTCTCCGATTCAGCCGAATACAAGTACACTTACTGATTAGGACCTCCTGAATTTCGGAATGGTGTCAGTTGGTCGCTAGCTACAACGGTTCGCTCGAAAAGTGTCCTTATTTAGGCCGCCCGCAGTCCTAGCTCATTTTAGAGGCGAATTTTTTGAAATCTGCAGTTCAAAATACATCTGTGTGTCGATTTTGAGCTAAATCTATTTTTTGTCGAAAATCACAAAACATCCAAGGCTAACCCCTTTGTTCTTTTTTGACCTTAAAATTTTTTCGTCTCCGATTCAGCCGAATACAAGTACACTTACTGATTAGGACCTCCTGAATTTCGGGATGGTGTCAGTTGGTCGCTAGCTACAACGGTTCGCTCGAAAAGTGTCCTTATTTAGGCCGCCCGCAGTCCTAGCTCATTTTAGAGCGAATTTTTGTAATCTGCAGTTCAAAATACATCTGTGAGTCGATTTTGAGCTAAATCTATTTTTTGTCGAAAATCACAAAACATCCAAGGCTAACCCCTTAGTTCKTTTTTGACCTTAAAATTTTTTCGTCTCCGATTCTGCCGAATACAAGTACACTTACTGATTAGGACCTCCTGAATTTCGGAATGGTGTCAGTTGGTCGCTAGCTACAACGGTTCGCTCGAAAAGTGTCCTTATTTAGGCCGCCCGCAGTCCTAGCTCATTTTAGAGCGAATTTTTGAAATCTGCAGTTCAAAATACATCTGTGTGTCGATTTTGAGCTAAATCTATATTTTGTCGAAAATCACAAAACATCCAAGGCTAACCCCTTTGTTCTTTTTTGACCTTAAAATTTTTTTCGTCTCCGATTCAGCCGAATACAAGTACACTTACTGATTAGGACCTCCTGAATTTCGGAATGGTGTCAGTTGGTCGCTAGCTACAACGGTTCGCTCGAAAAGTGTCCTTATTTAGGCCGCCCGCAGTCCTAGCTCATTTTAGAGCGAATTTTTGAAATTTGCAGTTCAAAATACATCTGTGTGTCGATTATGAGCTAAATCTATTTTTTGTCGAAAATCACAAAACATCCAAGGCTACCCCTTTGTTCTTTTTTGACCTTAAAATTTTTTCGTCTCCGATTCAGCCGAATACAAGTACACTTACTGATTAGGACCTCCTGAATTTCGGAATGGTGTCAGTTGGTCGCTAGCTACAACGTTTCGCTCGAAAAGTGTCCTTATTTAGGCCGCCCGCAGTCCTAGCTCATTTTAGAGCGAATTTTTGAAATCTGCAGTTCAAAATACATCTGTGTGTCGATTTTGAGCTAAATCTATTTTTGTCGAAAATCACAAAACATCCAAGGCTAACAACCCCTTTGTTCTTTTTTGACCTTAAAATTTTTTCGTCTCCGATTCAGCCGAATACAAGTACACTTACTGATTAGGACCTCCTGAATTTCGGAATGGTGTCAGTTGGTCGCTAGCTACAACGGTTCGCTCGAAAAGTGTCCTTATTTAGGCCGCCCGCAGTCCTAGCTCATTTTAGAGCGAATTTTTGAAATCTGCAGTTCAAAATACATCTGTGTGTCGATTTTGAGCTAAATCTATTTTTTCTCGAAAATCACAAAACATCCAAGGCTAACCCCTTTGTTCTTTTTTGACCTTAAAATTTTTTCGTCTCCGATTCAGCCGAATACAAGTACACTTACTGATTAGGACCTCCTGAATTTCGGAATGGTGTCAGTTGGTCGCTAGCTACAACGGTTCGCTCGAAAAGTGTCCTTATTTAGGCCGCCCGCAGTCCTAGCTCATTTTAGAGCGAATTTTTGAAATCTGCAGTTCAAAATACATCTGTGTGTCGATTTTGAGCTAAATCTATTTTTTGTCGAAAATCAACAAAACATCCGAGGCTAACAACCCCTTTGTTCTTTTTTGACMTTAAAATTTTTTCGTCTCCGATTCTGCTGAATACAGGTATACWTACTGATTTGGACCTCCTGAAATTTCGGAATGGTGTCAGTTGGTCGCTAGCTACAACGGTTCGCTCGAAAAGTGTCCTTATTTAGGCCGCCCGCAGTCCTAGCTCATTTTAGAGCGAATTTTTGAAATCTGCAGTTTAAAATACATCTGTGTGTCGATTTTGAGCTAAATCTATTTTTTTGTCGAAAATCACAAAACATCCAAGGCTAACCCCTTTGTTCTTTATTGACCTTAAAATTTTTTCGTCTTCGATTCTGCTGAATACAGGTATACTTACTGATTTGGACCTCCTGAATTTCGGAATGGTGTCAGTTGGTCGCTAGCTACAACGGTTCGCTCGGAAAGCGACCTTATTTAGGCCGCCTGCAGTCCTAGCTCATTTTAGAGCAAATTTTTGAAATCTGCAGTTCAAAATACACCTGTGTGTCGATTTTTGAGCTCAAATCTATATTTTGTCGAAAATCACAAAATCATCCAAGGCTAACCCCTTTGTTCTTTTATTGACGCTTAAAATTTTTTCGTCTTCCGATTCAGCCGAATACAAGTATACTTACTGATTAGGACCTCCTGAATTTCGGAATGGTGTCAGTTGGTCGCTAGCTACAACGGTTCGCTCGGAAAGCGGACCTTATTTAGGCCGCCTGCAGTCCTAGCTCATTTTAGAGCGAATTTTTGAAATCTGCAGTTCAAAATACATCTGTGTGTCGATTTTGAGCTAAATCTATATTTTGTCGAAAATCACAAAACATCCAAGGCTAACCCCTTGTTCTTTTTGACCTTAAAATTTTTTCGTCTCCGATTCAGCCGAATACAAGTACACTTACTGATTAGGACTCCTGAATTTCGGAATGGTGTCAGTTGGTCGCTAGCTACAACGGTTCGCTCGAAAGTGACCTTATTTAGGCCGCCCGCAGTCCTAGCTCATTTTAGAGCGAATTTTTTGAAATCTGCAGTTCAAAATACATCTGTGTGTCGATTTTGAGCTAAATCTATTTTTTGTCGAAAATCACAAAACATCCAAGGCTAACCCCTTTGTTCTTTTTTGACCTTAAAATTTTTTCGTCTCCGATTCAGCCGAATACAAGTACACTTACTGATTAGGACCTCCTGAATTTCGGAATGGTGTCAGTTGGTCGCTAGCTACAACGGTTCGCTCGAAAAGTGTCCTATTTAGGCCCGCCGCAGTCCTAGCTCATTTTAGAGCGAATTTTTGAAATCTGCAGTTCAAAAATACATCTGTGTGTCGATTTTGAGCTAAATCTATTTTTTGTCGAAAATCACAAAACATCCGAAGGCTAACCCGCTTGTTTCTTTTTTGACCTTAAAATTTTTTCGTCTCCGATTCTGCTGAATACAGGTATACTTACTGATTTGGACCTCCTGAATTTCGGAATGGTGTCAGTTGGTCGCTAGCTACAACGGTTCGCTCGAAAAGTGTCCTTATTTGGCCGCCCGCAGTCCCTAGCTCATTTTAGAGCGAATTTTTGAAATCTGGCAGTTTAAAATACATCTGTGTGTCGATTTTGAGCTAAATCTATTTTTTGTCGAAAATCACAAAACATCCAAGGCTAACCCCTTTGTTCTTTTTGACCTTAAAATTTTTCGTCTTCGATTCTGCTGAATACAGGTATACTTACTGATTTGGACCTCCTGAATTTCGGAATGGTGTCAGTTGGTCGCTAGCTAACAACGTTCCGCTCGAAAGCGACCTTATTTAGGCCGCCTGCAGTTCCTAGCTCATTTTAGAGCCAAATTTTTGAAATCTGCAGTTCAAAATACACCTGTGTGTCGATTTTGAGCTAAATCTATATTTTGTCGAAAATCACAAATCATCCAAGGCTAACCCCTTTGTTCTTTTTGAACCTTAAAATTTTTTCGTCTTCCGATTCTGGCGAATACCAGGTATACTTACTGATTAGGACCTCCTGAATTTCGGAATGGTGTCAGTTGGTCGCTAGCTACAACGGTTCGCGTCGGAAAGCGACCTTATTTAGGCCGCCTGCAGTCCTAGCTCATTTTAGAGCAAATTTTTGAAATCTGCAGTTCAAAAATACACCTGTGTGTCGGATTTTGAGCTAAATCTATTTTTTGTCGAAAATCACAAACATTCCAAGGCTAACCCTTTGTTCTTTTTTGACCCTTAAAATTTTTTCGTCTCCGAATTCAGCCGAATACAAAGTACACTTACTGATTAGGACCTCCTGAATTTCGGAATGGTGTCAGTTGGTCGCTAGCTACAACGGTTCGCTACGAAAGTGACCTTTATTTAGGCGCCCGCAGTCCTAGCTCATTTTAGAGCGAATTTTTGAAATCTGCAGTTCAAATACATCTGTGTGTCGATTTTGAGCTAAATCTATTTTTTGTCGAAAATCACAAAACATCCAAGGCTAACCCCTTTGTTCTTTTTTGACCTTAAAATTTTTTCGTCTCCGATTCAGCCGAATACAAGTATACTTACTGATTAGGACCTCCTGAAATTTCGGAATGGTGTCAGTTGGTCGCTAGCTACAACCCGGTTCGCTCGAAAAGTGTCCTTATTTAGGCCGCCCGCAGTCCTAGCTGTCATTTTAGAGCGAAATTTTTGAAAATCTGCAGTTCAAAATACATCTGTGTGTCGATTTGAGCTAAATCTATTTTTTTGTCGAAAAATCACAAAACAATCCCAAGGCTAACCCCTTTGTTCCTTTTTGACCTTAAAATTTTTTCGTCTCCGATTCAGCTGAATACAAGTATACTTACTGATTTGGACCTCCTGAATTTCGGAATGGTGTCAGTTGGTCGCTAGCTACAACGGTTCGCTCGAAAGTGTCCTTATTTAGGCCGCCGTCCTAGCTCATTTTAGAGCAATTTTTGAAATCTGCAGTTCAAAATACATCTGTGTGTCGATTTTGAGCTAAATCTATTTTTTGTCGAAAATCACAAAACATCCAAGGCTAACCCCTTTGTTCTTTTTTGACCTTAAAATTTTTTCGTCTCCGATTCAGCTGAATACAAGTATACTTACTGATTTGGACCTCCTGAATTTCGGAATGGTCTCAGTTGGTCGCTAGCTACAACGGTTCGCTCGGAAAGTGTCCTTATTTAGGCCGCCTGCAGTCCTAGCTCATTTTAGAGCAATTTTTGAAATCTGCAGTTCAAAATACATCTGTGTGTCGATTTTGAGCTAAATCTATTTTTTGTCGAAAATCACAAACATCCAAGGCTAACCCCTTTGTTCTTTTTTGACCTTAAAATTTTTTCGTCTCCGATTCAGCGAATACAAGTATACTTACTGATTTGGACCTCCTGAATTTCGGAATGGTGTCAGTTGGTCGCTAGCTACAACGGTTCGCTCGGAAAGTGTCCTTATTTAGGCCGCCCGCAGTCCTAGCTCATTTTAGAGCGAATTTTTGAAATCTGCAGTTCAAAATACATCTGTGTCGATTTTGAGCTAAATCTATTTTTGTCGAAAATCACAAAACATCCAAGGCTAACCCTTTGTTCTTTTTTGACCTTAAAATTTTTTCGTCTCCGATTCAGCGAATACAAGTACACTTACTGATTTGGACCTCCTGAATTTCGGAATGGTGTCAGTTGGTCGCTAGCTACAACGGTTCGCTCGAAAGTGTCCTTATTTAGGCCGCCCGCAGTCCTAGCTCATTTTAGAGCGAATTTTTGAAATCTGCAGTTCAAAATACATCTGTGTGTCGATTTTGAGCTAAATCTATTTTTTCGAAAATCACAAAACATCCAAGGCTAACCCCTTTGTTCTTTTTGACCTTAAAATTTTTTCGTCTCCGATTCAGCTGAATACAAGTATACTTACTGATTTGGACCTCCTGAATTTCGGAATGGTGTCAGTTGGTCGCTAGCTACAACGGTTCGCTCGAAAGTGTCCTTATTTAGGCCGCCCGCAGTCCTAGCTCATTTTAAGAGCGAATTTTTGAAATCTGCAGTTCAAAATACATCCTGTGTGTCGATTTTGAGCTAAATCTATTTTTTGTCGAAAAATCACAAACATCCGAGGCTAACCCCTTTGTTCTTTTATGACCTTAAAATTTTTTCGTCTCCGATTCTGCTGAATACAGAGTATACTTACTGATTTGGACCTCCTGAATTTCGGAATGGTGTCAGTTGGTCGCTAGCTACAACGGTTCGCTCGGAAAGTGTCCTTATTTAGGCCGCCCGCAGTCCTAGCTCATTTTAGAGCAATTTTTGAAATCTGCAGTTCAAAATACATCTGTGTGTCGATTTTGAGCTAAATCTATTTTTTGTCGAAAATCACAAAACATCCAAGGCTAACCCCTTTGTTCTTTTTGACCTTAAAATTTTTTCGTCTCCGATTCAGCTGAATACAAGTATACTTACTGATTTGGACCTCCTGAATTTCGGAATGGTGTCAGTTGGTCGCTAGCTACAACGGTTCGCTCGGAAAGCGACCTTATTAGGCCGCCTGCAGTCCTAGCTCATTTTAGAGCAAATTTTTGAAATCTGCAGTTCAAAATACATCTGTGTGTCGATTTTGAGCTAAATCTATTTTTTGTCGAAAATCACAAATCATCCAAGGCTAACCCTTTGTTCTTTTTTGACCTTA
>QCXZ01000003.1:63776882-64018479 GCA_025024175.1 Rhyzopertha dominica | reverse complement strand
GGACCTCCTGAATTCGAATGGTGTCAGTTGGTCGCTAGCTACAACGTTCGCTCGAAAAGTGTCTTATTTAGGCGCCGCGCGAGTCTAGCTCATTTTAGAGCGAATTTTTAAATTGCAGTTCAAAATACATCTGTGTGTCATTTATGAGCTAATCTATTTTTTGTCGAAAAATCAAAAATCAAGGCTATAACCCTTTGTTTTTTGACCTTAAAATTTTTTCGTCTCCGATTCACCGAATACAAGTACTTACTGATTTAGGACCTCCTGAATTTCGGAATGTGTCAGTTGGTCGCTAGCTACAACGGTTCGCTCGAAAAGTGTCCTTATTTAGGCGCCCGCAGTCCTAGTCATTTTAGAGCGAATTTTTGAAATCGCAGTTCAAAATACATCTGTGTGTCGATTTTGAGCTAAATCTATTTTTTTCGAAAAATCACAAAACATCCAAGGCTAACCCTTTGTTCTTTTTTGACCTTAAAATTTTTTCGTCTCCGATTCACGAATACAGGATACTAACTGATTTGGACCTCCGGAATTTCGGAAATGGTGTCAGTTGTCGCTAGCTCCACCGGTTCGCTCGGAAAGCGACCTTATTTAGGCCGCCTGCAGTCCCAGCTCATTTTAGAGCAAGATTTTTGAAAAACCTCGCAGTTCCAAAATACACACCTGTTGCGATTTGAGCTAAATCTATATTTGTCGAAAAATCACAAATCATCCAGGCTACCCCCTTTGTTCTTTTATGGACTTAAAGATTTTTAGATTCCGATCAGCTTGAAATACAGTAGTACTTACTGATTTGGACCTCCTGAATTTCGGATGGTTGTCAGTTGGTCGCCTAGCTACAACCGGTTCGCATTCGGAAAGCGACCTTATTGAGGCCGGCCTGCAGTCCTAGCTCATTTTAGTAGCGGAATTTTTGAAATCTGCAGTTCAAAATACATCTGTGTGTCGATTTTGAGCTAAATCTATTTTTGTCGAAAATCACAAAACATCCAAGGCTACACCCTTTGTTCTTTTTTGACCTTAAAATTTTTCGTCTCCGATCAGCCGAATACAAGTACAACTTACTGATTAGGCACCTCCCTGAATTTTCGGATGGTGTCAGTTGGTCGCTAGCTACAACGGTTCGCTCGGAAAAGTGACCTTATTTAGGCCGCCCTGCAGTCCTAGCTCATTTAGAGCGAATTTTTGAAATCTGCAGTTTCAAATACATCTGTGTGTCGATTTTGAGCTAAATCTATTTTTTGTCGAAAATCACAAAAACATCCAAGGCTAACCCCTTTGTTCTTTTTGTGACCTTAAAAATTTTTTCGTCTCCGATTCAGCCGAATACAAGTACACTTACTGATTAGGACCTCCTGAATTTCGGAATGGTGTCAGTTGGTCGCTAGCTACAACGGTTCGCTCGAAAAGTGTCCTTATTTAGGCCGCCCGCAGTCCTAGCTCATTTTAGAGCGAATTTTTGAAATCTGCAGTTTCAAAATACATCTGTGTGTCGATTTTGAGCTAAATCTATTTTTTGTCGAAAATCACAAAACATCCAAGGCTAACCCCCTTTGTTCTTTTTTGACCTTAAATTTTTTCCGTCTCCGATTCAGCCGAATACAAGTATACTTACTGATTAGACCTCCTGAATTTCGGAATGGTGTCAGTTGGTCGCTAGCTACAACGGTTCGCTCGAAAAGTGTCCTTATTTAGGCCGCCCGCAGTCCTAGCTCATTTTAGAGCGAATTTTTGAAATCTGCAGTTCAAAATACATCTGTGTGTCGATTTTGAGCTAAATCTATTTTTGTCGAAAATCACAAAACATCCAAGGCTAACCCCTTTGTTCTTTTTTGACCTTAAAATTTTTTCGTCTCCGATTCAGCCGAATACAAGTACACTTACTGATTTAGGACCTCCTGAATTTCGGATGGTGTCAGTTGGTCGCTAGCTACAACGGTTCGCTCGAAAGTGTCCTTATTTAGGCCGCCCGCAGTCCTAGCTCATTTTAGAGCGAATTTTTGAAATCTGCAGTTCAAAATACATCTGTGTGTCGATTTTGAGCTAAATCTATTTTTTGTCGAAAATCACAAAACATCCAAGGCTAACCCCTTTGTTCTTTTTTGACCTTAAAATTTTTTCGTCTTCGATTCTGCTGAATACAGGTATACTTACTGATTTGGACCTCCTGAATTTCGGAATGGTGTCAGTTGGTCGCTAGCTACAACGGTTCGCTCGAAAAGCGTCCTTATTTAGGCCGCCCTGCAGTCCTAGCTCATTTTAGAGCGAATTTTTTGAAATCTGCAGTTCAAAATACATCTGTGTGTCGATTTTGAGCTAAATCTATATTTTGTCGAAAAATCACAAATCATCCAAGGCTAACCCCTTTGTTCTTTTTTGACCTTAAAATTTTTTCGTCTCCGATTCAGCCGAATACAAGTATACTTACTGATTAGGACCTCCTGAATTTCGGAATGGTGTCAGTTGGTCGCTAGCTACAACGGTTCGCTCGAAAAGTGTCCTTATTTAGGCCGCCTGCAGTCCTAGCTCATTTTAGAGCGAATTTTTGAAATCTGCAGTTCAAAATACATCTGTGTGTCGATTTTGAGCTAAATCTATTTTTTGTCGAAAATCACAAAACATCCAAGGCTAACCCCTTTGTTCTTTTTTGACCTTAAAATTTTTTCGTCTCCGATTCAGCCGAATACAAGTACACTTACTGATTAGGACCTCCTGAATTTCGGAATGGTGTCAGTTGGTCGCTAGCTACAACGGTTCGCTCGAAAAGTGTCCTTATTTAGGCCGCCCGCAGTCCTAGCTCATTTTAGAGCGAATTTTTGAAATCTGCAGTTCAAAATACATCTGTGTGTCGATTTTGAGCTAAATCTATTTTTTGTCGAAAATCACAAAACATCCAAGGCTAACCCCTTTGTTCTTTTTTGACCTTAAAATTTTTTCGTCTCCGATTCAGCCGAATACAAGTACACTTACTGATTAGGACCTCCTGAATTTCGGAATGGTGTCAGTTGGTCGCTAGCTACAACGGTTCGCTCGAAAAGTGTCCTTATTTAGGCCGCCCGCAGTCCTAGCTCATTTTAGAGCGAATTTTTGAAATCTGCAGTTCAAAATACATCTGTGTGTCGATTTTGAGCTAAATCTATTTTTTGTCGAAAATCACAAAACATCCAAGGCTAAACCCCTTTGTTCTTTTTTGACCTTAAAATTTTTTCGTCTCCGATTCTGCCGAATACAAGTACACTTACTGATTAGGACCTCCTGAATTTCGGAATGGTGTCAGTTGGTCGCTAGCTACAACGGTTCGCTCGAAAAGTGTCCTTATTTAGGCCGCCCGCAGTCCTAGCTCATTTTAGAGCGAATTTTTGAAATCTGCAGTTCAAAATACATCTGTGTGTCGATTTTGAGCTAAATCTATTTTTTGTCGAAAATCACAAAACATCCAAGGCTAACCCCTTTGTTCTTTTTTGACCTTAAAATTTTTTCGTCTCCGATTCAGCCGAATACAAGTACACTTACTGATTTAGGACCTCCTGAATTTCGGAATGGTGTCAGTTGGTCGCTAGCTACAACGGTTCGCTCGAAAAGTGTCCTTATTTAGGCCGCCCGCAGTCCTAGCTCATTTTAGAGCAAATTTTTGAAATCTGCAGTTCAAAATACACCTGTGTGTCGATTTTGAGCTAAATCTATATTTTGTCGAAAATCACAAATCATCCAAGGCTAACCCCTTTGTTCTTTTTTGACCTTAAAATTTTTTCGTCTCCGATTCAGCCGAATACAAGTATACTTACTGATTAGGACCTCCTGAATTTCGGAATGGTGTCAGTTGGTCGCTAGCTACAACGGTTCGCTCGGAAAGCGACCTTATTTAGGCCGCCCTGCAGTCCTAGCTCATTTTAGAGCGAATTTTTGAAATCTGCAGTTCAAAATACATCTGTGTGTCGATTTTGAGCTAAATCTATTTTTTGTCGAAAATCACAAAATCATCCAAGGCTAACCCCTTTGTTCTTTTTTGACCTTAAAATTTTTTCGTCTCCGATTCAGCCGAATACAAGTACACTTACTGATTAGGACCTCCTGAATTTCGGAATGGTGTCAGTTGGTCGCTAGCTACAACGGTTCGCTCGAAAAGTGTCCTTATTTAGGCCGCCCGCAGTCCTAGCTCATTTTAGAGCGAATTTTTGAAATCTGCAGTTCAAAATACATCTGTGTGTCGATTTTGAGCTAAATCTATTTTTTGTCGAAAATCACAAAACATCCAAGGCTAACCCCTTTGTTCTTTTTTGACCTTAAAATTTTTTCGTCTCCGATTCTGCCGAATACAAGTACACTTACTGATTAGGACCTCCTGAATTTCGGAATGGTGTCAGTTGGTCGCTAGCTACAACGGTTCGCTCGAAAAGTGTCCTTATTTAGGCCGCCCGCAGTCCTAGCTCATTTTAGAGCGAATTTTTGAAATCTGCAGTTCAAAATACATCTGTGTGTCGATTTTGAGCTAAATCTATTTTTTGTCGAAAATCACAAAACATCCAAGGCTAACCCCTTTGTTCTTTTTTGACCTTAAAATTTTTTCGTCTCCGATTCAGCCGAATACAAGTACACTTACTGATTAGGACCTCCTGAATTTCGGAATGGTGTCAGTTGGTCGCTAGCTACAACGGTTCGCTCGAAAAGTGTCCTTATTTAGGCCGCCCGCAGTCCTAGCTCATTTTAGAGCGAATTTTTGAAATCTGCAGTTCAAAATACATCTGTGTGTCGATTTTGAGCTAAATCTATTTTTTGTCGAAAATCACAAAACATCCAAGGCTAACCCCTTTGTTCTTTTTTGACCTTAAAATTTTTTCGTCTCCGATTCAGCCGAATACAAGTACACTTACTGATTAGGACCTCCTGAATTTCGGAATGGTGTCAGTTGGTCGCTAGCTACAACGGTTCGCTCGAAAAGTGTCCTTATTTAGGCCGCCCGCAGTCCTAGCTCATTTTAGAGCGAATTTTTGAAATCTGCAGTTCAAAATACATCTGTGTGTCGATTTTGAGCTAAATCTATTTTTTGTCGAAAATCACAAAACATCCAAGGCTAACCCCTTTGTTCTTTTTTGACCTTAAAATTTTTTCGTCTCCGATTCAGCCGAATACAAGTACACTTACTGATTAGGACCTCCTGAATTTCGGAATGGTGTCAGTTGGTCGCTAGCTACAACGGTTCGCTCGAAAAGTGTCCTTATTTAGGCCGCCCGCAGTCCTAGCTCATTTTAGAGCGAATTTTTGAAATCTGCAGTTCAAAATACATCTGTGTGTCGATTTTGAGCTAAATCTATTTTTTGTCGAAAATCACAAAACATCCAAGGCTAACCCCTTTGTTCTTTTTTGACCTTAAAATTTTTTCGTCTCCGATTCAGCCGAATACAAGTACACTTACTGATTAGGACCTCCTGAATTTCGGAATGGTGTCAGTTGGTCGCTAGCTACAACGGTTCGCTCGAAAAGTGTCCTTATTTAGGCCGCCCGCAGTCCTAGCTCATTTTAGAGCGAATTTTTGAAATCTGCAGTTCAAAATACATCTGTGTGTCGATTTTGAGCTAAATCTATTTTTTGTCGAAAATCACAAAACATCCAAGGCTAACCCCTTTGTTCTTTTTTGACCTTAAAATTTTTTCGTCTCCGATTCTGCTGAATACAGGTATACTTACTGATTTGGACCTCCTGAATTTCGGAATGGTGTCAGTTGGTCGCTAGCTACAACGGTTCGCTCGAAAAGTGTCCTTATTTAGGCCGCCCGCAGTCCTAGCTCATTTTAGAGCGAATTTTTGAAATCTGCAGTTCAAAATACATCTGTGTGTCGATTTTGAGCTAAATCTATTTTTGTCGAAAATCACAAAACATCCAAGGCTAACCCCTTTGTTCTTTTTTGACCTTAAAATTTTTTCGTCTTCGATTCTGCTGAATACAGGTATACTTACTGATTTGGACCTCCTGAATTTCGGAATGGTGTCAGTTGGTCGCTAGCTACAACGGTTCGCTCGGAAAGCGACCTTATTTAGGCCGCCCTGCAGTCCTAGCTCATTTTAGAGCAAATTTTTGAAATCTGCAGTTCAAAATACACCTGTGTGTCGATTTTGAGCTAAATCTATTTTTTGTCGAAAATCACAAATCATCCAAGGCTAACCCCTTTGTTCTTTTTTGACCTTAAAATTTTTTCGTCTTCGATTCTGCTGAATACAGGTATACTTACTGATTTGGACCTCCTGAATTTCGGAATGGTGTCAGTTGGTCGCTAGCTACAACGGTTCGCTCGGAAAGCGACCTTATTTAGGCCGCCTGCAGTCCTAGCTCATTTTAGAGCAAATTTTTGAAATCTGCAGTTCAAAATACACCTGTGTGTCGATTTTGAGCTAAATCTATATTTTGTCGAAAATCACAAATCATCCAAGGCTAACCCCTTTGTTCTTTTTTGACCTTAAAATTTTTTCGTCTCCGATTCAGCCGAATACAAGTATACTTACTGATTAGGACCTCCTGAATTTCGGAATGGTGTCAGTTGGTCGCTAGCTACAACGGTTCGCTCGGAAAGCGACCTTATTTAGGCCGCCTGCAGTCCTAGCTCATTTTAGAGCGAATTTTTGAAATCTGCAGTTCAAAATACATCTGTGTGTCGATTTTGAGCTAAATCTATTTTTTGTCGAAAATCACAAAACATCCAAGGCTAACCCCTTTGTTCTTTTTTGACCTTAAAATTTTTTCGTCTCCGATTCAGCCGAATACAAGTACACTTACTGATTAGGACCTCCTGAATTTCGGAATGGTGTCAGTTGGTCGCTAGCTACAACGGTTCGCTCGAAAAGTGTCCTTATTTAGGCCGCCCGCAGTCCTAGCTCATTTTAGAGCGAATTTTTGAAATCTGCAGTTCAAAATACATCTGTGTGTCGATTTTGAGCTAAATCTATTTTTTGTCGAAAATCACAAAACATCCAAGGCTAACCCCTTTGTTCTTTTTTGACCTTAAAATTTTTTCGTCTCCGATTCAGCCGAATACAAGTATACTTACTGATTAGGACCTCCTGAATTTCGGAATGGTGTCAGTTGGTCGCTAGCTACAACGGTTCGCTCGAAAAGTGTCCTTATTTAGGCCGCCCGCAGTCCTAGCTCATTTTAGAGCGAATTTTTGAAATCTGCAGTTCAAAATACATCTGTGTGTCGATTTTGAGCTAAATCTATTTTTTGTCGAAAATCACAAAACATCCAAGGCTAACCCCTTTGTTCTTTTTTGACCTTAAAATTTTTTCGTCTCCGATTCAGCTGAATACAAGTACACTTACTGATTAGGACCTCCTGAATTTCGGAATGGTGTCAGTTGGTCGCTAGCTACAACGGTTCGCTCGAAAAGTGTCCTTATTTAGGCCGCCCGCAGTCCTAGCTCATTTTAGAGCGAATTTTTGAAATCTGCAGTTTAAAATACATCTGTGTGTCGATTTTGAGCTAAATCTATTTTTTGTCGAAAATCACAAAACATCCAAGGCTAACCCCTTTGTTCTTTTTTGACCTTAAAATTTTTTCGTCTTCGATTCTGCTGAATACAGGTATACTTACTGATTTGGACCTCCTGAATTTCGGAATGGTGTCAGTTGGTCGCTAGCTACAACGGTTCGCTCGGAAAGCGACCTTATTTAGGCCGCCTGCAGTCCTAGCTCATTTTAGAGCAAATTTTTGAAATCTGCAGTTCAAAATACACCTGTGTGTCGATTTTGAGCTAAATCTATATTTTGTCGAAAATCACAAATCATCCAAGGCTAACCCCTTTGTTCTTTTTGACCTTAAAATTTTTTCGTCTTCCGATTCAGCCGAATACAAGTATACTTACTGATTAGGACCTCCTGAATTTCGGAATGGTGTCAGTTGGTCGCTAGCTACAACGGTTCGCTCGGAAAGCGACCTTATTTAGGCCGCCTGCAGTCCTAGCTCATTTTAGAGCGAATTTTTGAAATCTGCAGTTCAAAATACATCTGTGTGTCGATTTTGAGCTAAATCTATTTTTTGTCGAAAATCACAAAACATCCAAGGCTAACCCCTTTGTTCTTTTTTGACCTTAAAATTTTTTCGTCTCCGATTCAGCCGAATACAAGTACACTTACTGATTAGGACCTCCTGAATTTCGGAATGGTGTCAGTTGGTCGCTAGCTACAACGGTTCGCTCGAAAAGTGACCTTATTTAGGCCGCCCGCAGTCCTAGCTCATTTTAGAGCGAATTTTTGAAATCTGCAGTTCAAAATACATCTGTGTGTCGATTTTGAGCTAAATCTATTTTTTCTCGAAAATCACAAAACATCCAAGGCTAACCCCTTTGTTCTTTTTTGACCTTAAAATTTTTTCGTCTCCGATTCAGCCGAATACAAGTACACTTACTGATTAGGACCTCCTGAATTTCGGAATGGTGTCAGTTGGTCGCTAGCTACAACGGTTCGCTCGAAAAGTGTCCTTATTTAGGCCGCCCGCAGTCCTAGCTCATTTTAGAGCGAATTTTTGAAATCTGCAGTTCAAAATACATCTGTGTGTCGATTTTGAGCTAAATCTATTTTTTGTCGAAAATCACAAAACATCCGAGGCTAACCCCTTTGTTCTTTTTTGACCTTAAAATTTTTTCGTCTCCGATTCTGCTGAATACAGGTATACTTACTGATTTGGACCTCCTGAATTTCGGAATGGTGTCAGTTGGTCGCTAGCTACAACGGTTCGCTCGAAAAGTGTCCTTATTTAGGCCGCCCGCAGTCCTAGCTCATTTTAGAGCGAATTTTTGAAATCTGCAGTTTAAAATACATCTGTGTGTCGATTTTGAGCTAAATCTATTTTTTGTCGAAAATCACAAAACATCCAAGGCTAACCCCTTTGTTCTTTATTGACCTTAAAATTTTTTCGTCTTCGATTCTGCTGAATACAGGTATACTTACTGATTTGGACCTCCTGAATTTCGGAATGGTGTCAGTTGGTCGCTAGCTACAACGGTTCGCTCGGAAAGCGACCTTATTTAGGCCGCCTGCAGTCCTAGCTCATTTTAGAGCAAATTTTTGAAATCTGCAGTTCAAAATACACCTGTGTGTCGATTTTGAGCTAAATCTATATTTTGTCGAAAATCACAAATCATACAAGGCTAACCCCTTTGTTCTATTTTGACCTTAAAATTTTTTCGTCTTCGATTCTGCTGAATACAGGTATACTTACTGATTTGGACCTCCTGAATTTCGGAATGGTGTCAGTTGGTCGCTAGCTACAACGGTTCGCTCGGAAAGCGACCTTATTTAGGCCGCCTGCAGTCCTAGCTCATTTTAGAGCAAATTTTTGAAATCTGCAGTTCAAAATACACCTGTGTGTCGATTTTGAGCTAAATCTATATTTTGTCGAAAATCACAAATCATCCAAGGCTAACCCCTTTGTTCTTTTTTGACCTTAAAATTTTTTCGTCTCCGATTCAGCCGAATACAAATACACTTACTGATTAGGACCTCCTGAATTTCGGAATGGTGTCAGTTGGTCGCTAGCTACAACGATTCGCTCGAAAAGTGTCCTTATTTAGGCCGCCCGCAGTCCTAGCTCATTTTAGAGCGAATTTTTGAAATCTGCAGTTCAAAATACATCTGTGTGTCGATTTTGAGCTAAATCTATTTTTTGTCGAAAATCATAAAACATCCAAGGCTAACCCCTTTGTTCTTATTTGACCTTAAAATTTTTTCGTCTCCGATTCTGCTGAATACAGGTATACTTACTGATTTGGACCTCCTGAATTTCGGAATGGTGTCAGTTGGTCGCTAGCTACAACGGTTCGCTCGAAAAGTGTCCTTATTTAGGCCGCCCGCAGTCCTAGCTCATTTTAGAGCGAATTTTTGAAATCTGCAGTTCAAAATACATCTGTGTGTCGATTTTGAGCTAAATCTATTTTTTCTCGAAAATCACAAAACATCCAAGGCTAACCCCTTTGTTCTTTTTTGACCTTAAAATTTTTTCGTCTCCGATTCAGCCGAATACAAGTACACTTACTGATTAGGACCTCCTGAATTTCGGAATGGTGTCAGTTGGTCGCTAGCTACAACGGTTCGCTCGAAAAGTGTCCTTATTTAGGCCGCCCGCAGTCCTAGCTCATTTTAGAGCGAATTTTTGAAATCTGCAGTTTAAAATACATCTGTGTGTCGATTTTGAGCTAAATCTATTTTTTGTCGAAAATCACAAAACATCCAAGGCTAACCCCTTTGTTCTTTTTTGACCTTAAAATTTTTTCGTCTTCGATTCTGCTGAATACAGGTATACTTACTGATTTGGACCTCCTGAATTTCGGAATGGTGTCAGTTGGTCGCTAGCTACAACGGTTCGCTCGGAAAGCGACCTTATTTAGGCCGCCTGCAGTCCTAGCTCATTTTAGAGCAAATTTTTGAAATCTGCAGTTCAAAATACACCTGTGTGTCGATTTTGAGCTAAATCTATATTTTGTCGAAAATCACAAATCATCCAAGGCTAACCCCTTTGTTCTTTTATGACCTTAAAATTTTTTCGTTTCCGATTCAGCCGAATACAAGTATACTTACTGATTAGGACCTCCTGAATTTCGGAATGGTGTCAGTTGGTCGCTAGCTACAACGGTTCGCTCGGAAAGCGACCTTATTTAGGCCGCCTGCAGTCCTAGCTCATTTTAGAGCGAATTTTTGAAATCTGCAGTTCAAAATACATCTGTGTGTCGATTTTGAGCTAAATCTATTTTTTGTCGAAAATCACAAAACATCCAAGGCTAACCCCTTTGTTCTTTTTTGACCTTAAAATTATTTCGTCTCCGATTCAGCCGAATACAAGTACACTTACTGATTAGGACCTCCTGAATTTCGGAATGGTGTCAGTTGGTCGCTAGCTACAACGGTTCGCTCGGAAAGTGTCCTTATTTAGGCCGCCCGCAGTCCTAGCTCATTTTAGAGCGAATTTTTGAAATCTGCAGTTCAAAATACATCTGTGTGTCGATTTTGAGCTAAATCTATTTTTTCTCGAAAATCACAAAACATCCAAGGCTAACCCCTTTGTTCTTTTTTGACCTTAAAATTTTTTCGTCTCCGATTCAGCCGAATACAAGTATACTTACTGATTAGGACCTCCTGAATTTCGGAATGGTGTCAGTTGGTCGCTAGCTACAACGGTTCGCTCGGAAAGTGTCTTTATTTAGACCGCCCGCAGTCCTAGCTCATTTTAGAGCCAATTTTTGAAATCTGCAGTTCAAAATACATCTKTGTGTCGATTTTGAKCTAAATCTATTTTTTCTTGAAAATCACAAAACATCCGGGGCTAACCCCTTTGTTCTTTTTTGACCTTAAAATATTTTCGTCTCCTATTCAGCYGAATAAAAGTATACTTACTGATTAGGACCTCCTGAATTTCGGAATGGTGTCAGTTGGTCGCTAGCTACAACGGTTCGCTCGGAAAGTGTCCTTATTTAGGCCGCCCACACTCCTAGCTCATTTTAAAGCAAATTTTTGAAATCTGCAGTTGAAAATACATCTGTGTGTCGATTTTGAGCTAAATCTACTTTTTGCCGAAAATCACAAAACAGTGATGGAGTTCTGCGTAACATAGAAAACCCAGGACTTCCCAAGGAAAACCACAGAAAACTTTAAATGCAAATATCTCAGAAACGGTAAGTCGTAGAGCGAAACAGACAACATTTTTGCCCCGCTAACGGGTACACATCTCTACTATTTATCACTTTACGTTCCCCTCAATATATATAGGTCATTTCAGAAACTTTTTTTCAGAGGGTAAAGAGCAATGAAAACCTGCGTTGTGGAGAAGTCCCATGGTTTCAGCTTGAAGTAATCTTGTTTGTTCAAACATTGAAATAAAACACTTAAATAATAATAATCTATATTTAATTATAAACACACTACAAGTGGATTGTCTAACGATACAAATAAATCATTAAAAAAAAAACACAAAAATATAATCAGAACAATGTACAAAAGTGTGTAAAAATTATTTGTCCGTGATAAGTCCAGCAAACCAGAGAAAAATCGCTGTGGCTAGAGAGGGTTTGATCGCAGAGAGCCGCTCGCACCATCCTCTCGATCATTCCGCCTCTGAATATTAAAAAACAACACAAATTATCAAAAGTCACAAACAAATTCAAAGCTTATTACATGTCAAAAACTTAATGCCTTTTGAATTATGAAGCAAAGCAACCAACATATTCTTTTAACATTAATTTACTCTTTTAGAATTAATTTAGGGCATTTCCAAAATTAATAATAATATTTTATGCTAAAAGATGTGATATTTAGTTAATATTAATTCGTTTACTGAAAACAGATTTGTAGTATATCTAACGTTCAATTATAAAGCAAAAACAATCAATATCGCTTTTTATATTATCATAGCAAAAAAAATATGAATGTATGTAATTGATTTGCCACTACAAAGAGAAAAGACAACACACTGTAATTACATTTGTCATTTTTGAAATACATAATATGTAATCAACAGCATTTGCTAAAAGCTAAATAACAGTCAAAAAATACCAACAATTTCAAACCAAATAATTTCCCTAACACAATGCATGTTTTACCAACAAATTAATTTGTTACTTGTCTGGTTTACTCATAGGTAATTTCTAATAACAATTATCTAAACAAACATTATTGATATATCAAAACATATTGAATTTTATAATCTATCAAATCCTAATGGTGATTTTAAATAAACTTAGTGTCTTTTTAACAACTACACAAAAACTGGCAGTATGTAGCATCTTTTGCAATAACAAAATTTAACTAATAATTTTTCCTTGCAACTAATATATTTTTATTAAAAATTCTTTGTATTATCTATCAAAATATGCAGTAATGTGTACTTTGTGAAACCAATTTCAAATATGCCCAACTGCAGTGTCTTTACTTCAGTTTGAAAAACATCGTACCAAATTCGCAGAATTAAGTTTAAGTTAAGCACATTTTTAAGTAAGCAATCAAGATAACCGAGATTTTCACTTACCCAGTGCCTAATCGAGCCTCTCAAGCACAAGCATTGTCCTATCCTTGTTCCCACGAGCGCCAACTATCGACGGTACATCTTAACAGCCCCTTCGATGTAACCCATCTTGATCAGGACATCACCAATGTTTCCCAAAGCTCGAAACTTGCCTGTCGATCAAGGACAACGTAAAGACGCAACCATAACTATAAAAAAAACTATTACCTCACCTGCCCAGTTATTTATCATGTGCATGATCGAAAAAAAGATCTTCTGATACAACAGTGAAATCTCCAGTTGCCCGTAGACCAAGTGTCCTGCAAGCCCTTCGTGAGGGCCAAATCTTGATCAACCTCCGTGTAGTTGCCGATGCAGTAGTGAGCGTAGCCCAGAACAGGTTAATTAAGTTATGTATAATAAGATAATATTTTGTCGGATAGATCGCTGTTTTGTTTGAACTTGTGTCAGGCAAATTTTGAGGTTCTTCGTCTTTGACAAAGATTACAGGTGTAATCGAAACGTCAGACTATAAATTTTTTGTCAGTGTTTTCAAGAGACAGCGATCTATCCGACAAAATATTATCTTATTATATTATGGACGCTGAAAGCATTCACCCTCGTATAAGTTATGTATATTTTCCAACTCATTAATAACGCAGATTACGTAAATTGCAAACAAATTTTAAATTAAAACAGGTGGAAGTTATGTCGCCCTGTAGCAGTAAAGCCATTAATAAGGATTACAATTTATTACAGTTCCATATCGATTGGTTAATAATGGCATTCCATTTCTAATCACTATTTGATAAATTTGATTGTATAATACCAGCAAAAGTAAAAAAACAACGGTTCTTTCTAGTTTTTAGCATATAAAAAATAAATCGATCTATAAAAATTCAACTTCCGCCAAACAACGCAGAATTCTACACTCTTCATGTTTAAAATAAAAACCGGGTTCTTTTGAGTGACAGTTTTTGGCTAATATTCTCTCAACAGTTTGCTGCAACAACAATTTATAATACTCGCAATTATAGTACTAATCACATATTAAAAGAAAAGGAAAAAAAATTTGCAAAAAGGGTAGTTACCCCCTTCCATCTGCCCTACTTACCCCAAAAACAATAGGTCGCTTTGGGTAGTTGAGATTTATATGTATGCCAAATTTCAAGTTCACATGTCAAGTCTTTCAAAAGTTAAAATTTTTTTCGCAATACATTATTTCTCATCCGTTGATTTTTAGTGTATAACTTTTTAACCGAACTACAAAAATGAACTGACTGTTACTGAATAAACTTGTACCGTTCTAAACCAGTTATACAAAAAGATTTAAAAGAAATTGAATCAAACTGAAAAGTATTTTCGCCTTTAAACAGTTTAACCTTAGCTTTGATACCGTTATCTAATGTGATGAATCAAATCACGCAAGTTTTATAAACAGCTTTATTAGCTTAGGAAATCTCTGATTAGGCATATACACAACTCGTCCAACCTTATGTCCTTTGTACAGTGCCATAATAATATACAAAATAAAGCTACACTATAAACAGAGTGTGGTCACAGGAAATTGTACACCTACAACAAAAATATAGCACCATCACATTTAGTATAAAAAAAATTACACTAGAGCAGGATATTGTGAGTTTATAATGTGGCCAGTATCCGTGTGAATCCCACACTGGCCGATAGAACCGTCTGTCCTACACCCCAGAACAAAGCATACAGCGGATTCATCTTGCAACTGGATGCCCTATACACAAATGCTATGGCGGCGCTGCTAACCGCACCAGATACGACAGGCACCACAACACCCATCAACAGGATCAGTATCGGGAAGAATTTGCCAAACTTGTGTTTCCGCAATGTGATGAAAGCTATCAGGGCCGCCACCTGCATTGCAAAATAAATGTATAAGACTTCATTCGAGGAAACAACACAAGAACCCACCGTATGCACAAATATCGAAGAGAACAGGGCCCACAGGAAGACATGGTACCACATCCTGGTGAACGAGTTGAGTGCTTCGGCCTGTTGGAGCCACAGGACTGTCCCGACAGAGTCCAGTTGGCTTTTCGACATGACTGCATTAATACCCAACTTCTATCACATCAAGTTCCAAAATCTGTCTTGAAGGGATGCTCCTCCATGGTGATACCACAGCACGAATGGTCAACGTTACGAGCACATTCATACGATTTGCGAAATGGACAACTCATTCGTTTGGTGTTTCATTTCACATTTCGATATCTTATCGCTAAACAGTGTAAGCATTCGGTATTTGTACACAAAAGCTGAGTATCCGAGCAATTGACAGGCAGACTTCAAAACAAACCAGACTTCTGGGGACATTTGATTATCACTAGTTGGTGCGGAGTCACTCGACCTACTAGTAGATACTATGTTTTTTGGGCTAGAGATGGGCAAGTTCGATAACAATAGAAATAATTTCAAAGGAAAACAAAATTACGTTAAATTACATTAAAATCAGTTGCTCAATGCCAAAACACAGTTACTTATCTGGATATATGTAAAAAATGTTATATAACTATAACGGTAAGACTAACCAAATTTCTGATTTTCCACATCATACCAGTCCATCATTTTAGTTTTTGAAAAGGAAAAATCTATTGAAGAGGCTATCACGGAACTATTAGAAAAAATATTTGCAGTCAGAACGTCGGGAGCTGACGACTAATTTCAATCGATAAGAATTTGCCATCTCTATCCAATATTAGTTTAAACTACTGCTTGGTGTATTAGAACTAATTGGGACACGACATACGAACTATGGAATTTATTCTATTAAATACACGTATTTTTGACTTTTAACTGTCTTCATTACACCGTCAACAAAAGGATAAGAATTTCTTTGTTATCAAACAATAGCTGAATTACAATTACTAGAAAATCACAGCGAATATCGATTAATGGGTACAAGAAGTTGCCAACATTGACAGATGGCGTGATGTCGTTGGCTTTGCTAAAGTCCCTAGATAGATCTATCTAGGGACTTTAGGCTTTGCGACAGAAATAACGCAAATTTTCTAGAACCGGTTGAGACTGAACTTGCGTATCGTTAATTTTAGTGACTAACCGTTTATTGGGTCCTCATCTGCGGAGAAACGTTGATTAACACAGTTTCATATACGTAAACGATTCTTCTGAAGAAGCAGTGTGATGAATATAGCAGACTTACCTGAAGACAGTGACACAAGCGACGAAGATTATGTGCCCGGAGGTAAACCAGAAGAAGTAGTTTCCGAAGTAGACTCTGATGGTGATCCCGAAGATCCATTGTCAGAGAGCGAGGAATCTGTCAAAGCTCCTAAGAAGCGTAGGAAAAAAACGACAAAATCAAGGAAGAAAGTGAAAAACGAAGCTACTTCAGGTGGGTTTTGTGAGCCAGGAAGATTATATCGTAAGACGGTTTGTTTGTAGATGACACAGATGACGTGGAGAAGAAAGAAGAGACAGAAGAAGAAAAGAAGAAGAGAGCCGATTCTCTGTGGGCCGATTTCATGAAAGACACCGGATTCAAATCGAAAAAAGCGGAAGCACCAGTGGAGAAGAAAGAAGAGGCGAAGGCTGAAATCTCGAAACCCAAGCAGCAAACGGTGAAAATCACGAAAGTTTATCAGTTCGCTGGTGAAGAGGTTAAAGTAGACAAAGAAGTGCCAGTGGATTCAGCAGAAGCGAGGCTGGCACAAAAGGCGTCGAGTTCCGACGATTCCAAACCAGTTATAAAAACAACCCGTAAAGGTCTAGGGGGAATAGGATCGGTTTTAAATCAATTGGGAAAGAAACCCAAAATAAGCACACTGGAAAAATCCAAATTAGACTGGGAGAGGTATAAGAAAGAAGAGAAGATAGAGGAAGAGCTAGCCTCGTACAACAAAGGGAAAGATGGGTGAGTTTCTCTAAAAGCAAAGTGGTAGAATGTCATGTTTATCATGAATTTTTTTGTAGTTACCTCGAACGCCAAGATTTTCTGGAACGCGCCGATCTAAGGAGGTTCGAGATAGAAAAGGAAATCCGCAATATCGAGAGAAACAAAAGGATGGACAACGTTTTGTAATTGCTTCAGTATTTAAATTTTTGTTACATTCCGCGTGGATTATTGTAATACCGTTCTTACTTTCTGGCATTTTAATAAATGGTCATCGTGAATTTGTTTGTTTGTATCAGTTTTGCCCCAAGTAAATTAAAAAATCGAGGGTAGTTGGTAAAACAACTCCCTGTGTCGATAATGCAGGTTACTATGTAAGTGTGTCTATTTTTTCTAACCTACCTTCCTTGTTAAAATTTTGGTTGAATATCGTGGGAATCTGTTTTAAGGACATGTTCATTTTCTTGCAAATTTATTTTATAGAAAGATTTGTAAAATGCTAGTGGCTTTTCAAAGCAGTTCTGCTTTTTTGACAGTTAAGGAGAATTTCCACAACAGTTTAAGTTTTCTCATGCAAAATGTAATATGAAATTTCGCTCGTGTTCTGTTTTATCGACACTTCAGATTGATCATGGACTGTACAGTAAAGTGTAATCAAACAGTGATCAAGCACGGCACAATTTATAGTATGTGAATTCAAAGCAGTTCTGCTTTTTTGATAATTTAAGAAGAATTTACACAACAGTTTAAGTTTTCTCATGCAAAATTTAATTTAACGTTTTGCTCGTGTTCTGTTTTATCAACAGTTCATATTGATCATGGATTGTAAACTGTAATCAAAATTATTAAGCAACAAGCACGACACAATTTATAGTATGTGAACTGCATTTCAAAGCAGTTCTGCTTTTGTGGCAGTTTAATAAATACTCATAATAGATTGTTTTATAGGCAAAAACTGTTCCCTGTTTTACCGGCATCTACGTGAGTCTGTGACGTCAAGATTCCATACGTGATTTGTCTAAATTAATTAGTTAATTCAACAGGCTTCATACAGACATAAAGATAGGTTTTTCTACCAAGAAACTTGGATTAGTGTGTTAAGAATTATTGAAAATATTAATTTCCAATTTTTACTTAAAAACTTACCAATCTGACACCACTGCGAGGATAACAGGATCAAATGAATCACGTGTGTGATTCACGTTTGCCTTCGGGTCCTCCGATTTGGGTTCGGAATGTCGTCATCACAGTCGTCGAAAGATGGTGGTGTTGTGTGGCTTGTTGGCTTCTTGGAGCTCGCCCTAGTTGACAAAAAAAATAATAATTGCGCCAGTTGTTCTTGACGAAATTAAGTGTGATCTGTTTTTTTTTTAAGTGTTGTGCATGAAGAACACACAATGCCCCAACCCATGGATAACGTAAACACTCCCCCAAAAGTAAGTGTGGTAAAAAATTTGTGAAAATACGTGGTGTATTTGTAGTTTATTATAAAATTGTTTGTTGTTCTTGATATATAAGTATTAACGAAACTGTTTTACTAGCATATGTAAGAAGTTATGTATCCTGWTATGTAATGGTTTAATAATATCGATTACATTCTGATAAGAACTGATAAAAACGTATTGAATTTATTGAATTCCTGTTATAGCTAACAGTATTAAAGTTCTCAGGGATAAAATCTTCAATAAATAAGCAGATTCTGCAGTAATCCTGATAAAATTTTATCGTTATAAATACCTATGTCATGAGAAAGGTGTTATTTATCTACTAACCAAAGTTAATCTATGAAGGAAGAAGATTTATAGATTTGAGTTATTTTGGAAATAAATGAAAAGTTTACACTTTGGGTGCTTTGACCCCTCAAGATCTACATCTCTTCAAGCTTCCAATTATGGAGACACCTACACATCAGAAAAGTGGACATTTAGATTAAAATCTCTATGTAATCAGTAAATTAAAAAAAATAAAACAGACAGAACCGAACTTCTTGATTCTGTAGCATATGATCACATCTGCAAAAGTTCTTTCGTCTTTGTAGGTGGAGTATCAAATTCTAACCCCAGAGATAAGAAATGCACAGCCCTCTTTTCCAATTCCCGACAAAGAAACCGCCCACCCCATTTAATGGGGTCGTTTTGTCACTTGTCACTCCTAACAAGGTCTGGTTTCTTTCGTTTCTAGAGCATCAAGTTGCAGGCTGAAAAAATACGCTGTCTCTCACGTAAACACTTCGATTTACCTTGTTAATGAACGTCCTTTCTTTTATATGGATGTTCTTGATTAAATTGATTTGGAAAAACTACAGTAAAATAATATACAGGATGTCTCACGAATGATAATCACCCTGACGAAATTAAAAATGCAACCCAAAATACATTTGCAGATGTAACATTGATAATTGTTTATCGTCTTAAAAAATATAAAACGTAGAGAGCTGTATAAATTCGTAAATTTTGACATAAACTTCAATCATTTGCTTTAAGTAAATTCGGTATTGTAAAACAAATTTTATTTTTGAAAAATGTTTATTCAGTAACATTAATGTAATAAATGCTCAAAATGTCGCCCTGCGCTGTTTTCACAAGCTTGAATTCGTGTTCAAAACGACCTTTTAACATGCATTAACATTTCTGTAATGATGGATCTACATGCATCACGTATTTTATTTTCTCAATGTTCTACACTTTCAATTGGTGTTTGGTATACTTGCTATTTTACCATTCCCCACAGAAAAAATCCAAAGGAGTAAGGTCCGGACTTCTCGGTGGCCAAGGATTAACTGAACCTCTTCCTATCCATTGGTTAGGCAAAACCAAATCAAGATGATTTCGCACTATTCTATGATAATGCGCAGGTGCCCCATCTTGTTGGAACCATAGATCTTTTCTTACTTCTAAATTTACATTTTGGAGAAGTTCCGGTAAAATGTTTCTTAAAAAATTTGGATAAGTGTTGCCGTTTAAAATATCGCGAAAAAATAAGGCCCAACAATTTGATTCCCCAATATTCCGCACTAGACATTCGTCGAGTAGATAGTTTGAAAATGACCTTGAATCCAACGTGGATTTTCTTGCGCATAATAATGCATGTTATGTTTGTTAACTCCACCATTATTAGAAAATGTTGCTTTATCTGAGAAGCAAATGTTGTCATAAAATCTCACATTCAAATTTTGGTGTTCCCGAAAAAAGTTACAAAAAGCCAGTCTTTTAGGATAATCTGTCTCCTTTAAAGGCCTTAAACAATTGGGTATTATCACTTTTTTTGAAAATTACATAAAATGAATCTTGAAGTGCATATATATCGTACGCTATGTTAAAAAAAAACAAAAAAATATTTGCAGGTAGAGAATTTCAGGTCTGAAATTCGAATCTTAGGAGTCACCGCCAAAACGCTTCTATCCAAGGTTATTCAACTCGTGACGTCAAGTGTCATGTAAACATTACCGAGGAGCGTGCTGTTTAATGGTGTAGTATCATTCTTGTATTGGAAAAGCTTTTGTGTGGTGTTTATTGAAAGGACGGTGTAAGAGGTCGCACTAAAAAGTGATTTGTGTAGTTTTACAAGCATCTATTATGTATGGAAAACAAAACAAGTGTTGTTTGGTACACGGTTATAAAAGTGCTTCAGTCAGTATAGCTAAAAGTTGTTTAAGGCACCTAGACGTGATATGCCGAAATCGCAGTTTGTTTTTCTGTTGTGAAGATTATCTTAATTTTATTATTTTATTATTATTATTATTATTTATTATTCTATAATAAAGAACGACGTTGTTCCCCCTACATTCGACTGTTAGCCAGACCGGAAACGTGCCGTAAGAGCCCCGAAAATAAATGCAATTTATATTTATTCTGACCTCTAAAATAAATGTCAAGTTTAGGGCACATTTTTGATTTTCATTTTTATGTTTACAAATAGTATGTTTCCAGCAACCCACTGAGATCAATATATCTATGCTACGTTAATTTGATAAAAAAAATCACTTATGCTGTTTTTTACGTTCTTCATCTCCGCCGCGTTGAACCGCTCGTCGCTGTACACAAATTCCATAACAATGAACATGCCTTCAGAAGTCATAACTCATAAGTATTTCACTTTTTCTTGGCGTATTTTAATTCGCTTGTCACAAAATGAACGCAAACAACAAACTGATAAATTGACGGGCTGAAGCTGACGCGTGACGCGCTGACCCCAGATGTAAMCAAGCGGCCATTTACAAGAGACCTGACGTCACGGCCAACATGTTCGCGTTTTGGCGGTCCCTTTAAATATTCACATTTTTAATATTAAAAATACACCTTACGATCCATTTTTTCGAATTTATAAGCTGTCACAGCTGTTTCGTGAATTAGATGCTACCTATTAATATGCAATTTAATAAAATATAAATACTTGGCAAATACCCAATTGCAAGTGACAGGGATGAAATTGATTGCCTTTAATTATTCGGTGTACTGAAGACAGACTAATACCGGTTGCTCTTGAGACTACCCTTTGCCTAATATGAGGATTATGTCAATCATTTCCAATACTCTAATTTCATTGTCAGGGCCTGGTGCTGTTCTTTCTCTTGACTTTTTCAGTGGTGGCCAGTTTGTCCTTAAAGTTAATTCAAGTCTCTGAAAATTGTATCGGCAGGAGCTCTTCTATTTGGAAAACGTCAGTATAAACGGACAGCAGCGGAAGCATTTTGCTTGCATTCACCATAAATCAAAATCATATCTCTTTTTTCATCATTTAAATACATTTTGACTTTTAATAAATACAGTGACAGGAACCACAACGCATAGTCTTCATGGATTTCCAATTTATTTTTAAAATAATACCGTTATGTAAAATAACAACATTGGGTATGAGAATGTATTTTGGGTTATAACATCCTGTATAAATATGCTGCCAAAAAATTTCTATGTATCTTTGAGAGGTGAGTGTGCCATCGTAAATGAACGGATCTATTATTTTGTCTGTAAAAATTCTTGTCCACACAATCAATCAAAATCTACCTTGATTTCTTTGCTCCAAGATGATGATGAGACGAAATTACTTTACATCATACTGATTATATAATTTTGCCTCCTTTTTGTTAGGGAACATAAAAAATACGAAATTGTTATTTTTTCCAGAATTACTGTCTTGCTCGTGCCCTTTACGACAACATAGCCGAAACACCCGATGAATTGGCTTTCCGCAAGGGCGACAAATTGGTGGTGCTTGAACAAAACACGGCCAACATCGAGGGATGGTGGTTATGTTCCTTAAGAGGGAGACAGGTGAGTATTGCTCAGACTGAAATGAGAGGACACAATCGAAAGGAACCCATCTTTATTTCTGCGATTTGCTTTACATATCCAAAATTCTCGTTAATTTTTGCACTCTATTCAGTACCACATCGCCCTTCTTGATTACATCTTTGAATTGTTCAACTTTGGCATCACTCAGGGTCACATTTACAAGACCAGTGACTTTATCAATCTTGCAGTTGATTCTACCGGCTGCTATGTACCTACTGAGCTCATTCTCCATGAATTCCGGAGACACACCAAACTGGTGCGCCATGTTCTCTAAACTCAAAGCCTTGTAAGAAGCCAGCAGTTGATTGTACGCCCTTATCTTCATTTCCTTCACGTAATATTTGTAGTGTGGGTGGAGGAAGATGTCCTCTCTTAGAGATGTCTCCACCTTAGCCAAAGCCACGAAAAAATGAGCGTACCTGCACTCATACAAGGAAAACAGGTATTCTTTGAGTTCTTCGTTCTCGTGCAAAGCTTGAAGCAGATCGGAACCCTTCAGAACCTTTTCCCGCAACTCAGGACGCGTTAAAACCAGCATACAACAGTAAACCACGTACTCGATGAATTTGGAGTAATCGAAGAGCTCTCCACAGTTGAAAATGCTGACGCATTCGAGAAAATTCGAAGTGGCCGTTTCAAAATCGCGAAAGGCCATGGAGTAGACGCCCTGGTAAACTTTCAACCTGTTCTTCCGATCCCAATCGTTGGTCCTGGCGATTAGCTCACCTGCCAAGTCAATATTCGACTTCATCAACGAGTGGTCGTTGAAAAACAAACCAATCCGTATTCGTTGGAGCACGTTGTCTATCTGGTAACCGCTGGCAACAGTCTGCGCGAATGCTTCTTTCAAAACAGCCACGCTGCGTTCTTTATCTCCTATTCTACACAGATAGCTCGCTTTATGGAGCAAAGCCTCCTTGACTTCCAGCCTCCCCATGTGACACTCGGCGTCTTCTATGTTCCTGTCGAGCTCTTCGAGATGCTCCTCGTTCATCTCCTTGAGCGTCGCGAGAAACGATTCGTTGATGGTCCATTTCAGGTCTCTGCACGTCGATTCGTAGAACGGGGCCATGTGGTTTTCGTGGATGAGCTCGAGCAGCTCGGACTTGAGGTTTTCATCGTTTTCGTGTTCGGGCAGCGATAGTAAAAACTTGAGGTTTGCTATATGTAAGTTCGGGTTCCTTTCGATGGATTCTTCTGAAGACATTGGAATTTTGATGGAAGTGTCAAAATTTTGTGGGGAAACGTCAGGCGTCACATCGTATTGGCTATCAGAACTATTGTTACTTTTTTCTCCCTCAACATCCAAATGCCATCTCTATTCTTCTTTATAGTTACATTATAATTCTTCTTGGTCACTTTTATTCTAAGTGCGTGTCTTTACACAAGAATCCAGAGRTTTTTGACAGCGMACCCAAATGGCTATCGATTTCCCATACATCGATATTCAAAAGAGTTCAGCTTTAAATCTGAAGATTTGGCAGGGCACCGAAATGGTTATCGATTTCGCATACATCGATCTTCAAAAGAGTTCAGTTTTAAATAGATATCTACTACTGCTAGGTAAATCTTTGATTTCTCCATTTGAAGACATTTGGAATCTTTCAATCTGAGTTACTCTTATCGCACCAACCTTTTTCCACAGTGTCGTCGACATAATATATGATTGGTCTATCTGCATCCCGAAATTTTTTAATTTGGCTTAAGTAATGTACTCGCCATTCTTAAATTCGTGGAGATTCCGTTTATTAATTTTCTTATAATGAAACTCCATTTTTCTTGAAAAATTACGTAGATTCTCCTTACAGCAGTTAATTTTTAGCTCAATCTTCAATTGTCAATACAAAATTATTTTTGTATGCCTCATTAAATCATATGTCTTTTCGCCCCTTTTTTGTCCTGAATTCCATTTACAACTATATTTATCACAGACGATCGTGAAATTTTGGTAATTCTATTGGTTTTTGCGATGTCCCCACTGTATCCTTCTGCTTTTTTTGACGTATTCTTTAACACTATATTTGTTCAGCTTTAAATGTAAATTATCATCAAATTTTTCTTGTATGTACTTGGGTATTATTACATTTTTTAAAAATTACGTATAATGAATCTTGAAGTGCATATATATCGTACGCCATGTTAAAAAAAAACAAAAAAAAATTGTTGGTAGAGAATTTCAGGTCTGAAATTCGAATCTTAAGGAGTCACCGCCAAAACGCTTCTATCCAAGGTTATTCAACTCGTGACGTCAAGTGTCGTGTAAACATTACCGAGGAGCGTGCTGTTTAATGGTGTAGTATCATTCTTGTATTGGAAAAGCTTTTGTGTGGTGTTTATTGAAAGGACGGTGTAGGAGGTCGCACCAAAAAGTGATTTGTGTAGTTTTACAAGCATCTATTATGTACGGAAAACAAAACACGTGTTGTTTTGTACACGGTTATAAAAGTACTTCAGTCAGTACAGCTAACAAAATTTTTGTAACCGTTCCTCGAGATTATCAACATATGAAAAAGTTGTTTAAGGCCCCTAGACGTGATATGCCGAAATCGCAGTTTGTTTTTCTGTTGTGAAGATCATCTTAATTCTTACTGTAAGTTTCATTATTCTTTTTGGGGTTATAAGTGTTTACCATTCAATTTCCATTTTGTTATAGCTTGAAGAAGATGAAAAATTGTATGCGTTTTAAGTTGATGGAGAGAGGGAAATGTTATAATAAAGAACGACGTTGTTCCCTTTATACTCGACTGTTAGCCAGACCGGAAACGAGCCGCAAGAGCCCCGAAAATAAATGGCAATTTATATTTATTCTGACCTCTAAAATAAATGTCAAGTTTAGGGTACTTCTTTGATTCTTACATTTTTATGGTTACAAATAGTATGTTTCCAACAACTCACTGTGATCAAATTATCAATGCTACGTTAATTTGATAAAAAGTTCACTTAGCTTTTACGTCCTTCATCTCCGCCACGTTGAACCGCTCGTCGCTGTACACAAATTCCATAACAATGAACATGCCTTTAGAAATCATAACTCTTAAGTATTTCACTTTTTCTTGGCGTATTTTAATTCGCTTGTCACAAAATGATCGCAAACAACAAACTGATAAATTGACGCGCTGACCTCAGATGTAAACAAGCGGCCATTAACAAGACACCTGACGTCACGGTCAATATGTTCGGGTTTTCGCGGTCCCTTTAAGTATTCATATTTTTAATATTAAAAATACACCTTACGATCCATTTTTTTCGAATTTATAAGCTGTCACGGCTGTTTTGTAGATTAGATGCTACCTATTAATATGCAATTTAATAAAATATAAATACATGGCAAATACCCAATTGTTTTTCTGGTCTCTTCCTCTCATACATTCCAGACAGAATCTTAAACCATCTCACAGTAATAGACAAAAAAAGTTTTCACTGCTATTTACAGATATGTGAAAGTATTCCCTCGCATTACGAAGTCAATTACAGATCATTATGTTGTTTTTAGCGTCCGTAATTAGAGCGTCTCGCTAGTAATTGAAAGATTACATTGCACTTTTTTCGTTTTCAGGGTATTTGCCCGGGTAACCGTCTGCGCATTATACCGGGTGTTTACGAAGACACCGGACAAAGCAGAGGTCCTTCACCGCAAATGGTCGACATGCAAATGAACCAGGTAATTGTCGGCTAAAAAATAGCGACGTTTATACAACGAACCGCTTGCGATGCATTTCCAGACGTTTTAAAAACAAAATAATCCCTTTAATAAAGTCCCACACAATCGATACGACCCGGCGGGATAGTAACCATGGAGACTGCTGGCTAGTCTCGGTCTTTGCATTAATTAATAACGAAGGGACGCGAATAGTCGTGTTAAAATTTGTAAGAATACGTAGAAAATTATTCACTTGTAGAGGGCATCCTTGAATAAGCAAAAATTGAATAGCTTTTCAGTCTGGATGTCAGAAAACAAATATCCGTGATATAATACGAATATTTTACCGTGCGCAAGATGTAATTCCCGCTAAACAGATCCCTACTGTATTCGTTTTCACTCACACATACAAAAGAAGGAGTAAGGATAGATTATTAGTTAAAGCAGTTACACCGCAGATATCATTCGTCTTTGCTTGTAATGAACAACTATTGGATACAGACACTTTTTAGCCAATATGGAGAATTTTTTTAATTAGTCCGGTATCATATGAAGCGTAGTCCAGTAGTGGTAACAATTATTTCGGCGATTTGTTTCTGGAACAAAGTATATCAAACTCGCATGTGCATCTTTACTTCCCCCCCCCCCCTCCCCTCCCTCTTGGTTATTTATAAGAAAAAGTACTAAGTCATCTTGCCATGAGCAAGAAAACAAACGTTGTATGTACGGTTTGCTGTTAGCTCTTTAAGTATCCGTAATTTTTTTAATTTTTTCTCACAGACAAAACTGCCGGTTGCAAAATTTTTGTGTATAAATAAACCTAGATTTCTGCAACGCCATCGTAAACAAATCTTGCCTTGAAATGAGGTGTCAAACAGTAAGTACGTATTCAACATTTTTGAAGGAGATAAGMAATTATTAAGGTACCTCGGCAAACTCAAACCTTTCAAATCACTACCTGGAATTCTGACTGCAAGTTATAACCTGTGGAATTGAGTGGAAGTTGTTTCTTTTGTATGCTTGATGATTGAGAATGAATATAATAGGGTCATATTTAGCATGGTTTACAGCATTTTTTTGGATGCGGCAAAATATTGGTAGGAAGAGATCTATGAAACCTACTTACGGTACTGATAGTGATGTTTTGGTACACATCCTTTTTCACTTTCGGCATGCAAAATTGAAATTCTTTTACCTTTAGAACGTGCAAGATTTAAACCACATCTCCTAGAACCTTCAGTCCATCCC
Source organism: Rhyzopertha dominica (assembly GCA_025024175.1). NCBI lineage: Eukaryota > Metazoa > Arthropoda > Insecta > Coleoptera > Bostrichidae > Rhyzopertha > Rhyzopertha dominica. Next base: position 63,991,436 of record QCXZ01000003.1, on the reverse strand, counting down.
TTTTGGACTGTTCCATGCGTATCAAACTAAGTCTCGTCTAAATAAAGTATTTGTCTATTGTCTTCTCGATATTGTTTGATTTCTTGTAGATAACCTTGTCACCATGTCACATTCCACTAAATAGTTTATTTTATTACTACGCTGGTACGCGAATACAATATTTTTCAGTTTTTCCACAACGTGACAATGTTCTTCCCAATTACATCTCTGTACAACAAGCTAACTGTAGGCACACTTTTTTGCCATAAAATTCATACACAGCTTTTCGATTCAGTTTTTTGACTTGGGAGAATTTTTTCAACGCTCGAATTTTTCCTTGTGACGGTCCAAATTTCACCAATCGCCACATAGTTGTTTTTGGAATTCCAAATAAAATGTGTTTCTCCTAGGGTGTTTTCTTCACTATCACCTCTCTCCTTCACATCTCGAAGATTCGATTAGAATTGATTAGGTTTTCGAAAGTACCCCTTCTTATGTACAACATATATTTGAAACAACAAGTTATAAAACGGGAAAGAGTAGTAGGTATAGTTCCCAGTCAAAAATCGGATACTCTTTCCATTTCTAAACGATATCTACTGATTCCACTACGTACCAAGTTTTCGAAATAGCCCATGGTTTCGCTCTAGCATTTACGCGGCTACAGCGGTTAAAATTTTGGCGGGAAAGCAGTTTTATAAGCTGTTCGTTTCTATTTGACGCCAGCATCAGTTAGTAATGTCAGAGCAAGTTAGGGTCAAAATGACAAGTATCTCAAATCCTAATTTTAATCCAACCCCCCCGTAAGTCATGCATCATGCCTTAGCGCGAAATTTTACGTTCCCTTCATGTGGAGAATCGTTCAAATCGTCATAGCACTGCTGGTTTTGTTCGTGTCGAAGATCGTCCTCCAAATCCTGCTGAACCTCCACATGTTATGTTCGTACGTGCAGCAGGTACACCCCACCCAATGACTACTTCCAGGTGGTCACCCCCAAAAGGCACCAAGACATCTTCGTGTACGAGAACCCGCCGTCCAGGTGTTCACCGGGAGGCGACAGCTACGACGTGCCTCCGAGGGCCGTGCCGATCGCCCACGACGTCACTCGTTGCGCGCGACAATCCCCGGCCCCCTCCTGCGCTTCCCCCTTCGGCAGGCACGCGGAGGAGGCCTACGACATCCCCAGGTCGCACCAGAGCCAACAGAACCAGCTGACGCCGTCGAGTTCCGCCAGTTCCTTGACCGCGGATTCGCTCAGCTCTTCCAACAGGAGCAGCGTGGGCAACATGCCGGAGTACGACGTGCCTAGGCCCCATCCGAGGGGACCGCAGCTGGTTCTTCAACCCCCGCAGCATTACGACGTCCCCACTTCTCAATCTCTCAAGGAACTGCCGCTGGAGCTGAGTTCCGCCCTCGAAAACTTGGAGAGGCTTCAGACTGACACCACATCGGCCATTTCGAAGCTGCTGTCGTTCGTTGGACCGGGGTGGAGGTCCAGGGAGAAGTTAGCAGCAAACGTGATGGACGTTAAGCTGGCCGTGGTTAGGTTGAGGACTTCTCTTCAGGATCTGGCGGAATTCGCTGAAGGTGCGCTTGGAAATGCGGCCAGGGCTTCCGATAAGAATCTGGCCAGCAAGCTGCTTCCTTTGGTCACCGCCCTGAGGAATTCTAACGTTCTTATTAGGGAGGCTACCGATAAATTGAACCAACACGAGTGGTCCGTTACTGTTTTGGGTAAGTTACACGCCATTTGTTTGTTTTGTTCGTATTTGTGTTTCAAATTTGGCGCCATTTCTACGGAACTGTCAATCGTATCTTTGAACTATTCCTACCTTCATATCTACCAACACTTCCTATTTTCAGCTCGATCAGAAGAGGAAGACAAGAAACCAGATGAACTAGAACAACTAGTAGCTTGTTCGAGAGCTTTAACAGAAGATGTGCGACAAACAGCTTCCTTCATTCAAGGCAACAGTCCCTTGCTCTTCAAAAGGGACGTACAGTCCCAGATAAACAACAACAACGGTGATTGCCCAGAAGACGACTATATCCGCCTAGAAACGAAAGAGAACATACTGAAACAACACGACGAAGTCAGGAACAGCCTCCCAACAGAACTGAAAAAGGGCTACGATAACTTAGTGAAACATGCAAACGATGTCGCGTTCGACGACACGAAATTAGACCAGGAAGACAAACAGCTGCTTACATTTTTCGCCGCACAAACCGTAACGCATGTCGAAAACTTAACACAAGCCATCGATGCATTCCTGAAGACTGTAGAGCACAATCAACCTCCGAAAGTCTTTTTGGCGCATGGAAAATTCGTGGTGTTGAGCGCACATAAGTTGGTCCACATCGGCGATACCGTTCATAAAAATGTGTCGAAACAAGACGTCAAAGTGCAAATTCTGAACTGTGCCAATGCCTTGTCGGAGGCGTTAGCGACTAGCGTGGCCAAGACAAAGCTTGCCGCCTTGCAATTTCCCAGTGTGACTGCGGTGCAAGAAATGGTCGATTCGGTAGTGGACATATCGCATTCTGCTAGGGATTTGAAAGTTTGTCTGGTACAGGCAGCGCAACCTTTGTAAATAAATAATGCTTTCGCGGGGGCTAGTCACGATTTCGGTTGGTATTTTGCTGTATTCGACACTTAATTGTCAATAAAGGTAATTGTACTGTCTAAAACAAGAAATAGCGATTGTATTTTAATCATATGTATATCGTTTTTTACAAAAAAAAGTAACGAGAAGAGGCAAGACGCAGATATACGAGAATTTTCCATTTTCGCAATCTAAACTTAACGACAGTCAATACTTTTGAWCTACTCAGTAGTTCGTAATGAGCTAAACAAAACAGCAGTGATATTAGCTTCTTTAAATACTTGTAGAAGAAAATCAAAACAGATACATTATCTTGATGTGTCAAATTTTCCAAACATTTATGCAATATATGAGTAAGATTTAAAATCCCATTAATGGAAATATCAGCAAACAAATTTCCAAGTACTGAATAAATACATTTTCACGTACCTGTACTTTCAAATGAGCATCAATTTGATAATTTACAATGTACGGTTATACTTTTTGTAAACAGAAAGGAAAAGGTCAACGAATTAGTTAGGTTTTATAATTTATTTAAAACCCAAATCCTAAACTTTTAAGACTGTACTTTACTAATTATATGAATATAAAATCAACTACTTTTTAAATTGTGTACTTGTGTAACAATAAAGCAAAAGAAGTCTTTGAAGGAAGTTAAAAAAAAGTAGTCTTATTCGTTGTACATGTCCTAGTAAATGTACAAGAACAATTTAAAAGCAATATTCTTCGTATTATAGTTTCATAAATACACAATTCAAAAAGTTCATGAGATGTCATAGATACTAATTTATATTCCACATGTATAACCATCAATAATGAAAGTAATCTACTCATTATACACAAGTAATACTTATCAATATAATCTTAATGATGAATCAGGAATATTTCGTTTTCAAAGAAAAAAGACACAGCTTTACATTACCAACAACTAAACTTTTTTATGAGCTCCATATTTTTATAATAATCTGATTATATTTTTTGTACATCTTTAATATTTTGTATAATAATTTTTGAAGTTTTTAAAATCGGTTAACAACGTCTAGCTTAGTTATGGCTTTAAAGAATTGAAAACCATATGTGGTTGTGACTATTTATATCAAGATAAGTTGCAGAAAAGTTATTGTTCCTGTCATTTGTAATGTATAATTAGRTTTAGTATACTGTACAGATTATATGTCTGATAATGCAATATGGCGGCTGCAATGTAACTTAGTCGTAGTTTCTTATGAAATTTTATGTAATGTCAACCAATAGACGAAATATTTAAAGCAGTTGTTTCATTTATCAACAGCGATTTAAGGCCTGGAGGAAAAAGAAAGGATGCGGAAGAAACATTTTGGATAGGCAGTCAAGGATAAGTCATGTGTATGTGATAATAATGCCAGGCAGACCTAAATGAAAATTCGCACATAGAGATGGCAGCAGAACGCCAAATTTTTCACATTAGAAGTGGTTTTTGTAATTATGACATTTTTATAGCATTATTGCATGTATTGTATGTTCTAAAGGTGTCATTTCTTTAAATTAATGCAATGAAGTCATTTTTAACAAGTATAAGATTTTTACTTAAAATGGAATGTAGTTTAACAATATTATCATATAAAAGCCTGAACTATGAGGACAATAACCTAGATCATTTTTAATGTCGAGAAATTTGTCTAACTAGGTCCTTTTTAAAATACTGACAAATATTGAAAGAGAAACATTCCGAAAATGTGTATTGTTTGTGATTATCCTTTGTAAATCCTGCTATTTAGTATACAGAGAGATAAACTAAAAATTGTCCTGGTTTTCACATGCAAAAGAATGGTGGTGCTTTGTTATAGTGTGGTAAAAAGCATGAATGATTTGCTAGAGCATATTAATTTTTAGGCTTTTGATTACAAATAAATAAACATGTGTTCTATTGTTTGAACCCTTCAGAGTGTGAAAATTTTAATGAAAGTTCTGTCATTTTAAAAATTGAAAGCATGAAACTTAATTTTTTGGGCTTTTGATTACAAAACAATAAGTACACGTTTTTTTAATCTACCTGTGAGGGGTTAAAAAAAGGGATAATATTTTTTAAGTTTAATTATTATTTATGAAGTAACTAATATGAATTTTGTGTTTAGACAACTGCTTAGAAATTACTAGGTACACATATTTAACTGTAATAACCACATGACGATTAGGAGAGTTTTGAAAAAACATTCTTATAAACCTTTCAGAATTCATTTATCACAAAAATTGCTGCTTGGAGACATGAAGGGAAGATTATTATGGTGCCGATGGTTACATGAACAGATTAACAACAATGAATACTTGTTAAACCGCATTATATAAAATGAGGAAACTTGTTTTACAAACTGTGGCATATTTAATAGAAACAACAAACACATTTGGGCAACACAGAATCCAAAATTGAACAGACAAATTAGAAATCAAAATAGATTTGGTTTAAACGATTGGGTGTTTGAATTTTAGGAAACAACAAGGTTAAATGACCAGATATCTAGATCTACTGTAGACTACTTAGAGATTATTTATAAGAAACTGATTTAAGAGCAATGCCATTGTTATGGTGATGACTACATAACTGCAGAGAAGTTAGTGACTTTCTTACTGAAGAGTTTGGTAATCAATGGATTGGTAATAGAGGACCAGTTCAGTGCCCTTCAAGGTCCCCAGATTTAATACCATTAGATTTTTTCTGCAGGGTGAAATAAAAAAAAATATATTAGCAACTGGTACAAGACATTGAAGATTTGAGACCTAAAATCTTGAATTCTTCTGCTGCTCTGAGGAGGGATTTCCACAGAACAGTGGAAGTCATAGGACGAAGAACCAGTATGTGTCTGGCGCAAGATCGAGGTCATTTTGAACACCTACTTTGATGTTCCACTGTTATTTTTTTTTTATCTCATATTGTGTCTTAATTATAATTATATTGTTTCTTTATTTAAAATTCGAAACATTTCAGTTTCATTTATTTAACTTTCGACTAAGTAAAAAAGAAAAAATTTGTATGATATTGCATTTTTCTTCATGTCCGTAATTAATTTTTGTTTAATATTTCTAATAATGCAGCTCTAAACAACACTTCTATTCAGTTGTCATAAATAATCCAACATGTCATTAAATGTTTTTCATAGCCATCTTGATAAACTTCAAAACATTTTATATTTTGCTAATTTTAATTTTAGTAATTTATTACAGCAAGTGATACATAATTGAAATTGTCTTAAAAAACTTTATTGATATGTGTAAAAAACAAAAATCTAATATGATGGTGTGCATAAGAGAAAATAAAGTTGGCAATGAAATAACAAAAACCAAATATTTTAGAAAGAAAAGACTATCAATATTCGGTGCAACATAAAAGGTTGTCTTAAGAATGTGTTTATGCAATTGCAAAAAACTCATAAACAAAAAAGTTATACAAGTTTTGAAAATTTTACATGAAAATATTATCAAAAATTCAGTATTGTCATAATTGAACTTTTGATACAAGTACAAAAAATTAATTATCAATTATTTATGACAACATAGTTGTTACCATAGCAACCAAATTAGATTGTGTTTATTGGAAGTATTTAAGGCAACTAGATGTTGTAGTATTCATAAAAAAAAACAAATACATCCGCAATATTAATTTAATGGTTACAAAAGCGATTGTACAAAATCGTAATATCGTACAATTCAGTCGGGCGCAGCAATTCAACCGTTACTCCCATCCGTTTCCTTAATCTCCCGATTCTTTAGCTTCTTCGTGAATTCCGACAGATCCCTGCGCATCGAGTAGGCATCCTCACCATCCGCATAATATTTCGGCTCAATTTCCACCGTCTCGAACTTCAGCGAGTTCTTATATAAGTTCAGTGCGGCCCTGTTGCTCTTGCGCACGTGCAGCGACACATACTTAGCATCAAAGCATTCCACCATCGCCTCCGATGCCTGATCCATGAGTTTCTGCGCCAGACCGAGCCGTCTGTGAGATCGTTTCACTGCCAACGAGGTAATGTGTCCGTGTTTCAAGTCTTCGTTGTCCTCTTCCATTTTCGCCAGGACGTAGCCGACAATGTTGCCTTTTTCATCTKCGGCGACGTAGCTGAGTTGCGGCCAGCTTAGGCCGTGGTAAAAATAGTACTTCATCTGGTAGTTTTCCGGCAGACACAGCAGGTTGCAGTGCTGCATGTTCATGAGATCTTCTGGTTTCGCACAGCGGATATTCATTTTTAGTCACGGCGTTTGACTTTCCTCAGCTTTGAGCGTGTGTTTTCTGTTTCCAACGTCGATTTTTCTGTCAAGCAATCGACTAGCTCACGCACGAACTTAAAACGTGATAGGATCAACTTCCACACTATGTACCACCCTGGAAAACAAAAGAATGTCATTAGTACACCAACAGAACAAAGGGATAACAACCACACCTACCTAAAGCTATCAAGCCAAGAAATATTATGAACGCTGATATAACTGAGAAGGCAGCTAGCAGTATTTCTTTCATAATTACACTATGCACGGTATTAAAAGAAAAACTAACAGCTACAAAAGCGTACGTGCTACGCCATTTTGTGTTATCAGAGCAAGGATGTCAACAGAAACAAAATAACAACAAACAAATCTTGGGATTAGCTGATAGGAAAAAATGAGCTGCTTTTACTCACCGAAACGAGTTAAAAATCGTTAAGAGCTTGCCATTCTAGTAAATAGATCAACGTTCGAGTTTTTGCGGGTCCAAATGTCAAACGCACGTGTTTGACATGGGGAATTTTGGAATCACTGTCGTCACAGAACAGCACTGGCACCACCGAACGCGGCTAATATCACTCCATAATTGCGCGCGTAGTTCAAAATGCACAAAAACTGTCTTTATGTTTCGCTTTTTCAACTTCTATACATTGTTTTTACGCAATAGTTTGTAACAATGCAGCAAAGGTCCTATTTTTGTTATAAATACGGCAACGGCATTGTGGGAACTAAATAACACTTGAAGCAAAATAAAATTAGAAAAACCAGATTAGATTAGATAGAAAGAAGAATGAGTAACTGAATATGTTCTAGAGAAATTGTTCTTTTTCATAATAAAAATAACAAAATTAGTCTTATTTATAGTCAAACTAATAGGAAATTAAAACCATTTTAGAAAATTGTTATCAGTGTAAACTCGCTAACTATTATTATTATATGTTACTTATGATGATACAGGTCTTTCATCAGACCAAAAGAGCATCTTTTAGATTTTCGTTTAGTTTAGTTTATCACAGAAATTAGCTGAGTTATTCGATTTCTGTTTATGCTGTAAATTATTTGACCGGTCGAATTTATTCGGATAGGCTCGAAAAAACTTTTTTAAAAACCATTTTAGCAAATATCATAAGAAATGGATAGAACTGTGTGAAAATTTAAAAATTAATAAACTTGTTAATGCCATCAAAATCTTTTTAAGAATGAAAAATGCGGTGGTACAATAAAATTAAATAACAATAAATATTGTTCAGTTTTTATCTCGGTAAAATTTTGTTTTTTGATACCACTCTGAGTTGAAATCACTAAAAGTAAGATTTAAAATAAGATTCTGAATCAACTCCCAACATTTCTGAAACAGATGCTGTAGAATTAATGAATTGGGCCTAGCTTTCATAATTTCTTTTTGAATTAAGATAGACTTGTAAGTTATTTAGGCCATTTACACATTCAACCATATTAAATTTGGAATTACGCAATATTTTTATTTAAATACTAAATCATACCAAATTAAAATAGAACAAATAAATTTAAACATAAAATCTTGGAATATTTTTGAGTTTTAGATCTCTTGTAGCATCTTCAGCTAATTCAGCTAAAGCAAAAGATACTTCTTTTAAATTTGTTGCAGAGACCGAATTACATTAATTCTACTCTCCCAACCTTGGTAACACTAAGACGTTTATTCAAATAATAAATAATGTAATCTCTCCACCACTATTAGCAGCATCATTTACTGCTAAATTTAGGGTATGGGCACGTTGAACATACAGCGCTTTAGGATTTATATCGTCTCTGAAGACCAATATTTTTTACCTTTCATATTGGTCCGGTTATCATAACCCTGACCACGAACGTCCTGTACATCTAGTCCCAAACTTGGTAGTAAAGTTTCTAATAAAAATTGCATAATTATTATCCTGTTGTATTAATTACTGGAAAGAACCCCAAGCAAAATTATTTTATTTCGGTATTTTTGTTTGATGATTCTACACATCTAATCACAAACGCAATTTGTTCAATGTTGCTAATATCTGGTGTTAAATCGAGAATAACAGAAAATACTTTGCTGCGCTTTTTACAGTTTTTGTAATATCCTTTACAGCTTGCGATATAAGTTTAATGATTTCATTTTGAAAATAAACTGCTAGATAATGATGCATGCGGTTCTTTATGTCTTTAGACTTCATTATTTTATTTACATGCTCCGATATTATTGGATCAAATTTGGCCAACATTTCAACAGCCTTTAAAAATTACGATTATACCGTTTGTAAAGAACCTTGAAAAGCCAGATTTTGGCTTCCCAAAAACTGAACTACTGCAATTATTCGTTCTATGATCGCACGCCAACGATTTTTTCTTGATTGTAGAGCATCTGAAGATCCTTATTAATAGTGAGATTTCTCTGAAGCTTCATTTTTAATTCACACCACTGTTGTAAACCATTTTCGTGTCGATTTAAGTGTCTGAACAATTCATCTTTTTTTTTATTTATCGTTCCCTTTAATGAAAAGGTCCAGACTGCCTTTTTGTTTTTCTGGTAGACATCTATTGTAACAAAAATGTAAATATATATGAAGTGAGACCAAACTCTTAAAACACTTGTTAGTATTGAATACCGTATCTACTCTAAATTAAATAATTTGATCATAAAGTAATTCGTGAGAGTTGAAACAGCAATTGAATGAGACAGAGAACGTTTACTCTTTAGTGTGAGGCTATGTACATAAATGGGTAAAATACCTGAATACTTTGTATTTCCAGATACAGTCTTGCCATATGTGCTGGGTGTGTCTGTTGTGATTATTGTTGTATTGGTTCTTTCATTTTCTTGGTAATTTAATTTAAGCGTTTCTCCAAAAATGTTAATCACATCTTGAAACCGTTGTCTGAATAATAATAATAATAATAATAATAATAATTTATTCGCTGCAAATAAAAAATAAAATTATTACAAAACATAGGCCCTTAATTGTACTTCAGCGAAATGGCTTGCATTCACTTATCCACAATGGTGTGGTAAGTGATCTTCCATGCAACCAAATAAATGAAACATAATAACAAATATAGTCATGCTCAAGATAAACAAAGATAAAAATTATATGCATATTTCTAAATACAGAATCCACACTCAATAACTAACAGAAAGTAAGTTTTAAAGGTTAAGAAATTAAATAATGTACAGGCGTAAGCGGGTCAATAAACATTAAGTGAAATAAAGAACTACGAAATACATTCTATAACAACACCAAAAAAGAAAGAAAGAGAGAGCAGTAATTAGACAGAAAAGGTCACTTGTATCTCATCATTGAAAAGCAACAACTTCAATCGTTTCTTAAAATTAAACAACGTGAATGCTTGTATAAGTCTATAAACTAAGTTTTTTTCAAACGTCATTAAAGTGGCAATTTTCTGCAGCTAGCATAGGAGCCAAAGTGTCAAATTATATCTTAGCAACAATGACACTCACTTTTGCTGCATATACGCAGCAAAAATCATTTGCAGCCACGGCGGCAAATATTAAGGAAACTTGATTAAATTATTTACAACTTCTGAAGCGGCCTCAACCACTTCAGGGGGCGTGCATTCGATGTCTGACATGGCGAAAACTGCAAAATGATTAGTTCCAATGGGAAATATTTTTAGAATATTCGGTAAAACTTACAAAATGCAGCCAGGTTTTGTGACACATCATAGTATATTATGTTATGAGGAGATAAAGTGAACTTTTATGTAGCAAGGCTGGAGTTTAACTGCCGAGCTTGCGAGGCAGATAGGTCCAGCCGCGCTACATAAGTCACTTTAGCTCCAAATAACATATGCTATTTTTTTTAAACGTCGACAAAGAATCTAGCACGAATTAAAAATTTGAGTAATTTTAAATTTGCGTATCGTGCTTCAGTGATTATTTTAGTTTGCTCTGGGAAAGGTTTCTTTAGTGACGAAATGTAAACAACCAGAAAAATAATTTGATGTGTCACAAAACCTGGCTGCATTTTGTAAGTTTTACCGAATATTCTAAAAATATTTCCCATTGGAACTAATCATTTTGCAGTTTATAATTTATATCAATTTAATCAAGTTTCCTTAATATTTGCCGCCGTGGCTTCAAATGATTTTTGCTGCGTATATGCAGCAAAAGTGAGTGTCATTGTTGCTAAGATATAATTTGACACTTTGGCTCCTATGCTAGCTGCAGAAAATTGCCACTTTAATAACGTTTGAAAAAAAAATTATTTTTTTGGTTGTTTACATTTCGTTACTAGAGAAACCTTTCCCAGAGCAAACTAAAATAATCACTGAAGCACGATACGCAAATTTAAAATTACTCAAATTTTTAATTAGTGCTAGATTCTTTGTCGACGGCTGGACCTATCTGCCTCGCAAGCTCGGCAGTTAAACTCCAGCCTTGCTACATAAAAGTTCACTTTATCTCCTCATAACATAATATACTATTACAACCTTATTGTATTATATTAATAATATATTACTGAATATTGATATCAGACAATTTTAAAACTTTGAAAAGTGTGCGGCCGCCTCCTTATTTGGCCGCCCGCGTGCGGTGTACGCTTTGCTCTCTTGCTAGAAATAGCTCTATACACGGTCACTACAAAGTATGGAACCAGCAGGATATTTCAGGTTCTGCTCGACCGATTTTTCTGAAATTGTGCATTTTCTGGAATTTTTTAAACTCCGTGTTAGCTCTCGTTTCTGAGATATGGGCGCAAGTTGCATTTTTTTTTAATGGGAAGGAGGTCAAAAGGATATTTTTTCCTGATTTCCAAAATGTTCACATTGTACAATTTATTGATTTTGAGTTGAGAAAAGTGTAAATACAATAATTGAGCCTGACAATGAACGCAAGGAATGTAAACAATTTTCTTTATCGCTAAAATGGACAAACAAGCCAAGTATTACCATTTTTCCTTGATTGGTGATAATTTTCGTCTAGTTTGATCAATTTATTGCGAATCAGGCATCCTAAAAGTAAAAAAAACATGATTCCGTGATAAATGCAGTATTTTTTCAGATTTACATTACAGAAGATGCTCAAAATGTTCCCCATTTACTTCCTGGCAATAATGCAGCCTTGAGTAAAAGTTGCTAATGTTCTTTGTAGCGTATTTGGAGGTAAATTCTGAATTTCTGCCCTGATTCGTCCTTTTGAATCTTCTGCATTCTGCCGATCAGCATAAATACAATTTTTCAGATACCCCCAAAGGAGAAAATCAAGCGGCGTCAGATTAGGGGAACGTGCTGGGCATTCTATAGCTCCGCGCCTATCAATTCATCTGTCCGGGAAATATCGCATTCAAATATCCACGAACGTTGACTGCAAAATGGGGCGGTACACAATCTTGCTGAAACCATATCTGTTCAGGAGGACGCGCAGCATTTTCACGATTAGGGAACAGGCGAATAAGTTCTGGTATAATGTGTTCGTAAATACCTGACCGCATTCAAATTTCCATCGATGAAAAAAGGCCCAATAATGTGCTCACCGATAATATCACACCATGCAGACATTCACTCTCTGAGTGTGTTGTGTGTGGACTTGTTCCATCCAATGTGGTGCATTGAGACAAAAAGTCGCTTCATCAGAAAACATAATCCAAATTAAAATGTTTCTATTTTCATCTGTCATGTTCATAGCAATTTCGCAAAATTATATCTTACGATCGAAATCATCTTCGCTCAGTTCTTGTAAGAAATGAATTTTGTATAGATAAAACTTCTCTTTTTTCAAAATTTTCTGAACAGATCTTCTGCTAATATGATAATACGCTGTTGTACGGGACACTTGGGATTTTCTTGCACATCTAAAATGACATTCGAGCTACTTTCCTCACTCGTAGCAACGTTTGGACATCTTGGTTTTTGACGATTTTTAACACCGCCGATTTCGTCAAAACGTTGCAATGTTTTAATAACTATTGATCTGGCAATTGGTTCACGATCTTCATGAATTGCATTATGGAGTGTATACTTGCTTCCGAATAACTTCGCCTTCTATCTCAATAACCAATCATCATCAAAATTTCGATGCGATCATGTTCACTTAACAAAGTAAATGACAATTATCACCAGTCACGAGGAAAATGGAGATACCTGGAGTTTTTGTTCTTACTTATACTTAGCGATAACGATTATGGTTTTTATCCCGAAGTTTTTTGCAAGACTCAAGTTTGTTATCACACCCTTCTCAACTTAGAAGCAATAAATTGTACAAGTGCGATACATTTTTGAAATAAGGAAAATATTCTATTCAATTTCAAAAAAATCGGTGGAACAGAACCTGAAATATCCTGCTGGTTCCATACTTTGTAGCGACGCTGTATATACTAGTCAAAGTCAAAGTTCTTTGAGGGGATCATTTCTGAATATTTATATTCAGTGAGGATAGATCTGCAGGCACTAATTCTTTTCACAGATTTCATATCTAACAACTGATTTTTGAGTGAAAATAAAAATTATATGCAATTTTATTACAAAAATATGCGTTTTAGGTATTTTTAAGGGGTGGTAATTTGTTTTTTTGTCCGTGGTGACGTAACCGGTAGCGCTAGCCCTGCAGCACATGCACATTTGCAAGTTTTCGACCGAAAATTTTAATATTAATCCGCAGGATGTCCGGTCGTTGTACTCCCTACCGCAGAAGGCGGTCACGTGACAATCTCGCGGCAGTACACTCTTCTTTCTTCGCTATTACGTTGAGAGCTTTCGCGCGCGCGAGTTCGTATACCCAGGTACCGTGTTCCTTCCATCCGTCCCGCTGTGCCGCGAGTGCATCAGTGTCATGTAAGCCACAAAGTGCAATTGGATAACGCGGCCGATTTCCACCGAATGAGGAAATACAAGGTAGGATTTGCCCGAAAATCTGTGGCGGGTTCGTCGCCTGACATGGCATTTAAATCTCCAGAAATGTTGAGCGATTCGCGCGATAGTACGCGATGGCCACAATAAAGTCCCTTGTTTGGCGGACCCGTTGGTCGAGCATAACTGTACAATTGCCCCGGACTTGTATTCTCACGAATATCCCATTAAATATCGCGGTTTCACTAATAATACAGACACGACGCCGATATGCGGACCCGAAAAGTACCGCAAAAGTTCACGAACTTTTGTGCACGAAGTCTGGCGCAACTCTTGCGTGACAGAATAGGTGAATGCTGACGAATGACACGCAAATGCCGTTAATAAGACTGATTGGAACATACCCTAAGTATCTCCAAAATAAAAATAAATTAAAGTTCTTAACAACATTCGATACACGAAGAAAAAACACATAATCTGACCATGTTTTAAGTTAAACTATAGGTAATAAAAAAACGCTAACCACAAAGATTTTAGAACGTATTTCGGCAGCTAAGCTTTCATCTTCAGTAAAAGCAACGGCTTTTTGAAATGTCACGATGAATTAACTGGAGAATATTCTCTATCTCTCTATATCTCTATGTAATCAAAAATATTTTATTAATAGGTAAAGCGCTTTCGGGTAATAAGCCATCGCCAGTACCAAATTACAAAAGAAATTATTATGACATCAAATTAATAAAAATGAATCTAAAAATTTTTAACAAGCAATCTTGACTAAAAATGGAAAGCGACTTTTTCAAACCAGCAACATAAAAATTACCTCTACAAATAAAACGACTGAAATTGCAAGAATTATTTAGAATTGTTCAATTTTGGTCATTTAAAATTTTGCATTTCTCTAAAACTTCCAAATAGTTTAATTTTGATGATTTCTTACAAAAATGTAAACTTTTCGAATTGTCCAAAGTGGAAGTTTAAATGATAATAAATGATTTGATAACGATGAATTTGAAGTTACAATGTCTGTATTTTATACTTATTAAATTGTTTTAGATGTTCAATGCCTCTAATAATTTCTTAATTTGTTTGTTGTTTGTCAAATATAAACAGAATTACAGTCGTTACATGCAAAACTATATACACCTGAATGTTTTAAAACTGAAATTTCACCTTTATTACGGACAAAACGAGAATAGACATTGCCTACAGTAGAAAAGGCAATATTTATGTCATTAGATGAAATTTTCGAAGGCATTTAAAGTGCGAAATTTTAAAAAGTCTGTAAATTTCAAAAGAAAGATATGGAGAAAAGACTGGTTGCCCAAAATTAATAAATCTAATAAATCTTCTGTTTCATAAATAAAATATATAAAATTATGCAATGAATGTATAAATGCAAGAAAATTATTCAGATTTCCTATGAAAAGACATAAAACATCACATAATGGTACACAAAATAAAATGAGGATAAATAAAAGTTTTTAAGTTTATCGTTTAAATCTAGAGTATTCTTAATAGCAAAAGAGTTGTCAAAATTTATCATTCTCAACCATTTCGAAATCGCCGTTATCTAAAAAGTTAAATACTTTGTTTAAGTAATCACTTTTGTCTAAAATCACTATACAATTTCCTTTGTCATCTTTAAAAATAAGGTTTTCTTGGATTCTATACTATTATTAATGTTATTAACAGATTTTGTAATATTAAATTTATACGTCATATTAAAGGTGCTTTAATATCTTTGCTGCGATAACTATTTTAAGGAGAATAAATAGTAATCCTTGATTCAGAAATTTAAATCGTGTCTTATTCGAAAAATTAGTTTTAGACAAATTGAAGGCTGTTTTGAAATGTGAAAGGTCTACACAGTAAAAAATTACGTGTTAAATTTAACACCAAAAGTGGTTTATATAAGTCCACACTGAAAATGGTTAAATTAACCACTTCTAATTTAGTGATTTTCACGAAATATGAGTGTAAATTTTGTTACACGGTTACGGTGTACATATTTTTAACACTGCAAGGTGTACTTTTCTACGAATAAGCTAGGTGTAAACTTCTACCCCAAAATTGGTTAAAATTTTCACGGTACTGTGTCAAATTTAATATTTAAAAAACGCTTAGTAAATATACATACCACAATTCGCGAGGCAGTTTTCCTAGCAATAACTAACACAATTACAGTAAGCTAAACAAGTAAAACACATTTTTTTCTATTAAAAGTTATAAATTAGTTATGAAGGAGCACACAAAATTTTATTCATTTAGCATGCCGTATACGAAATAGTCACTGCTATGAAAATTGCACTTCGATTTTCGTGAACTGGTGATGTTTTTCTAATATGATCCAAGTACGAAATAGAATACAATAAAACGTAAATATAATTTGTTAAACAAGTTTATTTTTTATGGTTTACCATACAAGCTACTATATATTATTTACGCACATCAGACAGGTAACCAACAATTAATACTAGTACATTGTGATTATGTCCTAACTATATTTAAATAAACAGTGCAAATTCAAACGGTACTAGCATGAACGAGAAAGATGGCGCAACACATTTATGGTGTAATCGAAGGCCGCATAAATATGMTCCACGAGTTCTTACTCACCTTTGCTTATGTCTATATGACTGCAAGTGGTGTCCACTAAAATCCATTTTGTGATATCATTTGTTGTGAATTTTATTGGCACTTTGGTTTTCACTTCCACAATGATGCGTGAACGTAAACTGTGGATCGACTAACCTGGTAACCCGCAAAGAAATGAACAAATTTTGCAAACAGCAACCGGCATGTCTTTTATTGCCTACAAGAACTAACAAGCGTGTGGAGTTAACACTGCACGTGCAAAATAACTCGGCTGCGTGTAAACTTTTCATGTTTTTTTAGTAAATTTACACCAAAGTTAGTAAAAAGTAAAACAATAATAAGATGGGGATAATTTTACGTTTATTCGTGTAAAATATTTGCTCATTCAGCACGGGGTAAAGTTATGTGTAACAGTTTGGTTAATTGCGCAAGCTTTCACCAGTTTTAGTGTGAAAATTAACACAGAAAGTGCTAACCACTTAATTTTTTGGCCTTACACCATAAAATTTTTTACTGTGTAAAAATAATAATTTTCATTGTCCAACATGAAATTTTAGACTCTTTTATTATACCACGACAATTGGCCTAAAACGACCAACACGTTTTCGTTTCAGCAGAAGAAGACACCGCAAATACTGTAACAAGACACATAATCGCGCTACATTGTGCAATAGAGAAAGCCATTTAGCGAAACACACCAACGCATTAATTCTCGATGTAACACCACAAAAATGTCGGGCTCCAACAATTTTAGAGCCTCTCTTATAAAATTGATCAATAGTTGCGAGACACAGTTGAAAGAAACTCCGCATTGATCCAATGCGAATATTCGACTTTCGAGTGATTGTTGCTGCTCACTATAATCAAACGACTTGCAATTTAGCTCAACGACCTTCGCGTAGATCTGCACCGTTCACATTTGAAATTCCTTTGCCTTAATTACCAGGATCCTAGGCGTTTTTCGTACTGACATTGAATAAATTATTGCCAAACCTAAGCTAGATGTTGTGGTGCAGTTTTGCAACGAGTTGTCCTTGTGGTTCGAGACAACAAGAGACATTGAGGTTCAACACAGTGTTTTCTCCTACTTTTTTCCAAAAAATTAAAGCTACAACTTTACTTGTTTGAACACTAAACTAATATGATTCATTTGTCAATAATTATTGTGGGCTGTTTTTGTTCAAGGAGTTTGTATAACTTCTGGTGCAAGAAAACAACAAAATGATTGTTTTTAATGTGCTTTCTTTCACT
Source organism: Rhyzopertha dominica (assembly GCA_025024175.1). NCBI lineage: Eukaryota > Metazoa > Arthropoda > Insecta > Coleoptera > Bostrichidae > Rhyzopertha > Rhyzopertha dominica. The sequence goes on along the minus strand of QCXZ01000003.1, from coordinate 63,973,955 downwards.
AGATTTATCAGATAAGATATCGAATATAGTTGTAAGTATAACCAGCATGGGCGTCACCAAGGGGGGACAGGGAGGGGCAGCTGCCCCCCTGGAAGTCAGACGAAAGAAGAAAAGTGAAAATGGCTAGGCAAACTGAGATTTATGTTGTGTGTAGCTTTTATATTAATTTAGTATATTTATAAATGTATTACATATTAATTAATTAATTAAATTCATTACTGCCTAATCCAGCATTAAACGCAGGGACGTTCGCCAACTTGAGACCAAATATCCTCAAACAATGACTATAGCTACAGGTGCAATATATCAATATGTCTTTGTTTTAGGTACTTAAAATTTTAGATAAACAAAATGCAGCTGATCGACCGGCCAACGAAACTCTTGCATTAAAATTCGAAAGCAGAAAGCAACCGCTTGATCTTGAAATTTTGGATAATAAACGTATTAGGGATGGGGTCGTCCCGCACATTAAAATTTGATAGTTTTAACCTATGCCTGTTATTGCTTACATCATGAATACTAGTGCCACGCATCTATTATGCTTTCAGATTAATTCAACTCGTAACAAMCGGCGGTAGAACAATTACCCTGTTTCAAACATTTTCTTAAATCCGCCAACAACTACGCAAAAGGTTCCTAATTTCCGTCMTGCGCACTGTTACAGCTTCCTAGGTTACTAGGTGCTCACTGTTGTCAGTTTTATAAATAGCTAGAGAAATACAAATAATGCAATGAGAGTGAGAGAGAGGGGCGAAAGTATAAGTATAACAACCGTCAACGTCAATATTATAATGTAAACATAGGAATAACCTGTAACTGTTCATCGGCAGTAGTATTCTTACAACACGGAACAAAACACTTCTTAACGTAAGCCATTCTGACATTAAATACTTCGACAACATCTTGCTCCAGCACTTAATCTGGCAAATACGAAACTCGAAAGTTTGACCAAACTATGTAAACAAAAACGCATGGCTAGAGTTGTTAGAGTTTTTCGTTACACATGTGACACATGCAGCACGTTGTCAGATCGTCCTGACAGTTTCAAAATTTATCATATCTTTGTCATAAGAAAGTATGCAAACTAAACATTATCAAGCTTCAAGCGTCGTTTAATTCCTCATAATAAAAACATTAATTCTCAAGCAGGTTCAATTGTTAAAGTGCTTTCGTATTTCAACAAAAGGCCAGTGAATGCGCTTATTATATTGAACTGTTCATTATAGAATAAACTGACTGAAGGATGATTTAAGTTATTTTCACAAATACGCCGTAGCTGACCTAGGTATCAATGTCACAATGCCAGTTTACGCGTACATTCCTCACGGTATCACGAAAATTTTCTCACATTGGCAACGCGACGCAGCTCAAAAAAAATGTAAACAAATATTACTTGCAATGCCGCTAGAGCACTGGCTATCATTGGTGTTTCTCGGTTTCGTCAGCATGCAAACCTTTTACGTCATCCCCGTGGCGGAATATCGAGGCATTTGAAACGGATATTGAAAAATCCATACTTTCACATTTTTTCTCGGCAAAGTAGAACCGGAAAAAATCGCAAAAAATGTCTTTGTGCTTCAATTTTTCTGTACATTTTTATATAAAATAAAAAAAAATTGTGGGACGACCCCATTAGAACTATTGCCCAATTCAAATGTACCTCCAATATATCATCTCACAACTCAAAGAGCAAAAAGAAGAAGTAAACAGGTTAGCATGACAAAAAGATTTGTTTCTGATAGAATAGAATGTTATAAGATTACGAGTAAATATGAGTTCACAAAGGTTGTGTCTCACAAGTTTAAAATTAATTAAATGCAGTTAAGAGTTTAACATATAACTGCATCTATGTACTATATAGTTTCTTTTATTTTTACTAAAGTTAGTAATATGTTTTAGAATAAAGCATGGGCATTTTATAAAGCGTCAAAATGTGTTTGCCAATCCCACCAAAATAATATCCAAATAATTCACAAATACGGCATCAAAATCATAACCATCTAGATACAACTACAACCACGGGTATTTCAAGTAAGTTTATAGCAACCTCTATTTCTTTTCATACCTTCAGGTACACTTCAATTAAAATTAAACTTTTTAGTATCATTTCATTATTGTTGTTATTTAATATTGTAGTAATCTAACGTAAGATTTTATTGTTAAGTGAAATATGGTTTACATATTTTTCATAACTTTACGGGATAACTTAGAAGATCCTTCCAATCTCCGAAACCTCCAAAATTCTATGCGGTATTGTAAAGTGCTAAATCGCATAACCCCTGTATCGAAATATCGTTTGTCCGTATAAAATATATCGATGTTTATTTGAGATATAACGATATATAACATTTTGCCATTATCTTGTTTTTAATTGTACAATTACAAAAGCAGTTTTCCCTTCCCCGGTTGTTTTTTTTCTGCACCCCTCTAGCTTGTGAGCTGGCGACGCCCTTGATAACCAGTATTTAAAAGTTTAAAAATAACTAGAAAATACAGAGAATTGGTAGAAGTTTTTTCGATCATTTCCGATAACGAAATGATTATTTTGCCAAAGTATGTAAAAATGACTAAATCATAATAATATTGGGAATACAAAAAACCTTGACTGAAGCAAAAGAATTAATTAATTAGCTATTTATGCAAAAATAATTAATGTACTAAAATATAAAATTATACCAATAAGTAACGACTTGACTGCTCTACATTTTAGCAGTACAAGAAATTAAAGAGTTGTTTACCCGTAAAGCAAAGTAAGCATACCAAAAATTATAAATCTATATATTCTCAAAATCATATTACACAAAACAATGCAAAAGACTTACCCAATCTTGCCAATGCTGATCTAGTTATGGTTCAGTTTACCGTAATTGGGAATCTGCAACAATAGTAGAAAATATTAAAATCATCCAAGATCATTGATCAAATTACATCAAAATAATAAAATATTTAATTCGTAAAAGGAAATTTATAAGAGAATAAACAAAATAACGTGATTATGATTGAATTCTTGCTGTCTAGAAAATGACACAACAAACACTAAACAAAATCAGCTAAATGAATCAGTCCAAATGAAGAAGAACATGATCAAATTATAAAAGAGAAGTTAGGTATAAAACACGTTCTGATAGTATAATTAAAAGAAATCCAGTTGAACAAGTTGGTGGTCTAAAGTTGGTGCTGTTTCGTCTGTAATACAATACAACGACCGTAATAATTGACGAGGACAACTGATATCGTCTATTAGGCATATTAGCGGAAGCGTTTGCAGACTAAAACAGCAAACCGCTGTTCTTATTCATTTGGCATTATAAGTGCATTTTCAATAAAAGAAAGAGTGACAGATTGAATCTCTCATAAAGTCATTAACATCGTAAGATATCGCAGTGCACGAGCATTTCACCGATTTCATCGACCCCTCGTTAAGACTTCTGCTTTGTCATGTAAATACAATTTTCACTCTTCGAGTATTAACATCAGAATGCAATCGTTCTACAAATCGATGTTTCTTCCTTCCCGTTTATTGTCTAGATTTAGATGAATTACTCAAACAAAGGCGATCAAGAGGAAATCCGGATCACATGCAGCTTAAACCGTGGCGCTGGACGTTCACACGCAGCTACCAACTTGTTATATGGGTCAGAATGAGTTTTATGTCTTAGAGCGGCGATCGCCGAGTAGAAAGTCAAATTTCCTTTGTAATGTGCGGACAATCGCGTTCAGAAATTATTTAATGTCTCCTGTAACTAACACAGGTGCTTATTTTCAGTTTCCGGTAACTGCATTGTTAATAACAGTAATTTTGTCGGTAATAAACACGCTTAAGCTACGTCCGAGCGTTTTGGAAATGTAGAAGCGTAAAGAAGTTACTTTATAGAGACGATAATTTCAGAATTTCGTTAAGACTGTTTAAAACGACTACATCTTTTATAAACTGTTTTATCATTTTGTTGAGTTATGGAAAGTAAACTTTTGGCAAAGTGTATCATCATCAGAACAGTCATTTTGTTGACGTTTGCATATAAATTTAAATCTGGAAAAAGATTATTTTTATCGTTTTTAAAATTGATCACAAATGCAGTAAAAGTACAATTTATTATATTAAAGAACGACTCAAAACTGTCTTATTCATGTGACATCAATAAATGGCTAGGAACTGCACTACATTTTAAGATATACTATACTTGCAGGCCCATTCTAAAAGTGTCATCAAAGACCATTAACGTGTTATACCGTTTAGTGTACTGTTATACTATTTATCCGTTGTTACAGACGATTGAGATGAAAGATGCCTTCGCTATTAAAAAATTAAAGTAGATATTAATGAATATAACACAAAGAAGCCGCATATTTTCTCTTGCGTAACGCGTATTTTTGATTAATGATCGAGGCTACATTAGAACTCCAAGTATGCACACTTTACTTTAAAGAAGAAGCCATAGAAAATGTTTGTGTGCAAACGTCGGCTGGCAAGGTTCTTACTTCACTTTTCTGGCAGGGTTTAGAATTATTTATGAATTACAATAGTGCACAATAAAATCTATACACAGTATCGATTATTTCATTTCAGCTTGTTAATAAGCACATTACAAGAGACACAAACTAAAAAAAATACTCACTATCACTTTCACTGCTGAAATCACGATTAACTTCTATTATTAATTCTTGTACATGATTCGTTCTGTACCGATTTTCAGTGTCCAGAACATGCTGCACTGAATTTCTCCGTGCATTTCAGCTTCGTGTCTAATTTTTAGCAGCATTTCATTGCTAAATTTTCCGCCAGTGTTCCCTCGTCGAATTCTTTGTGTCTACTGCCCACATATCATTTCAATGGCGTTGAAAATGCAATGATATGGGGGAAATCGTAAAATGGTGTGTCCACATTCAGAAGCGAGAATGTCAATTTTAAATTTTTTCGAATTTATTTTGTCAGACATTAAAAGCTATTAGATGAGAAATATTTGTAGTTCAAATAATAATACCAAATAATGCTCATTGATTTATGTCTACGGAAAAAAATTCTAAAAAAGCCTAAACACAATTTTTGGATACGGTCCACTCTGCTGCAAAACAGTGGAACGTGCCGAACCCATCAGTTATTTACGACAGCTTCAGGCAATACTTGTAAACTATTTTGAGCGGTAATCGGCTGTTCGTATAATGAGTCTCATAGATCGTTGCTTGATACTTTAACAGTGCACATGATTTATCGAGCATTTATATTTTTTTCTAATGCATTGCTATAAAATGCTAAATTTAATTCAGTAGTGAACGTAAGTGATTGAGCAATTATATACTTTTATAGTGCATATTCCAGTAAAACACCGACCAGAACTTAGCGTACAAATAGGATATTGAGAATTTAAAAAAAAATATAAGACGCTTTCTATTATTTTGTCCTGCATTTTTTATATTTTTATCGAGCATTTAGTACTTTTTTAATCTGCAAATTACATTAAATTACCAGGCGTTAATTACAACCCTATTACAAATATGGATGTTACACCTAAAGATTCGAAAATACATAGCAAAGGTCCTAGAATCGATCTTTGTGGTACTTCGCTGGTAACTAATCTTCATAAAATATATGAGTACTAATAAACACACATTGTATGGGTTTCTACAAACCCAATCCAAAAAATGCCTTGCATGTGAATATTTTGCAGATTTACGGAAAAAGGAGCAGATATAATACAGTGATTCATAAATAAATCTGCCCGTATTTATCCAAATCCGCAAGACTAACACTAATCCTTTGATTTATGACGTTTCACTTTGCGCGTAACGTTAACCTGTTTGTCACCAAGTAGCTGACATTTTCCCTACACAAAAACTTGAAGAAACTGTTTACCGTATCCGTTATTATAGCCTCTCACTGCTTTCTATGACCAATTAGATTTCTCAGCATAATTTAAACGATTTTTCCAGGATGGTGTATAGTGCGAATAACAAAAAGATTACGTAAAAGACCGTAAGAGTCAACAGAAAGAGCTCAAAATATGATAATTATAAAACAAATACGAAACAGCAATAGCATCGCTTGTGTATCAATTGTTGAGGTCAGTGGCAAAGTATTTGCGGCATGTTGACAAAACAACTTTTCTGCCGAATACAGCATTGCTATGCTGCGTCAGGCAACGTGTTAAGTTATTCTCGCGTTACAACAGTTTATTGACACGATGTGCGTTTTGAGCCAACACGGATCATAACAAAGTTATTCGAATGAGTCAAGAAGAAAGTTACGTTTTTTTTGTTGGTCATATTGCGTAAGATGACGGCCGTGGAATTCCGGCTGAACCAAAATGCGACACATTATATTATGTTTATGTTCTTCAAGTCTATTATTTCAGTATACATGATGCGATATGACAATGAAACAACGATTTCAATTCATATCTTACTATAAATAAATTTTTCTTGAGTTTATAAAATTGACATTTTAAGTCTAACTCCTTTAATGGTTGAAATGCTAATCAGGATAGTTATGTCAGTCAAATATAGGCGTGTCTGTTAAAATGACCATGTACTTGCTTAAAAAGACAGCTGGACAGTTCTTGTTAATAAAAATAAGCTTCATTTGCATATACATATCACAAGGTTAGCGTGTGTTATAATATTCTTTGATAAACAAAAATACAGAACCAACTTATCAGGGTTTGCGCAGTGGTGTTAATGTTTCTAATGTAACGACGTATCGGAAGCATAAATTTCGAGTTACTTAATAAACTAATAGGTTTTTCAAGATACAACAAAAATTAATTCATTTAAATAAACATAAACATTAAAATCAGATTGCTCACTGTCCAATCGACAGCGTTTAAGTTAGTCGAAAGTTTTAATGATACGACGTCTCGGTGGAAAGAATTATTTAAATAAATAAAGAAGCATTGGAATCACTATCAAATTAATAAAATCCAGTATTGACAGTACTAAAACGTATAAAATAAAAAAGGGATATATAAATCTGCAAAAAATTACCTGGTTATCATAAAAAAGGAAACAAAAAAACAGATAAGCTTACATGAAAGTCCCTCGAAATGCAAATAGAAAAAGTAGGTTAAGAAATGAATTAATAAAAAAAAACTTTGGTTAAGGTCATTTCGTTGTAAAGTTTATATTTACACAATTTTCCATACTCCCTAGACCTAGCCCAATTGAGTATTTGCCATGTATTTATGTTATATTAAATTGCATTTTAATAGGTAGCATGTAATCCACAAAACAGCTGTGACACCTTATAAATTCGAAAAAATGGATCGTAGGGTGTATTTTTAATATTAAAAATGTGAATATTTAAAGGGACTGCCAAAACGCGAACATATTGGCCGTGACGTCAGGTGTCTTGTAAATGGCCGCTTGTTTACATCTGGGGTCAGCGCGTCACGCGTCAGCCTCAGCCCGTCAATTTATCAATTTGTTGTTTGCGTTCATTTTGTGACAAGCGAATTAAAATACGCCAAAAAAACTGAAATACTTATGAGTTATGACTTATGAAGGCATGTTCATTGATATGGAATTTGTATACAGCGACAAGCGGCTCAACGCGGCGGAGATGAGGAACTTTTTATCAAATTAACGTAGCATTGATAATTTGATCACAGTGGGTTGTTGGAAACATACTATTTATAAACATAAAAATGTAAGAATAAAAAATTACTCTAAACTTGACATTCATTTTAGAGGTCAGAATAAATATAAACTGCCATTTATTTTCGGGGCTCTTGCGGCTCGTTTCCGGTCTGGCTAACGGTGGAATATATGGGGAACAACGTCGTTCTTTATTATAACATTTCCCTCTGTCAACTTAAAACGCATATAATTTTTCATATCCTCTTCAAGCTATAACAAAATGGAAACTGAATGGTAAACACTTATAACCCCAAAAAGAATAACAAAACTTACAGTAAGAATTAAGATGATCTTCACAGCAGAAAAAAAAACTTTGCGATTTCGGCATATCACGTCTAGGGGTCTTAAAGAACTTTTTCATACGTCGATAATTTCGAGGAATGGTTACAAAAATTTTATTAGCTGTACTGACTGAAGTACTTTTATAACCATGTACAAAACAACACTTGTTTTGTTTTCAATACATAATAGATGCTTGTAAAACTACACAAAAAACTTTTTGGTGCGACCTCTTATACGGTCCTTTCAATAAACACCACACAAAAGCTTTTCCAATACAAGACTGATTCTACACCATTAAACAGCGCGCTCCTCGGTAATGTTTACATGACACTTGACGTCACGAGTTGAATAACCTCGGATAGAAGCGTTTTGGCGGTGAGTCCTAAGATTCGAATTTCAGACCTGAAATTGTCTACCTACAAATATTTTTTTTGTTTTTTTTAACATGGCGTACGATATATATGCACTTGAAGATTCATTTTACGTAATTTTAAAAAAATGTGATAATACCCAATTTGACGATTAGCATGACTGTAAAGTATAAAGGTGCGCTCATGAGAACATGTTGTTCTAGTTGGATCATATTGTTATCTAACATTACCATCATTTGTTAACAAAAATATTATGTTCTTCTATCACATCGTCTGCATTTCGCAGAATGCATTTTCTTTTCTTTTAATGTTTAAATAATCGATGAATGGTTAACATCGAACATAGTGGCTGCTTATCGACTAGAATTATGTAGGTTTTCCTCAAATTCAAGTATAATATCTAAATTGGTATCATTATTTATTGCAATGGCAGCTTACACGTCCAAGTTCGCGAAAGTGCTTTTCTCTATTTTACTAATTTCGATTAGTCTGCAATTTGTATTGAATTTACTAAGGAAAACGTATATGCATCTCATGGTCTATTTGGAATCGTTACAAAATTTGTCAAATTTTTTACTTGATGAGATTTGTGCAAAAACGTGTTGAACAAATGACATGTGCGGTTTCTCAATTCAGTTGTTATCCTAATTATACGTTTTTATACCTTGTGGAGTTAAAAATGATCTAACCAAGAAAAAAACTGTTACTTTTGCAAAGACAATGCCATAACCCGACCGTATAATTTACACTTACATAACCTAACAGTACCACATAGGCACATACGGTGTAATAATCAACATCTGTCCCTTGAGGTATATATATACTGTATAAACCATACAATGCAATAAATAATTGCCCATGTGAAACGGATAGAGTCAATACACTGTTAACGAGCTGCGTTGGTATAAAAACTGGGAAAAAGTATCACACTGGCCGTTTTCACGCTTCGCCTAACGGAAAACAAAGACTTTCGAGGCGGATGACTGTCCACGACCACGCGATCGGTATATCTCCATTAGAAATGAACTAATGTTTAGGTAAAACCGAGTTTCGACCTTAATTTGGGGAAGTCGTGTGTAATGATTGGGACATCGTGTGCGGTACTTTCGTGTTTTACCTCTTGCGTTTGCGGTTTTTGGTTATTCGAACGTATGAGCTCGGTAATATCGACGCTGGGTTAAGACACAAACCTCAGGTCCTCGACGGGAGCAAGTATATTTTATGTCAAACTTGAAAATGTCAGTTTCGGACATTTCTTTATTTAAGAAATGATATATATTACATATAAATTTGTAGAGCAATAACAGGACACACTTCATGTACATATTTTGAATAATATGTTCGATTAAATGTCAGCTGCATGGGCGTACCCAGTTTTTGGTCTAGGGGGGGGGGCAAAGCAGAAACGTCCTGTAGAGTATAATTCAACATAAATAGAAATAATAGATGTTTATAAGATATAGGTACTTAAGTAATTAATGAAGTATTTATTTCATAAATAATCTGCAAGACGACTTAAAAAACATCTTCTGTGAAATAAAGACCCAAATTATTTATATGTTTTCTATGTACACTGATCATACTAAGCCCCTTTTTATTACTAATTCCGTTATTGATGATAAATAAATTAATTAATTAATATTTAAAAATACAAATCCCAAATTTAGTGTAGGCACCGTAAACTTAACTGAAGAAGAGGTCAATAAAATAAATGAAGTTAGTTGGGCAAATTGTGTCCGTCATGTAATCGAAATCGAAGAGAATTATCGTGCCACAAACAAGTGCAAGAACAAATTATAAATCTAGTAGTGATGAAGAATTTTGTGATGGTGACTGTGACCATAATTAATTTTTAATATTTATTTAATGCGAATTATCTACCTGTGTAGTGTTTGTCCTAAATGTAAATACAGTACATATTATTTAATTAAAGTGTGTGCAAATAGCTATTATTATTCTTTTAGTACGGCCCTGGAAACTCTCACCGGCGCGTGGCTAAAAGGCGTGATGCAATTTATGGTTTGCCAGTGGGACGATGGGATTGCTGTAAACAACCTAAAATATTATATACTATAATGAGTCAAAAAAATCTTCTAAATAAAGACAAACTTTATTTGCGCTTTACTTATTGAACAAAAGTAAACACAAAAATGAGCGTGTTATAGTCAATACTTTCTATACAAATCATAAAGATTATTATATTTATTTATTTTTATTACGTTTTCCTTTTGATGCATTTTCATGTTGTGTAAGCCGACAAGAAACAATAAAAAAATATTCATCAGACGAGTTCACGATTATAAACGTGACAAAAACAAACATAACATTCCGTTACAGTCAGCTTTTATAATACAAAGACAACATGTGTGTATGACAGCTAAGACTGACAGTAAAGATCTGTAATTTCATTCTCTAGTGCACGCGATATGATAATATTATGTTGCACATTCTGACAAGGCAACGTTTGTTGAAAAAATTATCAAGCAAATCCTATATCATGTAACGCTATTACATTAGTATACCAGCAACAGTTACCGTTTACGTAAAACAGTAAATATTGCCTATATTTTATAATAACGGAGCCTGATGATCCAGTAGATCTCTACGGCGCGTTACAACATTTGCTAAGCGATCTGATGCCATATCTAATGGCTGTGATCTAAAATACCGCACGCATTAGTATTTTCTAATAAATAATTTGCTAGCGTCACCGTTAGAGGAGAAAAGTAGGCAAAAGAGCCCAGGGGCGGATCCAGAGTAGGATTTTTTTTGGGGGGGGGAACTACATAATTTTGTACTTTATTTAAGAAATATGTAAATGTAAACCATACATTTATTTTTGATAGATATTTCAACATGTATTTCATAGTATCAAATCTATCACTATCTCTTTTGTTGAGAACGCGCCCACGCGGAAATACGCTTATTTTCAAATGAATCCTTATAGGGTAAATGAAATTGATTAGCAACTCAAAGTCCTTTTCTTCGCAGAGCGTCATTTATGATGGAAATGTGGTAACCTATATATYATAWCATTATCGATAATTTTATTGTTAAATGTTCAATTGTTGATTTTTTACGATTTTCGGTGTCTCATTGGAAAAAATGTATAACGTACAACTATTTTTGGGGGGGGGGTGAACTCTCCCACAGTCCCCCCCCCCCCCCCGTGGATCCGCCCCTATAACATGAAAGACTATTTAGTATATTACGTCCTGACTTAGTTAAGATATGAAGGTCCTTTTCCAAGTAAGTATTCATATATAAGATGTTCCAATGAAAGGGATTGGGATTCTGTCTTAGAGATCATTCGCATATAAAATTCCTTAAACTCTTCCTTTATTAAAAATTTTAAGCATGTATTCCCCTCCAGCAATGAACATAAGAAAAAATCGTTAGAATAACATCTTTAGATGACTGCAATTATATTTCCGTGGGCATACAGCCTGTGAACTCCTACACGGGTCGTGAGGTCCAATATCGTGCACTATGCAGAATGGTTTGCATGCTATGCTGCGTGTCCCGAGGCGGGTCTGAAAGACTGATCACGTTGGTTGTTCCGTGTATTATTTTGCTCAGAAATAAATGAAGAACAGCTAGAGGTACGGAGTATCCATGTATTGAGGTTTATGGAGATGTGTTGCAGCTTTGAATGTTTCTGTTTTTAATAGAAACAGTCGCAGTATTCAAAATGTGAAATTACTAGACTATTATTTAAAATTTGCTTCATATCTCTGCAGATGTGCACGATTTGCAAGTTTCTAGACATATGAATACCAAAACCAAGTTCCGAATCAATACAGGATGTTTCACGAATGATAATGATCCTGACGAAATTAAAAATGCAACCCAAAATACATTTGCAGACGTAACATTGATAATTGTTCATCGTCTTAAAATATATATAATACGCAGAGAACTGTATAAATTCGTAAACTTTGACATAAACTTTAATCGTTTGCTTTAAGTAAATTCGGGTATTGTAAAACAAATTTTATTTTTGAAAATGTGTATCCAATAACATTAATGTAATAAATGCTCAAAATGCCGCCCTCCGTTGTTTTCACAAGCTTGAATTCGTGCCCAAAACGAAAAAAGTTACAAAAAGCCAATCTTTTAGGATAATCTGTCTCCTTTAAGGCCTAAAACAACTGCAAGTGATACGGATGAAATTGATTGCCTTTAATTATTCGGTGTACTGAAGACAGACTAATACCGGTTGCTCTTAAGACCACCCTTTGACTAATATGAGGATTTTCGTCAATCATTTCCAATACTCTAATTTCATTATCAGGGCCTGTTGCTGTTCTTTCTCTTGACTTTTACAGTGGTGGCCAGTTTGTCCTTAAAGTTAATTCAAGTCTCTTGAAAATTGTATCGGCAGGAGCTCTTCTATTTGGAAAACGTTGTCTGTATAAACGATCAGCAGCAGAAGTATTTTTCTTGCATTCACCATAAATCAAAATCATATCTGTTTTTTCATCATTTGAATACATTTTGACTTTTAATAAATACAGTGACAGGAACCATAGCGCATAGCCGTCATGGATTCCCAATTTATTTTTAAAATAACCACATTGGCTATGAGAATGTATTTTGGGTTGCATTATCATTCGTGAAACATCCTGTATAAACAAATATACATACAAAATATATATACAAAAAATAYATATACAAAAATTTTTTATATGCATTATCATTGGTAATCGATAAGGTACACATATATGAACGATTTCTATGTTGATTTGGTGCGAGTCTGAAGCCTAGTTTTTTTAGAACAGATGCGCAATATTTCAGACTCACCCACAGTCGAAAATTATAAAATTTCTGTAACAGAACTTTTTATTGCGGTTGAATAAAATTGAGTATAAATCTCGTTGTGTAGTGTCAGAACAGGAACATTATCAATAAAATAATTGTTCATTTTGTTGACAGTTGCAATTTTGTTTGAAACTGAAAAAATAGTTTTTGATATGATCTGTAAATTTGACACTCTTTTCCAAAATTCACAAAGATTCTGTCTGGGAGGTGTAGTCGAAAACTACAATTCATTCATCGTAGTCATCCATTTTTACAGTTGGAAAAGGACACGCACCGGTTGATAAATTTACAGGAAGTTGCCTTCGTGATCATGCCGGCGTGATTGTCGATTTTTTCACGCAAAATCTCTCCTACGATTGTGGTTTATGCGTTGGCGTGTTACGGTTTAAAAAAAAGTCAAGCTGCGAGTAGCTGTTAACAAACTCGACTCTCCTTATATCGATGTACCACGTGGGCAAGGATTAAATGGATTCGCAATTGTAGATTCGAAAAATTCGCGATTTATGGTCTTATTAGACGGCAAAGGCTTATACCATTGATCACATGCTGCATAAGCTTTTAGGAAACTGAATGAGAAAGCGCAGTGAATGTAAGGCGAAAAACGACAAGTATCCAGGCTGTTATATCACACGTTTTTTGCATTATACCCAGTTACATTCACCGGAGATAAAGTTTCTGACAAATACACCTGTTGGATTGTTAAATGGTAGAACCTACTTAAGGCTGTTGTACATGTAAGCAATATTTTAAAATTATACAGGCTACCCCAAAATTGCTGCTGGTATATAAACCAACCACGTATTGCACATGTAAAATACGACGATTGACCCATATACCAAAATGTACCGTGTGTTCTTGCAAAATTTCATTGATGTTATTTTTTAAGTAAACTTTGAACACTTCTGTTGGGTATCGTACCAAAAGATCGTTTTCTTCTACTACAACAGTTTTCCTAATTGCTTATTGATGTTCTACATTATTCCTAAAGTTAAAAAATTACTTCAGCAGTTGCAGAAAAGCTCTAATTCGTGTAGATAACGAATTCTGCTTATACAGGTCGCCACAAAGTATGGAAGCATAAGGATATTTCAGGTTCTGTTCGACCCATTTTACTGAAATTGTGCATGGGCCTATAGCTAATTAAAATGGATTTCTGGAATTTTTAAATGAGAAGGGGAGTCAAAAGGCACATCACTGAAAAGAATATTTTTCCCTGATGTCAAAAATGTATAACACTTGTACAATTTATTGCTTCTAAATTGAGAAGAGTGTGATAACAAACTTGGGTCTTGCAAAAAACTTTGGGATAAAAACCATATCCAATTTGTTATTTACAATCGCAATGCCTCAGTTAACTGAACATGATCGCATCGAAATTTTGATGACGATTGGTTATGGACAAAGAAGGCGAAGTTATTCGAAAGTAGTTGCACTCTACAATGCAATTCACGAAGATCGTGAACCAATTGCCAGATCAACATTTATTAAAACATTGCAACGTTTTGACGAAACCGGCAGTGTTAAAAATCGTCAAAAACCAGGACGTCCAAAGATTGATACAAGTGAGGAAAGTAGCTTGAATGTCCTTTTAGATGTGCAAGAGAATGCTAAGTGTTTCATATAACAGAGTGCTCTCACTCACCATATTAGCAGATCTGTTCAGAAAATTATGAAAAAAGAGACGTTTCATGTACACAAAAATCTGATCGAAGATGATTTCGATCGTAGGAAAGAATTTTGAGAAACTGCTATAAACATGATAGACAAAAATAGAAACATTTTAAATTGGATTATGTTTTGTGATGAAGCGACTTTTTGCCTCAGTGATAATGTGAACAGACATAATTGCAGATATTGGTCCACACAAAACACTCTCAGAAAGTGAATGTCTAGTGTGGTATTATTGGTGAGCACATAATTGGGCCTTTTTTCACCGATGGAGATTTGAATGTGGTCAAGTATTTACAGCTCTTGCGCAAACAGAACTTATTATATTCGCCTGTTCCCTAATTGTGAAAATGCTGCGCGTCCTTCTGAACAGAATGGTTTCAGCAAGATGATGCATCGCCCCACATCGCAGTCAATTTTCTTGGATATTTGAATGTGATCTGACGCCGCTTGCTTTTTTCCTGTGGGGGTATCTGAAAAATCGTATTTATGCTGATCAACCACATATTGCAGAAGATTTAAAAAGACGAATCAGGGCAGAAATTCAGAACTTACCTCCAAATATGCTACAAAGAACATTAGAAAACTTTTACTCAATGCTGCATTACTGCCAGGTAAATCTGAAAAAAAATACTGCATTTTTCACGGAACCATGTTTTTCTGTTTTATTTTTAGGGTACCCGATTCGCACTAAATTGATGAGGCTAGACAAAAATTATTATTAGCCAAGGAAAAATGGTAATACCCGGCTTTTTTTATCTATTTTAGCGATAAAGAAAATTTTCATTCTTTTCGTTCTTTGTCAGGCTCAATTATTGTATTTACACTTTTCTCAACTCAGAAGCAATAAATTGTACAGGGTGAGCAAATAAGAGAGGTGGCCGGTCATATCTCATAAACCAGTAGCCCTAGAGCTTTGAGGTAAAAAATTTCTTAAGTAAAGTGACCAAGAAATGGACTAGAATCTACCATTTTTGTTTAGAACATTTTTTTGTTAAATGTCAAATAAAGGAATGGGGGCGGGTGAATATTAATATAGAAAATCGCTAATATTTTAGGTTTGGCTTGACCGATTTCAACCAACGAGGTGTCATTTTCAAGAGCTTATGTGCCTTTATAAATAGCAATTTTAAGTGTCAGAACATAGTTTGTGTGTTGACCGCAAGAGCGCGTTTTCTAAAATTACTACCTAATATCGATTTTTCTCGAAATTTTTAAATTGTGCGGTTTTCACTATTTTAATCTATATTCAATTGTTCTTTTATTGAAGTAAATAGCCTTATACCTTTGCGTTTAAAAATTTCGGGAAAATTTGATATTTAGGTAGTAACTTCAGAAAACGCCCTCTTGCGGTCAACACATAAACAATGTTCTGACACTTAAAATTGCTTTTTATAAGGGCACATAAGCTCTTGAAAACGACACCTCGTTGGTTGAAATCGGTCAAGCCAAACCTGAAATATTAGCGATTTTCTATACTAATATTCACCCGCCCCCCACTCCTTTATTTGACATTTAACAAAAAAATGTTCTAAACAAAAATAGTAGATTTTAGGCCAAACAATTTTAAAATGTTTAATACTGCAGACTATTATTAGGCTAAAAATGACACAAACATTAATTTTGTAATTTGGAGGTACCACAGCGCCCTCTAGCAGTCACTTTATAAACTCGAAAATATTTTCCAGCAATTTATCTTGGCCACTTTACTTAAGAAATTTTTTACCTCAAAGCTCTAGGGCTACTGGTTTGTGAGATATGACCGGCCACCTCTCTGATTTGCTCACCCTGTACAAGTGTGATACATTTATGAAATCATTTTATTTTTTATATAAGGAAAATATAGGCTTTTCATTGATGTGCCTTTTGACCCCCCTTCCTGTTTAAAAAAGACACAGAGTTGAAAAAATTCCAGAAAATGTATTCTAATTACCCATAGGCCATGCACAATTTCAGAAAAATCGGTTGAACAAAACCTGAAATATCCTGCTGGTTCCACACTTTGTAGGGACCATGTACATTTCGAATATGATAAATAGTATAAAGACAGCCATTTGGCTACTGTTTAAATTCCCTCCTCCTGAAATACCGCTGTGCCCTCTACGTTAAAACAATCTTTTGTATGCTAAATTCAGCATTGTACCACCAAGGATGAACGACGCAATTTATAGTTGCAACAAAAACCAATTAACATCCAACCTCAACATTGACTTACAAGACGAAATTCTTATTGTGCGGCAGAACATCAGCTAGTAATCCAGGAGGATGAGTATCAGGATGGAAACAATACAAAAGGGAAAGTTGATGCTAGCTGATAGCATTGTTCCTGTAATGAGTGCGACACACCATCAGCTGTGAACTATTGTAGATCCGGTGTGAATGAAGAACTGGTAATTGGTGATGATGCGATTTTAGAGAGCTGGAGTTTCTTTAACCTTGGAGTTGAATAGTGATGACAAACTGACAGCGGTTTTCCTACCTGATAATCAAATGTATTTATCTCTCTCTTCGAGAAATTTGCAAATGGCGCAAAGTATTAGAAACAGTCACAACTTATAATAAGATCCAAAGACGTCGCTACCAATTTTTCTTCTTTCATATTCATTAGATATATTTCTTTTGTATAATATATTTGTTGTACATTATCTGTCTTTGTATAATACAATCTTTTCTTTTCCAGGTACGTATTCTAGTGTTCTTAACGCTACCAAACGGTAAGTCTAACTTAATGAAATGATAATGTAACAATTGTTAGACTGACCGTATACAAGCAACGAGAATAAATCCTCAGCGCTCATTATTCTGCTTAACTGTGTATTAAATTATCATATTACTGCATTAATTGAATAAGGAAAACGGTTTTTTTAATGCATTGCCTGCAAAATAACTGTGACGCAATCGATTCCCGTGTCAAATGACCACATTTGTAGATGAAATTCGAGCGGTTGTTGTTAATTTGACTTTCCCGTTGTAACAGAATGTCTTCTCACGATTAAAAAGAAGAAAAACCTGCCTTCTGCCATAAAAAACAAGAGTGGTCGTAGTACACACGCACAGGAAGTGGCAGCACAGTATATTCAAATGAACAGGTGGACCCGCACTTCGTTAGATAGTTTAGTGTATAAAATGATGCCAGCGAACTCCTTGATTGCTGAAGGATCTCTCTGTATAGCGAGTTGCTTGAAAAAAGCACCTGTACACCTGTGCGAATTTTTGCCTATTGCAAGGTCTGTTTGTCAATCCTTTTGGCACGATAGTTGTGTCCCAGATAATATTTCTGACTAGTTGTTGCTCAACTGTGTCGTTGATGTTAGAGCAAATTGTTTGTGTCACTAAATGACGTACCAGTTGCATAATTCGTGTTAGCACTCTATGAGATGCGGTTATAGTTGACAAGCTTATACAAAAGCCAGGTACTTCACTGTTCTTAAACTATCACACTGAAAGAAAGGATTTGTTCGGCTTACTTTAAATTTAGTATTGTCAACAAATTCTATTTGTAGCTATAGCCTCAACTAAAAACTTTGTAAAGACAACGAATTATTTTTGTTGCGCAAAATATTTGTTATTAGAAGTAATTTGTTATTAGTAGCAACAAAAACGATATTTGTTAAAATAACTTATAATTTATTAATCACAATGTGTTTGTAGTAGTTACAACAACTAATTATTTTGTTGTACGGGCAAGTTATACGTATTTAAAGCGACTGATGAACTGTTAGTTCTTCCAACACTCACTATTACTTACATGTACAGAAGTACAGATACCTAATATTTATGGAGGCAAATGCACAACATGTTGGTATAATAAGCTATATTTATTAATTTTCAATCTGGTTTATTTATAAATGAACACGTACTTACCACTCTTTGTTCACATTTAATTTCTGAACTGCCGCACATATGCAAATTTCATTGCAAACATGGTACAATATAATAAAACAAGACTTCATTCATGAAACATTTATTAACTAAAAGAATGTATTGCTGAAAATAAAAAAATACATATTTCCATTAACACAAAATTTAAAGTTACGTGTCCACTGGCCGTCGTGGATATCAGTAAATGTAGCGTTGTATGAACATGGACTGGAAACGGGTAAAATAAGCAAAACGGCGCCCAGAAAACAGCACAAAGTAGGATGCATTAACTTGCTGGGAAGTACGAAATAATAAAAAGTAACAAAGGGTACTAACAATCTGGATTTTTYACTAATACGGATGAGTCCAATCTAGATCCGGATTACTGTAGCTCTACTATAGGGCATACATCAAGTAATTAAAAACGCTTCAATTTGAAGCTACTCTAAAAACTCATAAGAAATAACATAAAGAATTAATTGTACTTACATTGAAAACCTCTAATTAGATTAGGATTCTGGAAACCCCATGTTTCCAAGACCTCCGCAACTAATGCACCCAGTTAAAACACACTTCTTGAATATTGATAAATCCTATTCTACTAACATGCAGCATGAAGCTGCACTGCACGCGTCCGTACTCATGGCAAGGCGTGTTTCGCTTTGTGCAAATCGGGCTGCCGATGCCGACAGAATTGCCAGTATTCTTCAGCAGTATGTCCCCATCCCCATACTCGGCAAAATGTCATCCAGACTGATAAAATGCAGATTGCTACCACCATTACGAACACGCTAAAACCATCATTGATGGTCGTAGCATACAATCAGATTAACATAACGAACAAAAATTCAATAAAAATAAATTCAAAGTAGTTCTGCATGAACACATACGTTATRTTGTTACAACGTTTAATAAACCAAATGTAGAGATATAGTTTTTGTCTTTGAAATTCAAAGTTGCTAAATACGAATTCTTTCTCTTCGGGGATGAATCGGCTAACCTGGCAACAACGAATGGCTTTRGCCGCATTTTCGGTTATGACTTTATATAGCAATGGCGTGATTTAAATGGTTGTGATTGGCTAGAAAATGACAACATTTTTTTTTTGTGTATGTAACTCATTTAATTTGTTGGCTATATCATATATATTATTTGCGGTAACAAAATTTATCTTGGTACAGGCAACAATATGATTTTAGTAAATCGAAATAACAAGGAAGCAAATGTTTGGTATTTACAACAAATAATTCTTTACTATAACAAATTTGTACGTAACAAACGGAAATTTGTTGTTGTTGACAATCAACTTTTTTCAGTGCAGTTATGTTGTCACCGTTTCTTTTTAAAATTTCGCGATATGTGTCAACCTTTGAGGTTGAAAGAAACAATAATTGCGTTTTTAAGTTAATACTTACGTATGAAAAGCATTTATCGCAATAATTTCAAAAGACTATATAGGTATTTCGGCAGCTAAACTGTCACCTTCAGTAGAGGTTGAAATATTCGTATCGATTTAAGCTAAGGTGACCAACTTTCCAAACCAGAAAATCCGGACGCCTCCATGGTGCTATTTGTAATATAGGATAAAGCAAAGAGTAAAGAGGAATAGTCAGGCATTAGGTTATGCCGGCTGCGCAATTGCGCGCTGATACTGGGATATACCTAGAAGTTTAATGTAATACTAATCAGATTTTGTGATAAATGATCCTCGCATAGATAGGGTCAGACGCATGAGCAGTAAAGATTATAATATGAAAACGTCATGACAACGTCACAACAACCTGCCGCACATCTCACCAATCGCCATTCACTTTGTCAAACCAGGGAGTTACTGCGCAGACGCGCTGCCCTACGAACGAGCAATATGGCGACTTATGCACTGATCTCTAAATAACTGGATGTCGCTTACATACCAAAATGCATGTAAATTATTTGTGATACATTTACGCCACTTTAGCGCCTAGCCGCTGGTCCTTGTACTAAAATTTTGACAAAGGTTCGCTTCTGCGGTAAATATAACGTTAATGATTGACGGTTAAAATCGTGAACTTATCATCTGTCTGCAGATTTCCAAAAGATGATCGTTGTAGTGTTTGAGTAAGAAACATGTACCGTACAAACTGGATGTTACGTTTACTCATAAGCATATTATATAGTTAAGGATCTAACCTAAAATTTGAACGCGCCGTTAAATTGATAGTACGAGTACCAGCGGCATGGTGGCTACTTATCATAATTTTGAATGACTTATGCGACATCCAGTTATTTAGAGATCAGTGGACTTACGGGTCGCGCATGCCCTAACAATTGTTACCCATCTACATAATAAATGAGATGTCTGTGGCTGAAATTATTGTGACAGATGAAACTATGAAGTTAGCAACGCATGAAACTTGAAGCATGAGAAGATTGACAACAATGTAAAAGTAAAATACCATGTTGTGCACATATTTTGCACACTTTTTAGCCAAACCCTAAAAAAACCGGACAAGTACAAACAAAATTTTGAAAATCCGGACAATTCCGGATGCCATATTAAATACGGACTCATAAACAAAAATACAAACCTGTCCGGGCTAAATCTAGAGGGTTGGTCACCTTAATTTAAGCGTAGGATATTCTTACATTTACCATACAAGCGAAGTATGACATGTTTACGAAAGATATCGAGCCGTATAAGCAGCCTTTCCTAAAAATATCAATCACCCTTTCCTGTTCTTGTAAAGATTATACTTTGTAATGCACTACGTAAAAATCATTACGACCAAATTGACGGTTAACGCTCTCTTTCAAAATATCACTCAAAACATTTTGTTAAAACCCTTTTGCGTAACGTTATGCTAATATTCTGCGCTCATTTTCCGTGCCAATTAGGTCCATTCGAATAATACAACCTAGGATGACAATAACAATTAAGTGCAGTAACCAAGAAATCGATTACAGACAGATTCGTTCGTTCCCGTGATTACCATCTAAACCTACTTGTTTAAAAGAAACTGCATAACAGTTAAACAATAAGGATAACGACCTTTGAATGTCTGCTGATTGAGCTACAATAAAATGGCGAATCTTTAGTTTCAAGACTTTTAAAACTGGTCCATTGTTTCGTCAATGTCTTTCTGTCCTTCCTCTTAACGACTTTAAGACACAATGAACTCTAGGTTACATAATAATAGCAAGCTGTAATTAAACTTAAACACTTACCCTGCTGGTGTTATTATTTAGAAAGCCAGATGTTCCGCATTCGTAGAAACGTAGTGGTTACAACACCCACACAGGTGGAACAGTTTCGTTGTCTTGCAGACGAAGTTTCGTCCGGTTACTATCTGCCTTTCCGATCTATGTTCTTTCTTTCACGTATATCTTGATGGCTTTTGTCCCTTCGGGACCATCTGAGGCAGGAAATAGAGCGTGAGGTAAATCTGAAGTAGAGTTACCCATGAAGATAATGGTGACACTATGGTTGGAAAGGGTACGACGTGTTCTGCGTTCCAGCGATCTGATTTATGTGACTGATTTGAAAATGTGTTGAGGATTGGTAGACAGCTCGTTATATGAGGTGCTAAAATTATTTTCATTACATTTATTTATATACTTCAAACTTTCTCGCACTAGCAAATTGTTCGGAGTCGAATCGGTAATAAAAAATCAAACGATATATCTATACTGATGCATATTATTAGTAGAATGATAGTGCGCGGTAGCATTTTTTAAATCTTACACCCTAGGTGTAAATCCATTTTCACTCCCGGCATGTAAAATTCAAATTCTTTTACCTTTACGTTTCCTAGAATCGTCAGTCCATCGTTTCAGGGGATCAAACCATCGATCTGACAAATTTATATGGATGGAGCAGTGTGTATACGCGACCCTATGCGTAAGCATGGCCAACACAAAACCACGTGACTGGTGGCAAAAGTATAGAGGTGAGCTGTTAATAACAATCTGCTATTTTGTAACTGTAACTCATAGCAGTTGGAACAGCTACGAATTCTTGAAATATCAGCTTTTTACTTCACCGTCTTGGTATTTAATATTTTTTATTGTAATAAAATGTACAAAAATGTATTATTAATTGATTTAACTAAATATAAGTACTTATTTATATCTTCAAGTTTATTAAGTTGTTTACTAATATCACTTATTCATTGAATGCAATACTGTATCACTGGCAGATGTCGCCCATCGTCCCAATATTCTAGCACCATACCATTTATTCCAATGTTAAACAACAATACGCTGGTACAACCAAAACCATTCCTATTGAGTGCTATTACATTTCTACCTCCAGCTATCAAATGTCAAATAAAAGTTCATCCAATTCCGCCCTTATGCTATAAGCGAGTATCCCACTTATCAGTGGAGTATCCCCTGCAGTCGCTTCTAACTTCTGTTCTCTCGTTTAGCACAAGTACTATTATGGTTATGGATGCTGTTGCTAATTTGCTAGCAGGCCAATACCAATACTTGTGTGCGGTGTGCCACGTGATGAACGATAACAGTAACGGATGATAGCACGAGACCCTGCTAGCCCGCTAGCAGTCAGAAAACTGTGTTTTAAATATAGGGGTAACAATTAGCAACTGTTATGCACAAATAGCAGTATGGTCCCACCTCTACAACAGACAGCCCGCAGCGATTTATCATGTAGAGGTGTGTCGTTTGTGACGATTCAACTCACTGAATCGAATGTTTGTTGTTAGTCGAGGGATACAACTCAAGTCATCTGAATTATTTAAGCCCGTAATTCATCAGTAGATAAATTTGACAGTAGGGGCAAGGTGCAATGAGTGTTACTGTTGCGAATACTTGGATTTTATTAATTTTTGGGGAGCGCGGGTACAACCATGATAAGGCGGTGTCGCTCTACCTTGATTTAGAAGCGGCGAGACGGCGTAATTTTCTTTCAGATAAATTTTTCGTCATTTTACCTAAACCGAAACCAAATTGATATCCCCTCTCTTTCGTTCGGTTTCGGGATGAGGCGCACGCGTAGCTACAGGTAATTACGAAAATATGGAACGAGAAGGTAAAAGAGGAAAAAGGGATTCTATCCTAAAAAATCCCTACTCGCCTTAAAGCACCAGGGCTACGCTTAAAACAGATAGGGGTCTAGAATTGAGGACCGCTTCAACTTTTAGGTATTGAACTTTTAATATCAGAATTTGGTCACTTATTTATTATCCAAATTACGTGCTTATCACTGATTTAACCCGGTTTCCCAAAGGCCGCTTAAGTATGAAGCCGACGGCGGATTAACATGCCACTACATTGATTTTGGCAGCTTGTTCAAAACATTGTTGTTAAATAAAAAAAATTCGCTGTTTTTTGCAGCCTATGCCAGAACTTCTATTGATATTCCAGTTCATTTCTCGAAATAAGTGTAGGTATTGCTGGATAAAGCCATAATGCGTTCATATCACCAGAACACTATAAAATGTCACTTACAATACATATGTGTAACTGGCGACTTTATAAATGAAATACGAAAATTTCGCCGCAAACTTCATTTACGCGCATAATAGTGTTTTCTCTTTTGCCACCCGTCACGTGATCCAGGTCGTTTTCGTATCGGCAACGCAGCCGTGATGCGCATGATTGCAGTCCGTGAACAGAACCAGAATCGTAATTTCGTGATAATGGTATGTTTAAGTCGAAATAAGGTAAAACGCGCTTCGTTGGAATTGAGAATGTCGAATTTCGATCACCGTGTAACTCTTACGTCGCTCAGATCATTGACTTTTCGGGAGCTGATGCATTGATTCGAATCTTAAGTAAGTGCGCGATTCAGTAACATGAATCAGCAAGATAAGTCATTTTACCCAACTTTAATTTTTTGCCACCCGTCACGTGACCATGTTGTGTAGGCAACATAGCCTCTCTCTCATTGCTCCATCCACCTCTACTGTCAGATCCATGGATCAAACCAAGTCGCGTCTAAATAATATTGTTAAATGTGCTCTGATTCACTCGAAGATCCGATTAAAACTGATAGGTTTTCGGAGCTACCTCTTCTTGTGTACATATATTTGAAACAACAAGTTATAAAACGGGGAAGAGCTGAAAATAGCTCTTATAATGAGGTTCATAGGTCTTTTCCTACAACTATAACTGACAAACTAATTGATTAAATAACAGTCTGAGGCGTAACCCTTGTACAATTTAATTCTTGTTCAATTAACAGTTACGTAACATGTGCAAGTGGCATTAAAAGTGGATAAATTAAAAAAAGGAAATCATTCCTGCTTGTGACCTTTAGGTAATACATAACCTTGACAGCTTGCAGTGAATTAATAATCGACACAGGGAGAGGTGCTAACAAATCGAATACATACATTTCAGTGCGGAAATACAGTACGAAATGACTTGTGACTTATGAGACCACTTCCCTGATTTAGACACATGAGATATTTACATAACCTTCTGCGAAGGTAGATCATATATATGCCAGTTATTAGAGTAGGAGGAACGTTCAGTAGGGTGTCCAAACTAATTTTTCTCCTTAAAATCTACGACAAGCCCCTTTCCATAATTACGAAATTATGTGATGAGGTTCATTGAAATTTTCACAATTTTGGTAGGGATCAACTAAGACATGTTAACTTATCGGATTTTCGGCTGAAGGATGTAAAATTATCATATTTTACACAGTTAACTAATTTTTAAAATGAATTGGAATATTAACACTACTGCAGTTGTGAATTTGTTACTTAAGTAAATTACAACATATCTTTTTTTGCCTAACGAGTTATGGTTAAAATGACTAGAAAATCTAAAAGGGAGTTCCATTTTCAATAAAAAAGGCACTCTTGTTTAATTCATGTAACTCTATCAGTTTTTGAGTTATTTACATTTTAAACATTTAATGAATTTTGTTTGTTGTAAAATGAATTTATTCTTTTACTTTATACAATGCGAGTAACAACAGTAAAGGCAACAAATAACAATCAGTAACAGTAATAAAATTCAATATACTTTGTAAGGCGTATCCTTAAAGATCTTTGAATATTAAATAACATTTGTCGATTATTTTTAATAATATTAACAGCTTCTTGAATTTTCTGTCGTAATTCTTCGATGGAATTAATTTTTTCTTTGTAAACCATATCCTTCATTTGTGACCATATTGAGAAATCTGGACTTCTAGGTGGGCAGACAAATTCACTGCCACGCCAATCCACCGGCGAGGAAAATGTTCATTGAGGTATTGGGGTATTGGCAGAAAAAAATGTGGCGGTGCCCCGTCTTGCATAAACCACATGTTCCGCCTTATGGCTAGTGGTACATCTTCTAGTAGTGTATTTAAATTTTATTCAAGGAAGTTTAAATAGAGGGACCCGTTCAGATTAGGAGGAAGTTCAAAAGGACCAATAAAATAATCAGATATCACACCACACCAAATATTTACCCTGAATTCATGCTGAAAATGTCGTTCTCTTAGAGCATGTGGATTTGCGGAGTCCCACAAATGAATGTTTTTCCAATTAAACACACCTCGACTAGTAAACGTCGCCTCATCGGTAAAAAGGAGGTTATTAAGAAAATCCTGGTTTTCGGTTTGTTTACCCAGGATAAATTGAGCAATGTGTAGACGAACTGGTAAATCTTGAGGTAAAAAATTTTGGACGGGAGTATAGTGATATGGATGGAGATTATCTTTCTTTAAAATTCTCCAGATAGACGATTGGATTATTTCTGTTGCCGCACTTAACCGACGAGTACTGACATCTGGATTTTCCGAAATACGAACTAAAACCACGTGTTCATCATCGACGTTGATAGTTTTTCTAGCACAATATAAGCTTTTAGGACGAAAAACATAAAGTTGCCAATTTTCCAGTCGATACTGCTTAAAATCACAACATTATTGAGAAATTTCATATTAAAATTCCTACTTTGAACACTCCGTATCCTGTAAACCTGCAACATTTGCATAAGGCTTGTTAGGCTCAATCACCATATTTTGGTGTGTAGTATCTTCAGTTCAGAGATTACCCATTCTTAATGAATCACCATGTATAATATATAGTTTCTTTCTCATTTCTGGTAATTACACTCGAAAGAAATGGATTTTTTAGTTGTTTTCAATTATTGCAAATTTAATGTTATACGCGTAATATTTTTGTACAAGCTTTTTAGTCGTAAAACATATTAAACGAGATGTTTTTGTTCTTATAGGCCTCCTCATAAAATGAATATAGTTTAAGCAAAATTCATGCATTATAAGAAATAGATTAGGTGTACTAATCTGCAGTGCAAACAAACTCATTTCTTCCCAGAAGCATGAACATATATATTACGTAAATATTTGTTATATATGTACATAAATTGCAATCCAAAATATCGATACTTTTTCATCCTACATAAAGTCCTTGTAAAGGTTAGTTAATGATTTCTAAATTAACTAAGACAAATTTGCTTCTATCTGACCGTATTTTGTGAGCACTCCTAGTGGCATTTAGAGCGTTTGTATAAATTCTTTGAATCAAACAGTTTTGTTAGTTACAAGAATAGATCAACAAGGACTGAAGTGCAACCAGGTTTAAAGCCGCTGGTATCAAAGGAATCCGAATGCTTATCTCGAAACCTAACTAACTGCAATAAGGTGCGTTAAGGGTCGTTGGAACAATATAGCAAATTATATTACGGAGGATCTTTCATAGCGAGTGGCTATTATACTTTCACAAAGTATTAATTGAAAAGCTCGTATTAAGAGACCGTCTCCCTTTTATTGGTTGATCACTCAAAGTCAAGTGAAAATACTTTATGAAAAGAGTATGTATGCCAATGTGACTTACAACCAAACACATGACTGCAAGCAAATGAAACTATTCTTGAGCATATGTTAATGGATAACAGGCAATCTGTTGGATTGTCAAAAAAACCAGTTACGGTTAGGTATAGCTAATAAATTAGGATTTTGATTCAATACAAATTATTATAATGCAGAGTTTTGATGTAATGCTAGATTTCAACCGGGAATACGTGACAATTTTATCGCAACCGAAGAATCTGCCAACCCAGACGATTTGCTTGAGAAAGAAGGCCAGTTTTTCCGTCGCTAGCTCGTTAATTGATCGTTTCACCTACATTACAGAAAAACAAATACCAGCAGCACCAATGCTTGTAGAAAAATCGGTCAAAAGAACAGTTTGTCAGCCAGCTAAACATGGCGTGGCTCGTTGCTAACTGGAACGGATTGTCGCAAATGGTGGCGTATCCAAGAACCAATTTACGTTCTTGTTTATTGTTCTGGGAATTAGCGCCTAACTGTTCGATCATTGAGAGATCTTTTTTAATTTGTAGTGATGAGAAAATAAGGTTAAGACACTATGGTTTGTGCATTATTAGCACACAGATATACCATCCTCAAAGATGGAATCCTGATGAAGTCCAAAAAAAGCGACACACATTTGTTTGTATTAATAACGATTACAAGAATTATTTCATTCAGTTTTCATTGAAGTATATTTATGGTCAAATGTGCTTACGCTGTACTATTCAAAGTGTTATATGTAATGCTAATGAACGCTTTCTGGCGCTTTTGTAGCTGGCAATACTTTTTAAGAAACATATTTGTCTAAAAACTCAATGAAAGGCTTCTTATAATCTGTAGTTTATGTTTCACCCTAATCGCTAGCAAGAAAACTGTGGTGTAAAGCAACTACGTTGCCTTCTAGCGAAGCACTTTATCTAGGTTAGCGGAAGAACAAAAAACGGCTTGAATTTCTTGCCTCGACGGTCAGCCAAGTTGCGCAACGTCTGCAGAGATACGAACTCTTAACGATTGAAGAACCTCTTGTGTTTCTCAACAAGGCGTTTCTTCGAGCGTGGCTTCGTTTCGAAATTAGACTTCTAGTCAGAGGAGCTGAACAAAGAGCCTGCACGAAAGTAAATAATTTGCATAGCCCGAGGATTGGCCACGAAATACTCTTCGACGGTTGCATTAGCATACGTAATGACTATTGATTGGGGTACGATGTTTTTTATAATAATGGAAGGGACATTATTATGTGGTTACTTCTGCAATTTCAAGAAAAATACACAAACGCACAGTACAGCTAGCTAGATGAAAAATGCTTGAGGACACTTAGCAACTTTTGATTTATGTAAGGATCAGTATTTAATAATAATAATAATAATAATAATTTATTGAGGAACAAAACAAGTTACACAATAAGAAGGAGTTAGCACAATGCTATCAACCACTCCTCCCCAAATCAAAATACATATATAAGCACCAGAGTAAAGAAAACAATATAGCTACTGCGAAACATATAACAGCAGTTAATACATAATCAAAATTAATTCCATATCAAAGAAAACCAATAGGATAGTGTACAAAATATATAACAACTGTTCATTAATAATCTACAAGTAGAAGAGATCTGACTGCCGACTTAAATTGAGATAAACTTAAATTTAAATATTCTAAAAATTTGTTAAGTAATACAGGTGCACAGTAACAAAAGCAACCTCTGAACCTGTTGGTACGGTGTGGTGGTACTGTAAAGCTATCCGTTCTGATATTCACCGAATGAACATCAGATCTCCTCCTCAATAAAACAAACAGATAAATAGGGACATCGGTATGCAGAAGTTTGTACAAAAATACAGCATAGAAATAATACATTCGGTTATGCACCTTCATTTCACAAACATTTTTGATGTAAGGAGTGACATGATTTCGGTATGGTACATTGCAAACAAAACGTATGCAAGCGTTTTGTATGCGTTGCAATCTTAATTTATTGTATTGAGGCAAAAAATCATAGTAAATAAAACCACAGTACAAAATATGAGGGTATATAAGGGATTGGACTAACTTTAATATTACATCTGAAGAGAGAAATTTCTTAAAACTATACAGTGACTTTAACTTCCACATAGTAACTCGGCAAACGTGCTGGATTTGGTCATCAAATGACAACTTATTATCAATGACAATACCAAGATTCTTTACAGATGTAACCCACTCAATACTCTCACTTTTTATGCATAAAGAAAGATTTAGTTGATTAGGCTGATCACTGTGCCTTCTGGGAGGGCCAATACACAATGCTTTAGTTTTGCCATGATTAAGTCTTAAGCCATGTTTCTCACAAAAATTTGCAATACTATCAATTTCAATATTCATCAGATCTATAGCCTGTTTAAAATCCTTTAACTGAAACGAATAATACACCTGGATGTCATATGCATATAGGTGAACATCAGCACAATGCAGCATTTTATGAATATCAAATATGTAAACAGAAAAAACAGAGGACCCAGAATGCTGCCTTGGGGAACACCGGCGCGTACAGCTTCCAAGTTAGAACAGTCGGTATTTGAGATTACTACTCTTAGGTATCGGTCTGTGAGATAACTTGACACCCAATTGCAAGCTGCAATCCCAAAGCCTATGTACTTAAGCTTTGCAATAAGCAGTTCGTGGTTAACAAGATCAAAAGCTTTGGATTGATCGAGCAAAACCAAAAATGTAAGTAATGACTTGTCTGTCGCTACCATGATATCATTAACTACTTAAAAGTGCCGTGTGTGTACCATGGCTTTTACGAAAACCAGATTGTATTTCCGGCAACACATGATTAGATTCCAAATAACTCTTAATCTGAGCAGCCACCAATTTTTCGAAAACCTTAGAAATTGCTGGAAGTATTGAAATAGGTCGCAAATCGCCTAATGCGTTTGGTGATGCTACTTTTTAAATAGGTCGAATATTAGCATTTTTCCACAACTTTGGAAAAATACTGTCCCGAATCGTTCCATTAAAAATGTTTGTAATATATTCACAACAAAATGGCACGATCAACGACAGCATTTTTATGCTTAAACCATCTGCGCCAACTGCTTGAGATGTAATAGCCTTTATAGCACTCAACACATATTTTGTGAAAGTTAAATAGACCATTAACTTGTATTGTCAGAATATTTCTAATCCCACAATACTAGCAATACTTCAAATTGTCACAAATATTTCTAGAGAAGAACACTCTGGATAGCCACTCCAAGACATCAAATTCGCAATTTACCACAATTTAATAACATTCTTAGAATTCACATTACATACATGGCATTTGCATACACGCCTATATAACTTCCTTATTGAATACAATAGCACGGCACTGACATTTAGCTCTTCTCCCCATGTACTTAGATCGTCCCGTCAGAAATGTAGTCTTCAATCGAGAATATTTGAAGACTCGGATTTGCCAGCGCTACGCATGCACGTAGGCATCGCATTTTGTAATAAATACTAGTTTTGCGTGGCTTCCAATAAGAAAAATCCAAGTTGCATGACTCGCATAGTCGGATGCACTCTCCGTTAATGTATTTCTTGAATTACGACCGTGAGATCATAAGATACTAAGTATAATATGCAATTTACTGCCGTGCAAGTTGGAAATCTATTTCTGCTGGACGTGGTGCATTAAAAAAGCTCTGTGAAACTAATGCCTGCGTTCATGGTCACAATTAGAACGTTAAATGTGCCGTAATTTTTATTGTTTAGGGTTTAAGAGTGCTTGTTTGCCGTTTTATACTTGGCCATTAGTATTTCAATTAACCTTTGGTTGCTTGGGTACTCGCTTACCTCAATGTCAGGAATGATAATGGTTTGGTGGGTTATTATTCCTTTGTGCATGATACTTTTAAGGTTAGAACATCTATCATGTTTCTTGTAGCTTTCAAGTTTTTTGTTTTTAATATATAACTAAAACTTTTACACTACTAATGGATTTTATAATTTCTACATATATTTCTTCATTATTTGGTATACAGCTTCTTAATATACGAGGTGTTTTATTTGCTATTCTTGGAAATATAACATACCAAACATTAAAGAAATATACAGGGTCGCTACAAAGTATGGAACCAGCAGGATATTTCAGGTTCTGTTCGATTTTTCTGAAATTTTCCGAAATATGGGCGCAAGTTGCATTTTTTAAAATGGGAAGTGGGATCCATAGGCACATCATTAAAAAGGTTATTTTTTCCTGATTTCATAAATATATCGCACTTGTACAATTTATTACTCGCGAGTTGAGAAAAGTGTGATAACAAACTTGGGCCCTGCAAAATACTTCAGGATATGGGATTTTCGTCACTCCAGTACCTGACGTTATGTTTATTTACAGAGCCGTTCAAAAAAAATGTGCATTCATCACTGAAGCAGATATTTTTTATTAGATTTGGATTTACTATAATCTTTTCTGTCATAATTTCGCAAAATTGCAGTCTTCTATCGAAGTCATCTTCGCCGAGTTCCTGGAGAGTTTTCATCTTATAGGGATGGAATTTGTGCAGTTTTGTAACTTTCCTTACAGATGAATAAGAAAGTCCAGTGGCTGTAGAAATGTTACGCAAAGAGCTAGTTGGATCCATTGCAAAATGACCAAGTACTTCAAGTTGGGCCATTTCATCGACGGCTCTATTCCCTGCCCTTTTTTTGTTTACTACAGATCCAGTGTCTTGAAATTTCTGCACGAGATCGAGAATATACCTAGCGTCAACATTTTTATCGGGGTGCCGTTCGTTAAACACCCTTGCTGACGTACGAGCACAGCTATGCTCAGCACCGTAAATAAAAATTATTTCTACCCTTTCGGCAGTTGAATAAACCATTATCACGTGGACTCTCACTTTAAAATTTCACGCGATTTATAAAAAGGAATGTGAACAAAAAGATGGTCGTGCCAAAGAAGTAGCCGAAAAGTTGAAACAAAAAATTGGAAACACAAAGTAGATAATTATTTAGCCAATTCAGTCTAAACTGTCGAGTTGCAATATCAAGTAATGTCGAAAGAAAATTTTAAGTATTTTTGGCATTTTGCTTAGGTGTAACAATTATTTTTTAACAAGTTTTTTTAGGTTTAAGTAAGGACAATTTTTATTGTAACTGCAAGACAATACATTTTGTTAAAAAAAGTCCAAAATATTCCATTTTATAAGCCACTTGCTACAATGCACTTTTTGACCCACTACCCCGTCAATGGGTAAAAAATAGTAAAACTAATTACATGTCAAGACTCCTTGTGTAATAAGCTTTTAAATGATGTATCGTAAGATGGGTAGTTTCATTTAAAATTTTTGAACGGGTATCTACTCCGCTAAGAGGGTAAGCGTTATCCATTAAAAACTTATCTCAAAAGTTGTCCCCCTGCAAACAAAAGTTTACCTGTTTTTGCAAAATTTTTCCTCTATTTAAAGTTATTTAAGGTGTGAAGTTTTCAAAAAATCACCCTGTATATCGTCACTTATGTACCATCCCCTACTTGACCATCCTTGTTTCATACAATATCGCCCTGACCTGGGTTCTGATTACAAATGATGTCGATCACGCCATAGTTGGCTGACCACTGGCTGGACCAACATTTCGGTATTGTGCCCGCCATTCTTATCTCACCGTCCGCATTTGTGGGTCGCTCCTTAAAGCGTTCGTCGTGTAACGATCCTAATTGTTTTGTTTGCATAATTTTTTAAACGGCGCTACAGATACTTCACTTCCATAGCGGGCCTAAATGCCAGACGACGCGTTGGCGTATACCGCACCTCTTTAATGCCTGATTTACATATGGGCTGCCCTACTAACGTTGCGTAACTGTACATTGCGATCGTGGTCTTTGTTGCATCCGTATGTAGGGGATTATGGTCAGAAACCAGCCATACAAGACGTGAGCTTGTGTTAAACGTGTAATAAGTCCTTTCTTGGATGGTTAGTCATGAACTGTAATGTCAAGGAGATCTGAACGTTGCCGCCCACGTTCTTTTTTAGTATTCTTGGGATTGCTTTCAGGGTTTTGTAAAAAAAATCGACATCCAGCTTTCAAGGGGATTGTACAAGATGTCCCATTTTCGATCTTTTTATAGGGCATCTATTATTAAAGCTAGAGCGATGAGGATTTCGCGACACCATTCTACTTTTTTTAGTTTTTGAGTTACAGCCGAAAATCTAAGGAGCCGGTAGCGGTCAGGGTTTTTATATCTATCTTTAAATCCGGTTTTTACGTAGAATCAAATGACGTAATTATATTTTTAATATTGCAAACACTTTTTGAGATATAGACCAAACTTTTGTTTTTTTAAGTAAAAACCATAGCTAAATATGACTCCACCAAAAAGAATACTTTTTGTGCTTTTCATAAATATAAACCTTCTATATTTAGCTCAATAAATAAAAAAGAAACAGCCACTTTTTCAAATTTGGTGCCATTTATTGTTAACATTACTATGAAAACAAATGAATATCGGGGGGTTTCTAACTTTCCATCCCCCCATAACTTTTGAGACCATCGGATTTTTTTAGTACAAAACTTCATTGTCAGTTTTTTTTGGTCTGTTGTAATTTTTAGACAAAATGCTTAGATTCAGAGATAAACACAGTTTTGTAAAATTTACACCTTTCCTATTAGTAATAAATGTCTTTTCCAAGCCTACTTACAAATCTTGTATAACTATTGGTTTGAGTATAAAAAACACATAGACCACAATAATGTTTAAAAAACACATAAATTGTGCTCCAATATGGTAATAATTTGGCTTTATACTTGCAAGCAACGATCTATGGGACGAATTATACGAACACCCGGTTACCGCTCACAATGGTTTACAAGTTTTACCTGAAGCTGTCGTAAATAACAGACGGGTTCGGCACGTGCCACTGTTCTGCTACGGAGTGGACCGTATACAAAAATTGTGTTTTTTCTGTACACATAAATCAATGAGCATTATTTGGTATTATTATTTGAACTACAAATATTTCTCATCTAATAGCTTTTAATGTCTGACAAAATAAATTCGAAAAAATTTAAAATTGACATTCTCGCTTCTAAATGTGGACACACCATTCTACGATTACCCCCATATCTTTGCATTTTCAACCGCATTAAAATGATATGGGGGCAGTCGAAACAAGGTATTCGACGAGGAAACACCGGTGGAAAATTCAGCAATGAAATGCTGCTAAAAATTAGACACGAAGCTGAAATAACAAGTGTCGACGCATGGAGAAATTCAGTGCGACATGTGCTGGACATTGAAAATCGGTACAGAGCGAATCATGTACAAGAATTAATAATAGACGTTAATCGTGATTTTAGCAGTGAAAGTGATAGTGAGTATTTTTTTTAGGTTGTGACTTTCTTGTAATATGCTTATTAACAAGCTGTAATGAACATAATCGATACCGTGTATAAATTTTATTGTGCACTATTGTGATTTTTTTTCTAACAAATGTATATACTTTTCTACTTATTAATTTGTAATTTTTTATATCAAATTTGTATAAATTCGTTTGATGTGCAAATGCTTTTATTTTATACATCGGAAAATTTAAACCCAATAAAGTATCACATAAAAATAGGTCGCGGGTCGCGACAGTTAGCATCAGGTCTGCATTAAATAAAATTTGTTATAAAATCTTCTATGTTTTATTGATTGAAAATTATCACAACAAATTTCAAAAACTTATGGTGGAAAAGTTCAAAATTTAGCCAACAAGATTTTTATGAATACCGCCCATTTAGGAACTTTAAAGCGTGCCACTAATCCCAATAGTTTAGGACGGCCGACCATAAGGCTGTAAAAACCCTCATTCACAATACAATAGTTTAGGACGGCCGACCATCAAGCTGTAAAACCCTCTGCATAAGTCAGTCTCATAAATCGTTGCTTGCAAGTATACATTTCAACTCGATAACTCCAAAACTGTGGATGATATCGTAAAAAACGATTTTTAAATTTCAGTTTTGACACCCTGTATTTTTTAAATGAAGCGTTCTTCAGAAATTTAGCAATACCAAAATCGTCATATTTGGCTTCAATAATCTAGAGTTAATGGGATGAGCTACTAATTTGCAACACGCTGTATAGCAAAACTCCTTGAAAACCTTTTATATCGATTAAATCTGATTTTACAAAGAAATGTGATATAAAAGTTGTTGATAATTTTATCCTTAAAGATCAGTATGTACTTCAATTTTCTACGATTGTGACATAACTTAATTAACAGTGGCCACTTTCAAAAGTCGCGTCGCAAAATGTATGCCTGAAATAGGGATAACAAGTTAGAGGAAACAGTTGTTTTAGGAAGTATATAAAATAATCCTAAATCGTCGACGCGAAAGTTAAAGGTATTATGTACTGGATTCCCAAAAAATAATTAGCCGGACTTTTGAAGACGCATAAATTCAGGCCATTTAGGACATTAAAGTTCATTAACTTAAAACTGAAAATTTTCCGCCTGAATTTTTTCCAATGGTTCACGGAGAATGGCAACTGAGTGCAAGATTGTCTATCAAACTTCATTTGGACAGATGAAGTATAAGTTTGTTTTATTGTTCATATGATTTAATAACCTCCTGGTCATCTGAGATATGTAAACGCTGAAGGCCACTGAGTGGCTGTTCCCCATGACTACCACAACACATTTTTGGGAAATTAATTATTATGTTAATATTTTACTCTTTTTGCGATGTAAAATTGTTTTCACTAATGCAATTCTCTCATGTTCGAGATATTCTAATTCTAATGTCCCAGGTTTATGATAACGGTACGGTCACACCCGCGACTGTGCAGAATACCGAGGTGCATTCTGCACAATGAGAAACTCAA
Organism: Rhyzopertha dominica; assembly: GCA_025024175.1. Lineage (NCBI taxonomy): Eukaryota > Metazoa > Arthropoda > Insecta > Coleoptera > Bostrichidae > Rhyzopertha > Rhyzopertha dominica. Next base: position 63,937,710 of record QCXZ01000003.1, on the reverse strand, counting down.
ACCGCACTTATAAAAACAGTTTTTATGAAAGAGCCTTGGCGGGTTGACTTTCACTCGGATTCGATCTCATTTTCGTTCTTTGTTACACCTCTAAGAGCGCGGGGCGGTCCGACCAGTTGGAGGCATCCAGTAAGCCTGTTGTTCTGAAAGACTCGCAGAAATTTCCGGTATTACTTTGGCCTACACAGCGTGAATTCCGAGATGACATGAGCTCGGGTAAATATATGGAGGATCGTTGTTCCATATGTTATAAACTAAGGAACAAATAGATTTTGTTATTGAAATTGTGTTAGTTTCCCATTCTATCAAGTCAAATTTGAAGCTCAGTTTTTAAACGAATAAGTCCCTAAAAAAAAAATCAGAATTGGTGAAAGAAAAACCGCTTACTGAAAGCAGCAAAATTAAACAATGAGGCCAAGGGCATGACATTATTAAAGAATATAAAATAAATATAAATAAACCTGAACTTTAAGGACCTAACACATGATGGTGCTTGGTGCAGCTACCATTGCATCTGGTGAAAGCGTTGACGAAGAAACCTCCGAACCACCGATGAAATAGGTAACATATCTAAAGTGTCTCAAATTCAATCTAATTCCTGGAAGCAATTGGGAAGAAAAACTGAAAAAGTATCAGGACAACGATCAAAGGTGAGGAGAACGTTATATTGGCCTCTTCTTTACAAACTCAAAAAGACAGATTTATGCAGAGCAGTGTAAGTAAATTCAATTTGTGGTAAGCGCTACGGGTACCACATGGGTCTCATTTAGAGCCTGTGCTGTTGTCTCTCTTTATAAATCACGTTTGCTGTATTAGCAAATGATCTAAATATTCAGAAATGTCAGTGATTTAGAGGCAACTTAGAAAATGTGAAGCATTAAGATTTAGTAGGAAGATAATTATGGCAAAGTGACTCTGTTGATCAAGTGAATCCCAATGAAAATCCGGAATGTAATCGAAATCATGTGCAAGAAGATGAACCGCATACCAATAAAAGAAAACGCAACCTTCTATCTTACGAAAAAAATATTCTTATTTTGTTGATATACGAGAAGAGAAGTGAGAGTGAAGAAAGCACCATAGCAGACATCCAATTTATTTGGAATTCCAAAAATAACCATGTAGCGATTGGTAAAATTTGGACCGTCACAAATAAAGGGATAAGGGAGCGTTGAAAAAATTGCTACCAATTCAAGAAGACCGAATTATGACCCAGAAAATGATAGTGACAGTGATATTGATAGTAATAGTGAGTGAGTCTATTCTACCACAATGATCGCCGGGATTCTACTTATAATATGCATCAATATAGATATGTCATTTTGACAATATCGCTGTCTATTACCAGTTAACTGCGAGACCTGCTGTGAAAGGGTGGAATACCAATACATTTCTGCATAAGTCGGTTTCACAGATCTTTTCCTACAACTGTACTACAACTCTGCACCACATAACCAATGCGCCATGGTAGTATCGACCAGCAAGATACAAGAATAATTAAACGAACACAGCCATACACGAGATGCAGTTCATTAACTTGCAAAATAATACAGAACGGTCGCGTACAATACATGGATGCTACCTAGTTAATTTATAAGCGACCGTGAACCTGAACTTGGGTCTTACATAAGCAGCCAATAGCTTCGGGGCATTTTGCGAGCCTGGGAAAACGAGGAAGCGATGTTGCCGAACGCCGGACAGGCTCATCTTTTGTTAGAGATGGCCTCATTGCGATTTATGATAATTAGAGACGCGATGCGGGCGATGCTAGCGATTTTATGGAAAGATGCGTTTATAAAGCTCAAGGAAGAGATGTACTTACCCATACATGTGTGGTGGAAAGGGACTTTGGCTTTGCATACCTCAACTCGAGAGTGGAATTGGAATCCAGTTTCTTCCTGAAACAATTGGATTATTACATTATAAGTTGGTCTATAACTTTATAGTTCTRGTACAAGTACATACCAAGAGATAACATATTTTGCTTCAATTAATCAATTTAATTTGAGTGCTTTTGAGAGCGTACTTATATGTAGAAGTTTCTTTGGATATACCTCGAGGCCGGTTACGTCTACGCTGGGTTGGAGGGGTGACACACTTGTTGCTAATGGGTTCACACGTAGTGCATGTTACAGGAGTTTGGGGATTGGAATGGGGAGGTTTTCAGGGTGCATCCAACTAGCGGATACTTTTTTACTAGCCTTTGTGTTGGGTGGTAGCTTAGTTCGCCTGCATTATTCTTGTTCTTTCTCGGACGAGCTGCTGTCTGAGATTGTATACACAGCTTTATGGCTTCCTTATTTATTGTTTTGTTGTCTTTTGCGATTTCTGTCCACTGTTCTTCACCTAAGATTGATTTTGCTGTAATTCTCCCCACCATTGTTCTCCGCGTGTAGCACAGTCGTCCTACTCTGATCTTGTTACTGTTTATTTTCCACGCTTTATGTAGTATATGGTCTTCCTATCTCCTTTGAACATCTCCCCAATATTTCATTACATTATGTTTCTAGTCTTTTTGTGATTGTCTTTCCCTCTAGGGGTTCTGTTGTCCCTCGATTTTCGGTTTCTTTGGCAGCTTTGGCCAACAATTGCACGATATTTCTTTCTGCGTTTCTCAAGCTTGTTCTGCTAGCTTTGGTAGTAGCGGCACTTTTGGCTGCGTATGTCTATTTATAATTGCGGTTGAGTTTGCTTGTTATGTAGGTTCTCCCAGATATTTTATTTTGCTTGTCAATGTTATATTTCGGCTCCCTATTTTATATAGGCTACCTCTAATTAACGTTTTCCCGCTAAAGGGGTCTCTTATCATAACAGTGGTTTTGTTGTAGTTTATAGTTAGCCCGTTATCTTCAACGCTATTTAGAAAGTCGGTCAAATCTTTTTCATTCTCTGTTATTACCACCAGGTCATCCGTATATGTCAGTAGAATTTACTTGTCTGTTATATTTTTTTAGTTGTGCGATAGTTTTTTTTGGAAGGATGTCATCTAGAAAAATTGTAAATATTCTGGATGATAATATGGGGCATCCTTGCTTTACTCCTCTATTTTTTGTTTTACCGGGGTTGTTTGGCCAAACCACCGTTATTGTTGTATCTTCGTGTAGACAGGCCTTCGTTATCCTATTGATTCGGTAGTGGGGTACCTTTTCCTTCGCCTGGACATTTGGTACAGGTTGGTGATGTATCGTATCGAATGCTTTCCTTAAATCTATAGACATGACAAACATCTTTGTACGTAATTACGTAATGGGATCGGATCTTTAAAAAACAGCTCTAGTAGTTGTTTCAAACTTTTACAAACCACTTTCTCGCTTCCGAAAACCGAAATTTCCCACTATCTGGCAACACGTCGTGAAATCGCTCGTCCACCTAGAAAGAAGCTCATCAGCAATCATTTCGTCTTTTCTCCTATGACATCGGGGTCACGAGGCGGTCTTTCATTACGTATTTCTGCGTACAAAGTTTCTCCGTGCGTATTTTCGCGTATTTGACACCGAACGATGTCCCTAAAAGTAAATATCGACACGCACATACCCATTAACATACATGTCGATCGAGTGGAAATGAGTGCGACGGAAGACTTGCATCGCATCAGTTTTCTTTTTGTGACCCTCGGAAGTGTTAGTGATTTTCACTTCGTCGGTGATTTTCCAGAAGTATACTCAAGTACGATGAAAGTTTATCCGCCAAATTTTAGAGCTTTCGAAGTATTTGCTGCTCAAAACTATGTCATTCCGTATCATTTGTTTTAATTACCAAAACAGGTCATCATAATTTTGAAGCATACGTTACATTGAAAACGTTTTACATGTGCTATTATTGATGTGCTTATCAATTACATCAATATACAGGGTGTTCCCTAAACACGAATAAAAAATTTAAGGTATGATTCCTGAGGCATTTTTATGAAAAAGTTCGTATAAACATTTTTAAATTATTATCGAAAATTATCAAATTTGTTTAATAGGGTTGACGCTGACGATAGTGTAGCTTGCAGTTATAGTTGTACGAAAAGAAATATTACAAGTGGACCGGGCTTCAAAATTAAAAAGTAATAATAAATACACGTTGTGAGTGTACCACGAGCAGTATTTGAAAGTAATTAGAATTCAGCTTAAATATTTTAAAGGGCCGATAACGCATGATAAATACTTAAAATGTGACAGAATTTTTAACACATTGTTAGTCTGTTTCATGCGGAATTTAATTCTAAAACTTTTTTTTACTCTTGTTATTTAAAAAAAAATCTTAGGGTTTTCAAGAAAACTCTGAACTAAACACATTTATTGTAAGCTGTCTGTTCGAAATCGAAAATTCAAACGATGGCTATGAAATATTAAACGTCAGACTTGAGAATCAGGTAAATTGTCCACTAAATTAATTTAGTGTTGTAAAAATGGTCTGGAAGTTTTCATTTAGCAGACAAGTTGACATGCTATTAGTATTAGCTTTCTGTGAAGGAAACTGCAGAAGAAGTGTTAAAGAATATTGGAGATTTGCCAATATTTTATTCTATTAATGTGTTTTTACCTCAAATTTACACCTGATTGCCAAGTCTACATTTAATTTCATAGCCATCGTTTGATTTTCCATAATTTTAAATAACAGCTACAATACATGTTTTTAGTTATTCAGATTTTTTTTGAAAACAATAAGATTTCTTGCAAAAAAAGTAAAAAAAGTTTTCGAATTAAATACCCCATAAAATAAAATAATAATTTTTTAAGGTTGCCAACCGTCACATTTTAAGGGAGTATCAACCTTTATCAATCCTTTCAAATGCTCCAATTGAGCTCTAATTACTTTCGAATACTGCTCTTGGTACACTCACAACATGTACCAAATTTGCCTTTTCTAAGTTCAAGTACGTGATATATTGATTTTTTTTTCGAACTTTGAAACTCCACTTTGAAGGCCTATAACTCCTGAGGGGTGCAACTTAGTAGTAGGTAAGTTGCGTTAAATCACAATATTTGGACTCCCTTACAGTCCCCTGCTGTGTCGGTGCTTATGCGAATCAATCTGTATATTATATTTGCGTTACTTAAGGTATGTCTTAAAACAGCAATAAATTTTGGGAAAACTACAAATTGAAATATTTTTCTAGCACTTACTTATTATAAAAATCTGCAGACCGTGAAATGGGGTAGATGTTTCCCACCCACAAGAACGTGAAATCAAAGTAGAGTTTGTTGAGGAAGTCTAAATGGTGGAAGATGTTTTTGACAATAATTTTGAAAATGATGTACCCGAAGAGTCAAATCCCATTAAACGGAATCCTAATCATTCACCATCTGAAGCTGAACAATTTGTTTTGAATGTTTACGAATACATCAAAATGCAGAGGGTGAAAGTGGGGCCATCTTAAAAACCAGTAGAATGACCAAAAGTGCCTATGGAATGTCCACGAATTTCGGAATGGCGAAATTGGGTATTTGCCATGTATTTATATTTTATAAAATTGCATATTAATAGGTAGCATCTAATCCACAAAACAGCTGTGACAGCTTATAAATTCGAAAAAATGGATCGTAAGGTGTATTTTTAATATTAAAAATGTGAATATTTAAATGAACCGCTAAAACGCGAACATATTGGCCGTGACGTCAGGTGTCTTGTAAATGGCCGCTTGTTTACATCTGGGGCCAGCGCGTCACGCGTCCGCCTCAGCCCGTCAATTTATCAGTTTGTTGTTTGCGTTCATTTTGTGATAAGCGAATTAAAATACGCCAAGAAAAAGTGAAATACTTATGTGTTATGACTTCTGAAGGCATGTTCATTGTTATGGCGCGGCGGAGATGAGGAAGGTAAAAGCAAAAGCAACAGCATAAGTAAACTTTTTATTAAATTAACGTGTAGCATTGATAATTTGATCACAGTGGATTGTTGGAAACATACTATTTGTAAACATAAAAATGTAAGAATCAAAAACGTATTCTAAACTTGACAATTATTTTAGAGATCAGAATAAATATAAATTGCTATTTATTTTCTGGGCTCTTGCGGCTCGTTTCCGGTCTGGCTAACAGTCAAATATATGGGGAACAACGTCGTTCTTTATTATAACATTTCCCTCTATCAACCTAAACGCATATAATATTTCATATCCTCTTCAAGCTATAACAAACTGGAAACTGAATGGTAAACACTTATAACACCAAAAAGAATAATAAAACTTACAGTAAGAATTAAGATGATCTTCAAAACAGAAAAACAAACTTTGCGATTTCGGCATATCACGTCTAGGGACCTTAAACAACTTTTTCATACGTTGATAATCTCGAGGAACGGTTACAAAAATTTTGTTAGCTGTACTGACTGAAGTACTTTTATAACCATGTACAAAACAACACTTGTTTTGTTTTCCATACATAATAGATGCTCGTAAAACTACACAAATCACTTTTTGGTGCGACCTCTTACACCGTCCCTTTAATAAACACCACACAAAAGCTTTTCCTATACAAGAATGATACTACACCATTAAACAGCACGCTCCCCGGTAATGTTTACATGACACTTGACGTCACGAGTTGAATAACCTTGGATAGAAGCGTTTTGGCGGTGACTCCTAAGATTCGAACTTCAGACCTGAAATTCTCTACCTACAAATATTTTTTTTGTTTTTTTTTAACATGGCGTACGATATATATGCACTTCAAGATTCATTTTACGTAATTTTCAAAAAAAGTGATAATACCCAATTAAAAAAATTCCAGATGAAGAACTATCATGCATGCATCTATGTGAATAAACTGCTGCCAAAGTTTCCGCCCAATGCAGTAATTGTATTAGACAATGCTTCTCATCATTCTGCTCAGATTGAAAAATAAATCCAAGATTTTTTTAAACATGACATATTTTGAGGAATGTTATAGAAAAGAACAAGTCTTGGAGGTTCTAAAGACAAAATGTTTTGATGAAACATTCCGAATTAATAGTCTGGCTAAAGACCATGGACACACAGTTTTACGGCTACCGCCGTATCACTGTATATTAAATCCAAATGAAATAATTTGGCACGATCTTAAGTCTAGTAAGGAGGCAAAATACTGCACCAAAATTTACTGATAGCGCCATACAAACTATCAAAAAAGAAGTTGCGAAAATCACAGAAAATGGTTGGTCTAGCTGTGTGCGTCATGTGATAAAAGAAGAAATATTTTACAATTTACAATTCATTTGATACTAACAAAAACAGTTCCTGATGTACCGACTCGATAAAATACCGTGACCACACGGATATAAACGCTTGAATAGTATGTCACCTCGACTCATAATATAGATGCCTGGGTGGAGCTACACAGTGAAGGTATCATATTAACTGTAACATGCCTACACATATCCTTGAGCGAGGAAAATAAGAAATCAGCCGCCCTCACTTGTCGTTTGCAATAAAAATCGCTGCCATTGACCTTTGTCCGTCGCTGGTACACACATGAACCTGGAAACGCAGCCATCGAACTTAAATAACGATTGATGCATGATGCGAAGTATTTTCTTCGATTTTTGTATGGTAGCTGCATTGTATACCATATTGTCGTTTGTAAACACGTAATAGAACATTGCTTAACTCATACACAAAGTCAGAACTGTAAAGTAGATATAGTGAAGGGCCTAAAACAGGCTCATAGGACACCCCGAACGCGTCACAGTGGGCAGATTCATCAATTTAGGTGGACAAAAGTCAAATTAAAGTTTTGAATTTGTGGGTGGTGGACGTTGTAATTATTATTGCTAAGTCGCTTAAAACTAATATTCCTGCCTTACCACATTTGTGAACACATAGTACAACGAGTAAAGAAAACTGCTGTTTACAAAATTGCCAATTCCCTGCAGTGGGATTAGGCTGGATTCAGAGGTGCTTGATTTACTAAAATGCAGTACTCCGAATCAACACCTGTCGGTATCAAACTTAAATCTTGATTAAACAAATGACCTGTCAGAGGTCTGGATAAACATACATACGAGGCATGTTTTTTAAGTAAGTACCGTTTTGCGATTCCGCCGCCGCAGCGCTACAGTCGGCGTTCCGCGCATGCGCGCTGGTTACCTACATCTCTTGTCTACGCACTGACGCCGTTACAGTTTGATTCTTCATTGTATACGTTATTTACTGAGTGTTTAAGATGCCTCCGACAATCGTGAGTCCCGCCGATTGTGAAGTACGGGCTGTTATACGCTTTCTTAGTGCTAAAGGCGTAAAACCGATCGATATTCATCGTGAGATCTGTGAAGTTTACGGACAAAACATTATGAGTGATGGAATGGTAAGGAAATGGGTGAGATCATTTAAAGATGGCCGCACAAATATGCATGATGAAAAACGGAATGGGCGTCCTTCGGTCGTTAATGAAGATTTGGTGCAGAAAATGAACGAAAAGGTGAGAGAAAACAGACGCTTTACAATTTCATCATTGTGCGACTGCTTCCCTCAATATTCTCGTAGTGTTTTGTATCGCATTGTGACCGAGAACTTGAATTACCGGAAATTGTGTTCACGTTTGGTTCCGAAAATGTTGACGGATTTGCACAAAACCCAACGTTTAGGCAGTGCATTGACTTTCCTTGAGCGGTACCACAATGAAGGTGAAGATTTTTTAGACCAAATTGTTACTGGTGACGAAACATGGGTGGCCTACGTCACACCAGAATCGAAACAACAATCCATGGAATGGCGACATTCATCATCACCCAAAAAAGTGAAGTTTAAGCAAACAATTTCTGCCCGGAAAATCATGTGCACAGTTTTTTGGGACAGAAAAGGAGTATTGCTAGTGAAGTTTCTGCCTCGTAATGAGACAATCAATGCAGCGTCTTATTGTAAGACATTGAACAATCTGCGTCGTGCAATCCAGAACAAAAGACGTGGCAAGTTGAGTAAGGGTATCGTTTTGCTACATGACAATGCCCGTCCACATGTGGCTAATCGGAACAAAGATCTCATCAAATCTTTTAAATGGGAAACTCTAGATCATCCTCCATACAGCCCTCATCTGGCGCCCAGCGACTACCATTTGTTCCTGCACTTGAAGAAAGACCTGGGTGGTCAGCGTCTTCAAGACGATAACGAAGTCGAAACATTTGTGATACAGTGGTTAACAAGTCAGGCGGCAGAATTTTATGAGGAGGGTATTCAAAAACTGGTGCTACGTTATGACAAGTGCCTCAATATTCACGGAAATTATGTAGAAAAGTAGATCAAGGTACAGGCTTTCATGTAAGATAAAATTATTGCGATATCTTTGCACGTCTTTTTTTAATTCCAAAACGGTACTTACTTAAAAAACATGCCTCGTATTATGATACGAGTACAAGTGAAGAAGAACAATAGTCACTTGTAATATTCTTAATTTTATTTAATTACTTATAATACTCCTAGTTCTGTTTTATTATACAGGGTGTCCTCGAAATACACCGACAGCGTTTGACAGGTGACAGAAATTTTAATACCTTTTTTCGAATAAAACAATTTCCGAAAACGCTTTGTTTTTGATATGCAGGGTGTTAAAATTGAATTTAAAAAAATTATTTTTAAGACTATTCCTGAACTATAAAAGATATCATTTTTAAATTTGGGGAGAATCACAACGGCATAGGGTACAATAAAAATAGGTTTCCAAAGCCCCAGTGGCGTGCACTGGGGTAATGCAGACCATCCCTTTTTAATAGAACTTATAGGTCTATGGATTTTTAGACAAAACTAATACAGTTTTGTATTCTTTAATCAATTGTAAATAAAACATGTCTGTTTGCCATAAAACGACTCATTCTTCCCTAAAAATTGATTTTTTGATTGAAAAACAAATACCATTATTTTCTGAAGTCACAAAAATGTTATTGAAACTGACAACGCTTAAAAGTGATGGAAAACACAATTTTAAAAACTTTTTTTGAATAAAAATTTTTCCGAAAATTTTGGTATACCTGAAGTTGAAGTTGAATTTTAAAAGTTAATCTTTTTAATTCAATGTGGTGTTTTTCTATCAAAAAATTAATTTTTAGGGACGAATGAGTCTTCTTAGGGCAAACTTCAAAGAGAAATGTTTTATTTAGAATTAATTAAAGATTACAAAACTGTATTAATTTTGTCTAAAAATCCGCAGACCTAAATGTTCTATTAAAAAGGGAAATTTGCATTACCCCAGCGCACGCCACTGGTGCTTTAGAAACCTCCCGATTACTTTATTTTATTGTACCTTCTGCCGTTATGATTCTCACCAAATTTGAAATTGATATCTTTTATAGTTCCGGAATAGTCTTAAAAAATGATTTTTAAAAATTCAATTTCAACTCCCTGTATATAAAAAAGCGTTTACGGGAATTGTTTTATTGGAAAAAAGTTTTTAGAATTGGATTTTCTATCACCTGTGAAACGTTGTCGGTGTATTTCGAGGATACCCTGTACAATAATTTATGTTAAGGTATCAGGCGATATAGTTTATTAATTAAATAAGGAGTTATTCTTTCAATTCTTTGAAAATGTATATAATTTTTTATTAAAAAAAATTACAATATAAGTTTCAAAATACCTATACTATAAATTTGTGCTTATTTGAGTCGTCAAACGAGATTTTAGAGTTTTGTCCACCTAAATCGATTATTTTGCCCGCTGTGCGCATCGAGAAAACTCAATGTAACAAATTCCTTTCCAGCAAAAAAAAGAGAAAATTATTATCTGCTTTGTTTTGCATGGCTGCACAGGCAAAATAAATCACACAATAACCAACTATAATCTGCCCACACTTTTAATTCGTGAAGACAATGATTACACCACACAATAATTTATCAAAACCAACGAGCTGGCTTCAGACAGTGATGATAATTAGCAAATACACGTTCCCCTTTTCGATACGATCATTTGTTACTCGTTCAAGTACAAATCAACGATTTCAACACGTTAGATAGAGACCGTGACATTCGCTAGATGTGTATCTGCGAAATTAATAATTGGTTTTGTCAATTCACAATGAGACTACGCAGCAATCCGTTGTTTTTTGTCGTTCTGTTCGGATTAATCGATTTACAAAGTTCATTTCGGAAAATTACGTTCTTAATAGCTTTTATTTCAATAAGTCGACGGTCAGTTTTTTGAACCCAGCTGCTGTTTAAGACAAACAGTCTGTGTTTGCCTTCTTTAAATACAGCTGGTGCACTGGAGGCCCCGTTTCGTTGTTCTAAATTCAAGACACACACACTATTATTTGGTTTCGTTTGCGTGGGGTACGGAGCTGCAAGCAACAATGGCATTCTCTGGAGTGTTATCTAATTAGTTTAACAAGGCGTTTTTGGTTTTGTCAGGAGATAATGGTGTCAAATGTTAACGTTCCAAATTCTTGCGGGCGAAATGTTTTGCTGTCATTTTATCCAATTATAAGTAGAACTATGATTCCGCTATTTATCATTTGTCAGTCAAATTTTCTTTTGGAATTTAACAAACCTAATAACTTCATTATACATATATACCGGGTCGCTACAAAGTATGGAACCAGTAGGATATTTCAGGTTCTGTTGGACCCATTTTTCTTAAATTGTGCATGGGTCTATGGGTAACTGAAATGCATTTTAGGGTTTTTCAACTCCTTGACAGCTCTCGTTTCCGAGATACAAAAATGTATCACACTTGTACAATTTATTGTTTCCGAGTTGAGAAAAGTATTATAACAAACTTGGGTCTTGCAAAAAAACTCTAGATGTCTCCATTTTCCTCGTGACTGGTGATAATTTTCATTTACATCGTTATTTGCAATCGCAATGCTTCAGTTAACTGAACATGATCGCAGATAGAAGGCGAAGTTACTTGAAAGTAGTTGCACTCTACAGTGCAATTCATCAAGATCGTGAACCAATTGCCAGATCAATAGTTATTAAAACATTGCAACGTTTTGACGAAACCGGCAGTGTTAAAAATCGTCAAAAACAAGGACGTCCAAAGGTTGCTACGGGTGAGGGAAGTAGCTTGAATGTCCTTTTAGATGTGCAAGAGAATTCCAAGTGTTCCGAACAACAAAGTGTTCTCACTCACCGTATTAGCAGAAGATCTGTTTAGAAAATCTTGAAAGAGAAATTTCATCCATACAAAATTTACTTGTTACAAGAACTGAGCGAAGATGATTTCGTAGGATAGAATTTTCCGAAACTTTTTTTTTGCCTCAATGATAATTGCAGATATTAGTAGGACACAAATCTACATTGGATGGAACAAGTCCACAAATAACGCCCTCAGAAAGTGAATGTCTGGTGTGGTATTATCGGTGAGCACATTATTGGACCTTTTTCAGTTTGAAACTAAACTCAATAATAATGATAAAATTGTTATTTCATATGTAGGATAATTTACTTTTTTGTTTTTGCTGCAACGCTCTATAATGTTAGCTAGTCCGCACATTGGTTTTATTAATAATAATAATTTGTTCAGTTAGTTTAGTATAGTTTATTTTTTTATTATGTTTGCTGCGGTACTTTGTATTTTTACTTGTTTACTTTTTACTCTTCACTTGAGTATTAATAATTAAAGATAGAATTAGTTGAGTTTATTATTATTGAATTTTAGTGCAAATGGCTTTTGTCTTGCGTAACTGTTCCGCTATTTTTTATATATTTATAGCAACTCTGATATTTTTAGTATTAGTGTAATAATAATATGTTGATATGTTGGTTAAATTTATTGTTACAAGCCAACTTTAATTTTCAAAAGTTATACTGTATAAAATCACTAAGTTCTGCTATTCAATTTTTAATATCTTTAGATTAAAATACGAGTAACATTTGAAGGCGCGGTCTTCACTATTTTAGTCTATATTCAATTGTTCTCTTAATGAAATAAACAGTCTTATATCGTTGCATTTAAAAATTTCGAGAAAAATGGATTTTAGGTAACAACTTCAGAAACCGCCTTCTTGCAAACTATGTTCTGACACTTAAAATTGCTTTTTATAAAGACACATAAGCTCTTTGATTGAAATCGGTCAAGCCAAACCTGAAACATTAGCAATTTTCTATATTAATTAATTCACCCGCCCCCTACTCCTTCATTTGACATTTAAGAAAAAAATGTTCTAAACAAAAATGATAGATTTTAGTCCAAACAATCTTAATTGCTGGAAAATATTTTCGAGTTGGTAAAGTGACCACTAGGAGGCGCTGTGGCACCTCCAAATTACAAAGTTAACGTTTATATCACTTTTAACCTAATAGATGTCTGTGGTATTAAACATTTTAAGATTGTTTGGACTAGAATCTACCATTTTTGTTTAGAACATTTATTTGTTAAATGCCAAATAAAGGAATGGGGGGGGGGAGGGGCGGGTGAATATTAATATAGAAAATCGCTAATATTTTAGGTTTGGCTTGACCGATTTCAACCAACGAGGTGTCATTTTCAAGAGCTTATGTGCCTTTATAAATAACAAAAAAATGCTAAATAAAAACGGTAGATTTTAGTCCAAACAATCTTAATATGTTGAATACTGCAAAGATTTATCAGGATAAAAATGACACAAACATTAATTTTGTAACTTGGACGTGCCACAGCGCCCTCTAGCGGTCACTTTACAAACTCGAAAATATTTTCCAGCAATTTCTCTTGGTCGCTTTGATTAAGAAATTTTTTACCTCGATGGTCTAGGGCTACTGGTTTACCAGATATGGCCGACCACATCGCTTATTTGCTCACCCTGTTCATTAACAATCTTAGAGAACATGATACAAAGAAACTCCCGAAGAGAGAGGGTTATCAACCTCCGATCTGGCTTCATTCACATCACGTCCTCCTATTTAATCCCCTCGTCGACTGAAATAAAACCCAGATCCGCCGTTTTACACCGCGACAGTAATGCGGAAGTATCGGCTGGATCGACCAGTCAGATAGCATTATCGTAACATATTCCGCGGAATAATGCACCCAACAGACCAGAAACTAGTCTGTTTACTGCTCGAGTCGCCAATTAAAAGGTAAACGTGCAGGGAGACCCACGAAGAACGTCGAGGATTCGCCTTCACGCGCAAACCTTGACAGATACGGGAGTTTTGCCAATCCCGCATTGTCGAGCAAAGAACAATGATAAAATTGTCGCCAGTTACTAAATTTCACGCACACTGGGCTGTTCTCACACTTGGTTACGTCACCTGGCATTATTTCTTCTTGGGTTCAAGTATGTGTTGCGATAGTTTGATGCCGATCTGGGTACACGTTCTAGTCATGGAATGCATATAGTTTTTCTTTTGACATTTACACAGCCAGCAACATTTCTTTTATAAATTATTTATTATACAGCATAAATGAGGGAATATTAATAACTCAGCCTTTTTCCATAGTTTTCTTATGTAATTTAATTAATAGCAGTGTTTTGTGCTTCCGTGATAAGTAGCTCTGTGCTGTTTCAAATAATAACCTGGAACAACGATCTAGCTAACTTAACTATAGTAGAGCTTAAAAATAGACTATACAGGGTGATTTTTTTAAAACTTCACACCTTAAATAACTTTAAATATAGCAAAAATTTAAAAATTTGCAAAAACAGGTAAACTTTTGTTTGCAGGGGGACAACTTTTGAGATAAGTTTTTAATGGATAGCGCTTATTCTCTGAGCAGGGTAGACACCCCTTTAAAAATTTTAAATGGAACTATCCATCTTGTGATACATCATTTGAAAGCTTATTTCACAAAGAGTCTGCCCATATAATTAGTTTTACCACGTTTAACTTATTGACGGGGTAATAGATTAATAGTGCCTACGAAACAGGTTGCTTATTAAATTGAATATTTTGGACTCTTTTCAACAAAATGTATTTTATTTTAGAGCGGAAATAAAATTTGTCCTTACGAGAACCCAAAATTTAAACAAACAACTTGTAAAAAATATGACACTTAAAAAAAACTCCCAGAATACTGAAAATTTTCTTTTAACATTATTATTAACATTAAAGTATTTATCACGTAATTTTTTAGAAAGTCCATGTCCACGAAAAAGAAAAATTATTTGTAACTCCAAAAACAGTGTGAACAAAACCATAGCAATTCAAACCTTACAATAGATTCTCAAAATGTGTACCACCTCTTTCCATACAATAATACAGACGGTTCTCGAACTCCTGCTGCACTTTTCGGAAAGTTTCAGGTGGAATCCTCCTGCACTCGTTAATAATTCTTTCTTGCAGATCGTCCAGGCCAGTAGGTTGTGTTTTGTAAACCACAGATTTTAAATGACCCCATAGAAAGAAATCTCAAGCAGTCAAATCGGGTGATCGTGGCGGGCATTCAATTGTTCCACGCCTACCAATCCAGTGAAGAGGAAATCTATGATTTAACCAATTTCGCACATTAATGGCATAATGCTCCATCATGTTGGTAAAACAATTCGTATTCATCCAACATTGGATTTCCTTCAGGGTCACGTTGGTTTTCTAATTGCTCTGTGATTAAACGATCAATAACGTTATCAAGTAATTCTAAATACATTCCCCCATTTAGCGTCTCATCAATGAAAATTGGACCTACAATTGCATTGCCAAGTATTCCAGCCCAGACGTTCAGCTTCTGAGGAACTTGTGTGTATGACCTTCTCGAAAAATATAAGGATTTTCGTCACTCCAGTACGTGACGTTATGTTTATTTACAGAGCCGTTCAAAAAAAATGTGCATTCATCACTGAAGCAGATATTTTTTATTAGATTTGGATTTACTATAATCTTTTCTGTCATAATTTCGCAAAATTGCAGTCTTCTATCGAAGTCATCTTCGCCGAGTTCCTGGAGAGTTTTCATCTTATAGGGATGGAATTTGTGCAGTTTTGTAACTTTCCTTACAGATGAATAAGAAAGTCCAGTGGCTGTAGAAATGTTACGCAAAGAGCTAGTTGGATCCATTGCAAAATGACCAAGTACTTCAAGTTGGGCCATTTCATCAACGACTCAATTCCCTGCCCTTTTTTGTTTACTACAGATCCAGTGTCTTGAAATTTCTGCACGAGATCGAGAATGTAGCTAGCGTCAACATTTTTATCGGGGTGCCGTTCGTTAAACACCCTTGCTGACGCACGAGCACAGCTATGCTCAGCACCGTAAATAAAAATTATTTCTACCCTTTCGGCAGTTGAATAAACCATTATCACTTGGACTCTCACTTTAAAATTTCACGCGATTTATAAAAAGGAATGTGAACAAAAAGATGGTCGTGCCAAAGAAGTAGCCAAAAAGTTGAAACAAAAAATTGGAAACACAAAGTAGATAATTATTTAGCCAATTCAGTATAAACTGTCGAGTTGCAATATCAAGTAATGTCGAAAGAAAATTTTAAGTATTTTTAACATTTTGCTTAGGTGTAACAATTATTTTTTAACAAGTTTTTTTAGGCTTAAGTAAGGACAATTTTTATTGTAACTGCAAGACAATAAATTTTGTTAAAAAAAGTCCAAAATATTCCATTTTATAAGCCACTTGCTACAATGCACTTTTTGACCCACTAGCCCGTCAATGGGTAAAAAATAGTAAAACTAATTACATGGCAAGACTCCTTGTGTAATAAGCTTTTAAATGATGTATCGTAAGATGGGTAGTTTCATTTAAAATTTTTGAAGGGGTATCTACCCCGCTAAGAGGGTAAGCGCTATCAATTAAAAACTTATCTCAAAAGTTGTCCCCCTGCAAACAAAAGTTTACCTGTTTTTGCAAAATTTTAAATTTTTCCTCTATTTAAAGTTATTTAAGGTGTGAAGTTTACACTAGATCGCACGCTATATATGTAGACGCAAATTTCGATGTCCAAAATATCTATTGTGCTATTATGTAATTTCGAGGACAGAAAGATACAATTATTATTATGTAGGATGCTGAGCGCACTCCTAAACAACCCAACTGTGTGATCAAATCAAGATATGCCTCATGATAGGATTATATACAGTTGATTTCATTTCGCATACCAATGAAGATTATATCTTATGTGTAAACATGTTTGGCACCGTACTGGAACGATATATTTGCTTCCTGCTGGTTGTTCTAGAGGTAAACGCCCTTAGAAGATATCTGTTTGTTGATGTTCTCGGTTTGGACAAATTCCTAACGTCAAGAATATCCCTATATATTTAATATTGATGAACCTGTATCCAACAACGTCTGGGATCCATCATTTTCAAGTTGCCCAGTCTTCAGTGCGGCGTTTCAGCACTATTACGGGTTTCGGACGCATCGCTGCTTCTAGATTACGATCGCGATTGCTCAAACGTAGAAAACGATGCTATCCAGCATATCGAAAGGCGAACGGAAGAGACCCAAAACGAAATCGCAACAAAAGCAAGCTCATGCTCCGTCAAGCGTTGTCGACATCAAACTCGCGATAAATCAACACAACTCGGGATTATACAACCTGACGTTATGATGAAATTAATGGTCCGCTTTTGGAAAAGTGTGGGCACGCCTTCGTTTGATAATTGATTGTTTAGGTCAGTAGACGGGATTGTGATAGAACTTGTAACTCAGTAAAAAAAAGAAAGAAAATACCTGTTGTTAGTATCATATTTAACAAAAAGAATAATCCAACATAGAAACCTGTATTTATGAGATTAGGTACTTATGTAACTAATTCAGCCTTTACTTTAAGAGCAATCTTCGTTGATTTCCTGTAAGGTGGCTTTAAACTTCTTCTGCGGAATAACGTACACTGATCACATAAAGATCATTTATTCCTTCTTCAATCATTGTTAATCTCAGTCAGGTGATATCTAACATATTCATGGACATTGGCAAATAATGAAGAAAATTTACTCACTATTGAAAATCATGGTGGCTGGAATATTGCATGTTGAAGATTCCGTCACGAATAAAGTGAAATATCTCACACGTTTACCTCTATAGCCTGCAGTTCCAGAGCTCAAAAAAAGTCACATAATTAAAAAAAGACTATCAAATTCAACAACTGTTCTATAAAATTGGGAAAATATTTCCAGAGTTAGAAACTAGCTCGTCCGAAAATTTTTTAATATATACAATAGTTATTCATTTCGGAATAATAATTACTGAAGGACGTCCCATGCGGATTATGAAACGGTAATTTTTCTCAACAAAAGGCAAACTGTTAAATGCGTTAATAGTGGCCAATTTGTTTATAGAAAACTTTGAAGAACCCTTATTATTTGGCCTCACGGTGTGCTAGAGTAATAGATAATTCACGATAATTCCAAAGCAATGGTCTTTCACTTTTCTTGGAATCCTAATTTACAAAGATCAGTTACCACAAAATAATAATTATTATAATTATGTTTGAATATACAGGGTGATTCATTAAGAATGAACTGGAGATACTACACACCAAAATATGGTGATTGAGCTCAAAATGCCTAATGCAAATGTGTACGAGATAGAGAGTGTTCAAAGTTGGAATTTTAATTTGAAATTTCTTAATAATTTTATGATTTTAAGCAGTATTGTCTGGAAAATTGGCAAGAGAATTACGAATTTAATGCTAAATTTAGCACTATGTATACAGGGCGTTAGTTACACCCCGTTGCTTAAGTAAATTACAACATATCTTTTTTGCCTAACGAGTTATGGCTGAAATGACTAGAAAATTTAAAAGGCAGTTTCCATTCCATTTTCAATAAAAAAAGCACTCTTGTTAATTTCATGTAACTCTATTAGTTTTTGAGTCATTTGCAATTCAAACATTCAGTGTAAAGACTCCTTAGCCACGATTATTACTTTGACTTTTTTTCAAGTAGGTTTATATCAGCACTTATCAATCTTTCGTGTAAAGAAATATTTGACAATTTTACTGTCACTTAGTAAGAGTGTTTATTGTATTTTTCTAATTTACTTAGTATTATTTGTAGTAAAAATTCTAAAATAAGAAAATGCCACGACATAATGAATTTTCTAACAGTGAAATGCGTGATATGATTTGTGTTTTTTCTCAGTAAAATTATGCGGACTTGGTGCAGCCAGAATGTATTTAGAATTATACCCTAATCGACGACAACCCAATCACAAACTATTAAGACGTATTTACATCCGCCTAGGCGAACCAGGGTGTTGTCGTCCTAAAAGCTTATATTGTGCTAGAAAAACTATCAACGTCGATGACGAAGACGAGGTTTTAGTTCGATTTCGGAAAATCCAGATATCAGTACTCGTCGGTTAAGTGCAGCAACAGGAATAAGCCAATCGTCTATCTGGAGAATTTTAAAGAAAGATAAACTCTTCATCCATATGTTTTCCACAGTTTGCTCAATTTATCCTAGGTAACCAAACCGAAAACCAGGATTTTCTTAATAACCTCCTTTTCACCGATGAGGCGACGTTTGCTAGGCGAGGTGTTTTTAATTGGAAAAACAATTTTTTGTGGGACTCCGAAAATCCGCATGCTCTAAGGGAACGACATTTTCAGCATGAATTCAAGGTACCTATTTGGTGTGGTGTGATATATGTTTTTTTTATTCGTCCTTTTGAATTTTTTTCTAATTTGAACAGCCCCCTCTATTTAAACTTTCTTGAACAAAATTTAAAAACACTACTAGAAGATGTACCACTGGTCATAAGACGGAACATGTGGTTTATGCAAGACGGGGCACCGCCACATTTTTTTTTTCTGTCAGTACGCCAATACTTGATTGGGCATTTTCTTCACCGGTGGATAGGGCGTGGCAGTGAATTAGTTTGCCCATCTAGAAGTCCAGATTTCAACCCTCTAGACTTCTCAATATGATCACAAATGAAGGACATGGTTTACAAAGAAACAATTAATTCCATCGAAGAATTACGACGGAAAATTAAAAAAAACTGCTAAAATTATTAAAAAATAATCGACAAATGTTCTTTAATATTCAAAGATCTTTAAGTAAACGCCTTATAAAGTGTATTGAAGTGGAATGTCCTTTTGGGCATTTACTTTGAAGCTTTCTTTTATTACTGTTACTGATTGTTATTTGTTGCCTTTACTGTTGTTACCCGCATTGTAGTAATTTAAAAGAATAAATTCATTTTACAACAAACAAAAATCATTAAATGTTTACAATGCAAAAAAACTCAAAAACTGATAGAGTTACATGAAATAAACAAGAGTGCCTTTTTTATTGAAAATGGAACTTTCTTTTAGATTTTCTAGTCATTTTAGCCACAACTCGTTAGGCAAAAAAAGATATGTTGTAATTCACTTAAGTAACGGTGTAACTAGCATTAAATTCGTAATTCTCTTGCCAAAAAGTATAAAGTTGCCAATTTTCCAGACGATACTGGTTGAATTCAAAAATATAAGGCATGTTACGCTCAATCACCATATTTTGGTGTGTACTACAGTTCAGAGATTGCCCATTCTTAATGAATTACCCTGTATAGGCTCCAGTAGATTCTACAGAAATTCCTATATTCCTATAATAACCTTAAGAACAATAATGGAAAATATGAATTGGGCAACTGTATACCCGTTTTTATCACGCTCTTTTTAGAGGTTTTTATCTTAGACAAAAAATATTAATCTTAGGAACGCCAAAAGCATGCGTTGTCGTATATTGGAATTGCAGTACACACAACATTTGTTGCATATGTATACCGTTCCTTATCTTATCTCTGCTTTCCACTCTTTTAACAAAGCAGCAAAAACGACAACACACCATTGTAAACAGTGTTCTTTGTTTCATTACTCTTAGCCTCCTTCCAAGATGGAAGACCAGCAAAAACTATCGTGCTATCGTAAATTTCGTAAGCCAACTTGAATGGCGATGCGCATATCCAATGAGGATGTTATCAGTGCATTTACATTTTCCGTATTTTCGTAACAGAAAATGCAAATCGCGAGCACATGACCGTGACTGGAACTGACGAAACACCTGCTGCATGCTCTGCTCGTTGGTTGCGTTGTCCGTGGTTTTTGTTTGAGGTTTCACTTCCCCCCACAGCGCGATCTAGCTCTGCTACATATTGGACAAAGATTCACAATAATATTCTTAACTTTACACACAACTTTTACGCTTTCCTCTGTTTATTCAACTTCCACTTCTATCGTGGGCCGATTTGAACTTGATGACTTCCATTGTTTCTGAAGCTCTCGATTGCCATTCGCCTTATACAAACGTAGGCATTTACTGTTATACCTGGTGATTAACGTGAATATGGCTACAAACGCACGGGAATGTGCTAAAACAATCGTAAACGCAGATACGCCTGCAACATGTTATTACATACGTGTATTTCTCACATTTCACGTATGCTGCAGTTAAGTTATTTAACAGATGATCAGTAACTGGTATTTCTACATTACTTATCCGCAAAGCATGTTATAGGAACACTATTAAAACATCGAAAATTGGAAAGTAAATTATTATTTTAGTTCCATATTTTCAAATCCCAATAATCAGCCCGAAACTACTGCGTATTACGCTTGAAACAAATATAAAGAAAATGTTGCTTTCTCCTTTGCCCTTCCCGATGTCGATACTATAGTGAACATAATATCTACACTCAGGTTTTCCGCTCCTGGGGCTGACGGCATTTCAGTAAAGATGATTCATTTTTGTTTGCCAAGGCTTGCTCCCCATGTTACTCATCTTGTGAACTGTTGTTTGGAAAGTGGTTACTTTCCACAGTTATGGAAAACCTCAATTGTGATTCCGATCCCAAAAACAGCGACCTCAGGCCAATAAGTTTAGTACCTACATTCGTGAAAATAATTGAGAAAGTTACGAGGGTGAATGCTTTCAGCGTCCATAAATATAAGATAATATTTTGTCGGATAGATCGCTGTCACTTGAAAACAATGACAAAAAGTTAATAGTCTGACGTTTCGATTACACCTGTAATCTTTGTCAAAGACGAAGAACCTCAAAATTTGCCTGACACAAGTTCAAACAAAATTTTGAAAGTAAATAAACAAAACACCAAGGATGCGAGACGTCATAGAAACAACGTGCCAACCTGATAAAAAAGGAACCTAACAATGAAAAAGGAACTACCTACCTACTAGATATACACGAACTACTTGATAAAAGATAACTACAAAATAGCCTTCCAAATGTCACCTAACTCATAATTTCCACAATCCCTATTAAAATTATTAGTATTCCTACAAATTTCTATAGCTTCTTTTATTAGACGTTTGTGATAATTTTTCTCTATGTAAAATTTTTGTTTTATCAAAATCAATCATGTGTTTAGTCAAATATGAGTGTTCAGCTACGGAAGATTTATCTATCTGTTGCAACCTAGTAGCTCGTATGTGTTCTTTCAAACGCGTACCTACTTTTCTTTTAGTTTGACCTATGTAACACTTTCCGCAAGAACAAGTAATGGGGTTGTAGACCATATTTTTTTTATTGCAGAATATGAATCTACATAAAAAATAATAGACCCCTGTTAACTTATCTTTTTTCCAAATCGCTTAGATAAACGTCAAAAAAATGGTAAAGTTTAAATATTTGAATGTGTGACGTAGGTTGACCCTGCCGCTTGTGATTGGCAGCAGCTGTGTGTTGTTGCCAGGGCACAATAATTTTCAGCGTTCCAGTTGTCTATGCGTGTTTTTCGCTGTCAACTGCCGACGAACGGACGAAGAGCGTCATTCATAACCTCTCAGTAACAGTAACCCTCGTGTGTTTTTTTGCTTTTGTTTATCGATCACGATTAT
The DNA here is from genome assembly GCA_025024175.1 of Rhyzopertha dominica. NCBI lineage: Eukaryota > Metazoa > Arthropoda > Insecta > Coleoptera > Bostrichidae > Rhyzopertha > Rhyzopertha dominica. Next base: position 63,915,101 of record QCXZ01000003.1, on the reverse strand, counting down.
ATCGTTCAAAACGCGGACGAAATGGCTGCTGAAAATAAATGTTTTGTGCCAACGTGCGCAAATAGTATTGTTGGTTTAGAGAAGAAATTTTTAATTGTACCCGAAGAAAAATTGAGACGAAAATTATGGTGCTATTCAGTAGATGCAGCACTAACAGCAAGTCGCTTGTGTTAAAGAAAATTCTCGCAAAATCAAGCCAAACGCAAATGTAAACAAACAGATCATCTTTGTATCTGTACAGTGTTGCCACTGGGGCTGATAGAAATTCCGCTAGATTGCCGCATCGAATCCGCTAAAATTTTTAAGACAGGGTAATCTGTTCATATACAAGGGGATTTATTATTTATTTTACATAAATAATTATTAGTTTCCTGCAATTAGGCTATAACGTTAAAAATATCGTTGTCGAGCTCGTGTTCCTTCCAGAAATGTTTCTTTGCTTTTTACTTGGTTTAAGATAATAATATCTGCCTCATCTGACAGTCTGAGCTGCAACGTGAAATACACAAGCACTATTGAGACGTTGGTAAAATTTTGGATTGTTAGGTAAAAAAAGCAGGAAATATTATATTTCCCAGGCAAGGAATACCGTAATCATCGAGTCACCTAGCATAAATAAATCGATTGTAGATACTTCATATCTAAGTTTCCCATATTTATACGCCAAAGTGAAACATTAATATTAATTAAAAACTTTCTTATTCCGTTAAAATATCTGCTAACCGCTAAAACTTATATTTTTCGGTTGGGCGAGAATTTTATCCGCTAAGTTGGCAACACTGAACAGATGTCTCTTCTATGAGTCAAACGCGAAATCACGGTAGGTTTACCGTGGCGAAATGCCATCCCACCACACTCCCCACTCTAGCCGGGTCAACTGACGTTGTTAGCAATATTTGAATTTGGCGGAAAACTTTAGAAGGCGAAAATAAGACAATGTAACATTAGAAATATTTTTTTGTTGCTAGTATCTCACTTCATTGGGTCTAGGAAAACCTACAAATGTGTTGCAATAACGATTTGTGATCGAGGGCTACAACCCCATTTTGTAAACACCTTCACTTTCTAAATGTACTTTATCTTTAGTAGAACTTAAAATTTTATCTAAATTATTATATGTACTATCAACAACTAAAATATCGTGTTTTCTAAGCATCCTCTTTAATTTTTCCGAAAGGCCTTGTACATAAGGCAAACTCAACTTCAATTTGCTTTGTCGTGGCTGAGAATTTACTTGATTTGGATGAGCACTTTTATTAAAAACTGACCAAATATTCTTACTACTATAACCATTTCTCACTAGCGCTGATTTAAGATGATATATTTCTTTTTGTACAGAACTTTCATCTGATATCCTTTGTGCTCTAACAAATAACGTCCTAATAAGACTATTCTTTTGAGWAGGAGGGTGGTGAGATGTGGCATCAAAATATCTGTCTGTGTGTGTTGGTTTTCTGTAAACCTTGTGTCCTAACTGTCCAGTATTTGTTCTGTAAATTTTGACATCCAAGAAAGGTAAACTACCATTGCTTTCTAATTCCATAGTAAATTTTATGTCGGGATTTTGACTGTTCAAATGATTTAGAAACCTACCCAGCTCTTCTATACCGTGGGGCCAAATAACAAAAGTGTCATCTACATACCTATACCAACATTTTGGTTTAAGCTGAAAACTGTTTATCGCTTCATGTTCAAAATTTTCCATAAACAAATTGGCTACTACAGGACTTAGAGGTGAACCCATTGCACAACCTGATTTTTGTTCATAAAAATTATCATTCCATAAGAAATAAGTAGATTTTAAACAATGTTCGGATAATCTGGCTATCGTGTCACCTAAGGGATCGCTATTAAGCTTGGATTTGATGATATCTATCGTTTCAGGAATGGGTACTTTCGTAAATAAAGAAACCACGTCAAAACTAACCAAAATATCAGCTTCTGAAATACTTAAATTTGTTCATAGTCAACTGTACACTTATGCACTAGAGAACAATATTATTTCGCCCCTTCAATCTGGTTTTCAGAAAAAACAAAGTTCTGTCACCATTTTACTGAAGGTGTTAGACGATATAGTAAGAGTGCGTGATAGAGGCATTTGCACTGCTTTGGTTATGCTTGATTTCTCAAAAGCGTTTGATACAACTGATCATGCGTTAATGTTAATTATCGTTTCTTGGACTTGATGCAATTGCGCGTGGATTTTGCGAGTCTTCTTTTACAAACCGCTTCCAAATGGTTATAGTCAACGACCTTCTTTCGGCTGGAGTGCCTGTCACTAGTGGTGTACCTCAGGGATCAATTTTGGGTCCTCTTCTTTATTTAATCTATACATCTGATATTTTCGCTACAGTTCAGTTTTCAAATATTGTTGGCTATGCAGATGATAAGCAGCTGTACGTTTCTTTTAAGTTACAAGATATAGCTAGTGCACACGTGAGACTCGCCGAGTACTTAAACGCTGTTGCTAAATACAGTAAGAACCACAACCTCAAACTTAATGCTGGTAAGTGCAAGGTTATATGCTTCGCGCCTTCTAGGGTATCACATTTAGTCAAATCACAATTGCGTCTTGATATCGACGGCCACCCAATCGAAATATGCAGGGAGGCTAGGAATCTGGGTTTGGTTTTCGACGAGAATCTTCGATTTGAGAGTCACGTTTCATTACTCTTAAAAATTTTTATTTTGCACTTAAGTTGTTATACACCAACGTCAGCTTAATTAACATTAAGATTCGTAAGAAACTCTTGTATTACCTGTGCTGAAGCCTATTTTCCTTGTTTAACTTTAAGAACGCAACATCGCATACAGTTAGTACTTGTTGTCGATTTGTGTTCCGCCTGAAAAAGTTTGACCACGTTTCCGCTAACATTAACGAACTGAAGTAGTTGAAAACACCCAGTATTTATAAATTACAACTGCTCGTTCTAGTACATAAGGTGCTTATTACTGAGTCTCCCTCATATTTAAAACTAAATTTTAGAAATAGTTTTCATCAGCTTTCATTGCGCTTTACGTCGTCGTCTCTGGATATGCCTAAATTCCATACCTCATGTTTTTCAGATGCTCCACTTACAATGCCGTTACGTCATATAATCGTTTGTGTAAAGACTTAATGTATCACACTGTGGACAGATTTCGTCAAGCTATGTAACAATTGCATTTTGATTTGAAGTAAGCTGTTATGTTGTTCCCTTATTTATGTTTTGCATTTTATTGTGTAATTTAGATTAAGTGAATACACAGGTGCATTTGGTTAAGTAGAATGGCTAGGCTAGACTTCGCCTATGTATCTTGTTACTTTCAATAAAGCCCTTATTAAATTAAATTAAATCTGTGTTTGTACACAAGGTGTCTCTAAATGGTAAGAAAAAATGCTTCCGCAAATTCATCTCATCCCAGTCTAAATTGGATGATTTTATAGATACAGTGTGTCAAAAGCTCAATTTGCTTTTATGTTTCACAAATATTTTAATAACTATTGTATTGTCACAAAATTAGGCTAGGGTGGGTTTTTGGGGGTGAAAAACTGAAATCGTTTTAGATTCGATTTTAACATTTGCCGTCAAATCTTATTCCAGAAACGGAAGGGTAATGGCCTTATAGAAGAGGCATTATCTCTTCAAATGATGCAAGGCGAAACACGTTCAATCAGACTAAACCCATTCGATTTAATAATGCAGGAAACAAACCAACCTTATCTCTCTGACACACGTCAACCTGCGGGCGCTTAGAAAATCGTAACAATCGTCTTATCCAGCGCATAAATAATTATTACGATCGACTCTCTATAATTACCGTTTTTATGTTTCGCCGTTTCTATACAACAAGTCTTGATAAATTAGTGTAATGTCGTAAAACGTTCACTTTCTCATTTTAAAAGCTAGAGGCACGCCCAACGAGGATGGTACCCTCGGGTATCGCTGCTAGAAACTACTGCATAAATGAGATAAACGGCAAAGCAACTGCGTTTCGTTGAGTAAGCATTTAAATCTGTATAGAAAAAGCCATGTATCAAAATCGCTAAGATGACGAAAATTTGCACCAATTTTGTTAAATGAAAAACGTTCTTCAGATATTTAAATCAATGCCTATCTGAATTGTCCTAGCATGTAGTTTCACAGGTATTAATTTAAGCTTGATAAATATCGAAATATGAAATGTTAAATTAATCATCTTCTGCAAGAAAAAAAGACGAAATTGCATGTCAACTAGTTCAGAAAAGCTGACAAGGCAATAATTATAAGGACAACTGTGCGTGCCGTTATGCTAGATTATCAATAACAATTCCTTATACATAGATATAATCCAGAATTTTTCGAACTACTTTAGTGAACAACTTGGCAAGTGTTACGCAAAGACTATCATGTTTGACCTAGATACTACGTGTCCAAAAGAAGGTTTGTTGCTTATGAAAAATGCAAATAGTACAGCATATTTCTTGGAATACCTCCTGTGACGAGGTTTTTCAGGTATCAAATTGTGACARCCCATGATATTTTGAATCTTGTAAACGAGAAACGTGAAAATTTTAATTTATTTGCGATTATTAAAGAACAAATTACAAAAAAATATGTAAAATTCAATTTTTGTATATGCAAAATCACATTTCTTGCTCTCTGGTGTAAGGCAATTTGCTTTTAATGGAAATGGAAAATCGGTGTTGAATATTGCCGTAAAAAAACAAAACAAGGTACATCCATTAATAAAGAGAGTCCAAAAAATAAGCTTTTTCTATTGCGCATTTTACTATTCTTGTAATATAGCCTGTATTCATAAACAATCTTATGTAAAAAGCACTTTTCATAACCTGATTAATAAAGCATTCCGTGTAAGAAAAAGAATTAAAGACATAAATTTAGTTAATAAAGTAATTATTAGGTTTATCAAATCATTCATTCATAGTTATTGAAAGCCAAGGCTAGGGGTGGGCGATACTAAAACAATATCGATCTTTTCGAKATAATATTCGATATATCGAAAAATCMATAATTCGATTTATCKATAATTTGAATAATCGAAAACTAAAATTTTATTTTATTAACAATTAACTCGAATTATCGATGATTTTATTTAGGGATGTATTACAAACACTGGTTTAGTAATAGTAGTGAAAGTAAATATGTGTTTGTAATAACTTACAACATAGCCCTTAAGTTTACTCAGTACAAACGGAATAAGAGCCAAGTGGGTAGATTCTATTAAAATGTACACGAAAACCCTCATCATGTTACCACAACAATTTTAGAAAATCTAATACAATTACCCACAAGCTTAAAGCAATACCGTGGTTGAATATGGCGACAAGGAGTGTATTTCACTCTGTTCGCTGATACCATAAGATTATCCAGTACAAAACACTACCATACTTTTACCAAAAAAATCGAATTCAGGACGGATGTACATAATGTGAATGTTCGTCGAAAGGATATATTATCGATTCCTTTACACAGACACACTTTTTTCAAAAGGTCATTCTCTTATAATATCTCTATTTTATATAACTCCGTTCCTTATAATTTAAAATCTAAAACAATTAGCAGTTTTAAAGTTGCCTACAAAAAGTCTATACTTACCATTCCGTGATCACAACACACAGTGTCAGGGAACCTTCTTCTGGGGTCGTACATGTTGCTTGTTCCTACACATTATCCCTGCTTTTCGTTATTCACATTTATGATCTTTCTTCTCAGACTTGGTTATTGCCCTTCTATCTTGTTTTCCCTTTTTTACTTAATTTGCAATAGTAGGGCTGTACCTCAAGACAGTACGTTTCCAGTGAATTAAGCATTAAAAATGTGGAGAATGTTTAATACAGCCCATAAGATGGGTTTGCTATTTAAGAATTTTTTAGGAGATTATTTAAGTGTGTTTTCATTTACTTTAGCTCTCAGATAACTACTTGCAGTGTCAAAAATTCTAATTGAACCCACTTACCATATAATGGTCAGTAAGAGCTAAATTTTGTGTGGTATTACAACATTTTCGTACCTCATGTACTCAGTTCTTTACAACTCTTTACGGATAGTTTGTCCCATCATATTTAATAAGAATTTACTTTATTTTTATGTGTCTTCAGGCACTGTGTCCTCCTACCATCGATGTTCCTTTCATTTGCGTGGCAATCACCGACCGTAACATATTTTGAAATTCCACGACTTTCTCGAAAAACGAAGGCGTTCCCCGGGGAAGTCGATTAATCAAGTGCTGCGTGCGTCCTTGTTAGACAACCAGCTATTACTTCAAAATCTTAATATCGCTCTGTAGGCGGTGAATTCCCTTTCCGTATCCCAAACAGCAACATCGGTACCGTTCATTTTTATGCGCTGGCGGAAATACTCTGTTTACCGACCATAAAAGGCATCCACTGGAAAGTAACGACACCTACTATTACCAGTCAATAACTTTGATGTGTGGCATTAATGCTCTCTTTTTTTGTTTTAGGTAATCCTAGCTGATTGTGGTCAACGAAGGGTATCGTCTGCGCTCGAGATTGCAAGGTAACGACTTGCCTGGGTAAAGATAGCAATGACTTTTATTTAAAATATTTCCTAATTATTGTTGGTCTGAAACAATATTTCCCAAGTAATGACTTGGTACTTCCCCATCTTTTGTCGACATCCTTACAATCATACTTAAGGTGGTGGTACACCTTTTACTGAAACCTAAATTCCACCAGGAAGCGCTGATAGTTCTGTGAACGCAATATTTGGGAAGTAAACGCCCACTCAAGATAAGATCGGGTTAAAAGTGGGCTAGTACATCCTTCCGTGTTCAGGTACCTACAGAATGGTACACAGACAATAAAACCCATTTTCGTTTTACTACCAAGCAGTGTTGAGAATTGCACTTTTACAACCGCAACGGGCTCCCAGAGCCCGAGTAGTTTACGGATAATCTGCACGAGATATGTTACATTTAACAGTATACAAATTTTAAATAATCACTTTATAATAACGGTGCTTATCTAGACGTAACTTAAGCTGTCGGAATAGGAGATTATATTTAATTGTTTAATGATAAATATTATGACAAATGAAGCATTTTTATAGAATCTTGAACGCAAAGCAAAGCGAATTTCTCTTAATTTTCTCAACTGTTGAAGGCAATTTATTCTGGTGGCGTAATTATTGTGAGGGGAATGGATCGTATATATTATATATTACTAGTGTCCAGGAAGGTTTTAAAGACAGAAGCGTAATACAATAGGTATGACACCTACAATGTTGTGCACAAACAGATCGAAAACAAAGAACGAATAAAAAAAAACAAAAGTGCAATGACATTTTATTAATTCGCGCACCTTCAAACCCCCAGGAATACGTTGATCTTTAATTTCAAGTAGCATGCAATTCTCGAGAAATGATATTAATTGTGATGAACATTTTCTTTCCAAAAGTATTCATAGAGACCCGGTCAAGCCAAGTCAGAAATAGACATGAAGTCGCAGTAGTCGCGTCCTGTTACATTCAATTGCTTACAGAGTTTGAATTACAAAGTATTTTTTAAGAGAACGTATTTACCATGATGCTATTTGTCACAGTTGGGTACTAATAGTTTTGTAAAAAAAAATAAAAAAATGTATTTTTCTATGCATGTTAAGTAACAGATATAACAATTACTAACTGTTCTTTTGATGTTTACTAAAATCGTCATTAGCTAAACTAAATTGTGTTTGACTGTTTTTATCTTGTCGTTTTTGTAAAATATTATTATGATTAATATCAGTTAAAAGAAACTAATGTAGCAAAGGTAGCTAGCTCAGGAGAAAGACCTTCGGTATTTTTTGAAATTAAAACCGATTTATCTACATACAGAGTAACTAAATCAACTGCAAAACATAGATATACGGACAATAGTATCTCATTTGTTACTATGATGGACAAAGATGTATGCGTTATGCAATTATAGCCAGTTCCAAGCATCAACACATATTCAGCGCTAAGGACTGCACGCAGATATATCTCGTACAAGTGAATCAACCTTGCACGAATCTGAGCGAACTGGTTATACAAAAATATTACATAAAAAGAAATCATGTAAAAAAGCCATTCGCGAAAGTTATGCTTCAGTAAGAGTTCATGTCAATTTTTTCCTCATTTTTCTGGTAACAATTTGGCCGCGAGATGACACCGGAAAATGTTTCTTGTCTTTGAAAATGTATCATTAAATTTTAATAGTACGGTTTCACGTTAAAGTATACCACAAGGCGTTACTTACTATTTTATAATCACGGACTTTCCCCCAAAATGAACAAAATATTTTCACGACAAATTGGTCCTATAAACATGATATTGTAAATGTGCAATAAAAGCAATCGAAAAATATAAAAAGGGGCTATTATTATGTTTTATGTTAAACTTACCGTAACTTTATTTGCAAATTTTTTATATGCCGGGATCCTTTGCCAATTTTTCTTTGTCTTGAATATGGTGTACGGCTTTTTGCACTCATTGTAAATAACAGAATAACAGTTTACTACACCACTCACTTTCAATTCTAGATGACACTTACGCACATCCGTTCGCGAAATGAACTGAACCCAAAACCTCCAGAAATTCTTTATATTATGTCAGCTAACAACCTTCAGATACTCTTCAGGTACTCTACTTTTAATCCTATTATATAGTAAAATTAGGTATCGTGGCCGGTGACTAGGGTATTTGAAAACCCTTTTACGGCTTTATTGACTCATTTTGGTGCTTAATGCCTTCTTCCAAGAAAGTTCATGCATTAAAAGTTATTTAGTTGTACCTAAGCAAGATTTACATTTATTATTTTACCCCTAATTTCTAGCCATGCCATCTTACACAAATGTGGTAAAGGTACCGACCGTCCTCAAATTAGTAAAAGTATAGTGGTGTAAACAGTACAATCAGCGTGGAAATGTTATGTCGCTAATAGACAAAAAATGTACTTTTCGCAACAATTAATTAGTATAATGCAATAAAATTTCTAACATTACTGGATTTTAAATATTTTAAATTAAATAAAGATTTTATTGGCAATATGCTTATTATTTTATTGTACCTTACACTTTTTTTTAATTTTATGTTTGTCTACTATTAGGACGTTATACGTTCCTGTTATTAACAATTTTCGAAAGGAGTTTGAACAAAATCTATAAAAATGTCAAGTACCTATCGCATTTGAAACAGTTTTATTCTAAAACTGTTATTACGCCGGAGAGCTAAGTAAAACTTCGCTGGTTTTATCTTGCTGTGATTATTCTACACTACTATAATTACAAGATGCAAATTAATGAACACCAACACCTAAAAGATAGAAAGATATGCTATCATTTTTCCGTAGTGTATTGGTAACATTTTAACTTTACTGTAAGAATGCTGACCAGTCGAATTTACATATCTTGCGTTAGGTAAGGGAACTTGTAAGCTAACTTGTGAGGGCGACTTATATCTGTACCTAGCATAATTGATTTAATTATTTCACAAGCATAGATATAAAGTGGAAAAATTCGTAACAATACTGCAATAAATGTAGTACGTAATCGGTAAATACCAGCACAAGCATCAACGGCAAAAACATTTTATAGTTGATAAATTGGGTGGATACCTTTGAAGACTTGTAATGACCAATGATAAACCGAGATAACAAAAGTTTATGGGCATTGTAAACCGTAAATACTTGTATTGGTTCTAAACCTCTACCCCCCAGGGAGAGGTAGGAGGTACTTGGTAAAGGGCGTGACTGTTATCTTTTCCAAATTTTGTTCATAAATTTTTAGGAAATAAAATACAAAATGTAATTTTTTTTTGCACGAATCGAACTATAAACAGCTTCTTCTGGTGTCCCTGAGAACAAATCTCAAAAAATTTTTTTTCTAATTACTATGATGTTTTGAAATTAATGTATTTTTAAAGTCGTTTTTTTTTTCTAAACTAAAATAAAAACAGTCAGATTTTTTAAACCGATCGATAGATTGAGCATTGAAGAATATGTTGTGGCAATTTGGAGCATGTCAAGCAAACGATGTTTGATTGACGCCTGAACAAAATTTCACTTTTTCTCAATTTCAAATCCATTTTTTTAGTACTAGGTAAATTAATTATCTTTTGTTTCATCTATTACTCGATTAAAAATATCAATATCTAATAGGTATATGTAGTCAACAGTGAAAAAACAGCCTAGATCAAATTCTTTGAAAACCTATACAACCACCTTAAGCTGTAGGTAACTATGATAATTGAAGCCTCGCGTTAATAACGAACTAAACCGCTCCTTTCACCATTCACGCCAAGAAATGACAGTAAGCGAATGAAATGATGCATTCTTTTTGACACATTACACCTTTCGCCTTCGATTTCTGTCTGATTAAGCAAAATCAGTAGACAGTAACTGGGTTCGTTAGCGTTTGTTCCAAAGACATCTCATAAAAAATCACACTTCCTTATTTGCATTACGTTCTCTGGCAGCAGTATAAATTTTAATATAATTGACACCTAGGAGGATGCAAAATTAATTTTTGCACGAGCTTATACAGGGTTACTACAAAAGTACGGAACCAGCAGGATATTTCAGGTTCTGTTCGACCGGTTTTTCTGAAATTGTGCATGGGGCTATTTGTAATTGAAATGCATTTTCTGGAATTTTTTCAACTCCGTGTCAGCTTTCGTTTCCGAGATATGGGCGGCAAGCTGCATTTTTTATATGGGAAGGGGGTCAAAAGACACATAATTGAAAAGGATATTTTTCTTGATTTCAAAAATGTTTCACACTTGTACAACTTATTGATTCTGATTTGAGAAAAGTGTAAATACAATAACTGAGCCTGACATAGAACGAAAAGAATTAAAACAATTTTCTTTATCGCTAAAATGGAAAAAAATCCCAGTATTACCATGTTTCCTTGGCTGGTGATAATTGTCTGGTTTGATCAATTTATTGCGAATCGGGTACCCTAAAAGTAGAAAAATATGATTCTGTAAAAGCTGTAGTATTTTTTCAGATTTACATTACAAAAGATGCTTAAAATATTCCCCATTTACTTCCTGGCAGTACTGCAGCCTTAAAAAGTTTTCTAATGTTCTTTGTAGCATATTTGGAAGTACGTTCTGAATTGTTGCTCCGATTCGTCCTTTTCAATCTTCTGCATTATGTGGCCGTTCAAAAGGAAACGCAGCATTTTCGCGATTAGGGAATAGGCGAATATAATAAGTTCTGGTATAATGTGTTCGCGCGTTAGAGCTGTAAATATTTGTCCGCATTCAAATTTTCATCGATAAAACAGGCCCAATAATGTGCTCGCCGATAATACCACACCAGACATTCACTTTGTGAGGGTGTTGTGTGTGGACTTGTTCCATCTAATGTGGATTTGTGTCCGACCAATATCGCTATTATGTCTATTCACATTACCATTGAGGCAAAAAGTCGCTTCATCAGAAAACTTAATCCAATTTAAAATATTTCTATCTTCATCTGTCATGTTCAGAGCAGTTTCTCAAAATTCTATCCTACGATCGAAATCATCTTCGCTTTTTGTATAGATGAAACTTCTCTTTTTTTCAAAATTTTCTGAACAGATCTGCTAATTTGGTGTGTGAGAGCACTCTGTTGTATAAAACACTTGGCATTCTCTTGCATATCTAAAAGGACATTCAAGCTACTTTCCTCACTTGTATCAACCTTTGGACGTCCTGGGTTTTGACGATTTTGAACACCACCAGTTTCGTCAAAACGTTGCACAAGGAAAATGGAGACACCTGTAGTTTTTGTTCTTACTTCGCGATAAGGAATATGGTTTTTAGCAAGACTCAAGTTTGTTATCACACTTTTCTCAACTCATAAGCAATAAATGGTACAAGTGTGATACATTTTTGAATCAGGAAAAATATCATTTTCAATGAAGTGCCTTTTGACTCCCCTTTCCATTAAAAAAATGCAACTTGTGCCCATATCTCGGAAACGAGAGCTGACACGGAGTTGAAAAAAAATTCCAGAAAATGCATTTTAATTACCTCGATCGATCGAACAGAACCTGAAATATCCTGCTAGTTCCACACTTTGTAGTGTCCCAATATATCATTTTTAATTTACCCCACCTCATAAAGTGGTTTGTTTACTTCCTTGGTAAAAAAGCGCACCTACAGTCTTTAATTTTACTTAATGTCTACGCTAATGTTACTACCACCACAAAACGCCGGATCAGAAAAAATAGTCTAGTTCAAGTTCGTTCTTGTCAGATGAAAAAGACGGGTTTCATTTAAGACAGAAGGTTTAACGAAACAGACATTTATAATTTTTATGCACACTACTGACAAAAGATGTAACAATAAATAATAATCATCAAAATCAGTGATAATGGCTCATTACGATAAAGAACATGAATCATTAAATGAGGGATGTAGAACGTGGTTTCCAAAACAGGCTTTCTGTTAATGTGTGGGCTGGCATTGTAGAAAACTATCTAATTGGACCATATTTTCCACCCCATTTTAATGTTGATGTGAGAGAGCAGCATCTTAATGAAGCTTTTTCTGACAAATGGATTGGACGTGGTGGTTATGTACACTGCCCTGCAAGGTCGCCTGATTTAAATCCTGTGGATATTTTTTTTTGGGACCATCTAAAATCTGTTGTGTATGAAATTCCGGTTCATAATGTTGAGAATTAAACAGAACATTGGTCTATTAGTAAGAGTTCGTCGTAATTTTCTTAGAAGAGTGCATTTGTGTATTGACATGGAAGGAAATAATTTTGAAACGCTATTGTAAAACTTAAATTATGTTTAACTGTACTAAAATTGTAAATAAACTTGACTATTTTTTGCAATAAATGCTGAAGCAATATGTGGCCAAAAAATGGCGCATCTTGCAATCTAGAAAAGTTCCTCCATGATCTGTAATAAAAAGATAACTGATTGGAAGACTAATATTAAGGTGACCAATCGTCTGGATTTAGCCCGGACAGGTTTGTATTTTTGTTTATGAGTCCGTATTTAATATGGCATCCGGATTTGTCCGAAGTTTCACAATTTTGTTTGGTTTTGTCCGGTTTTTTTTTGGCTAAAAAGTGTGCAAAATATGTGCACAGCATGGTATTTTACTTTTTCATTGTTGTTCTCATGCCTCAAGCTTCATGGATTCAGACGTTGTTAACTTTATAGTTTCATCTGTCAAATTAATGTCAGCCACATACATCTCATCTATTATGTAGATGACTAATTGTTAGGGCATGCGCGAGAAAATATTGTAACGACCCGTAAGTCGCCATATTGTTCGTTCGTAGGGCAGCGAGTCTGCGCAGTAACTCCCTGGTTAGACAAAGTGAACGGTGATTGGCGAGATGTGCAGCAGGTCCTGTTGTTTGTTGTGACGTCATTACGTTTCCGTATTATAATCTTTACTGCGCATGCGTCAGACCCTATCTGCCCGAGGATCATTTATCACAAAATCTTAATAGTATTACATTAAACTTTAGGTATTTAGTTCTGTGGTGTCGGCGCGTAATTACGTAGCCGACATAACCTAATACCTGACCATTCCTATTTACTCTTTACTTTATCCTATATTACAAATAGCACCATGGAGGCGTCCGGATTTTCTGATTGGGAAAGTTGGTCACCTTAACTAATATCTACATACAAAATAGTAGCAATATTACTAAAGGTTGCAAGGGAATTCATGTGCGCGGTGAAGCAAACAAAGGTGTTGCAACACCGATAGAAATCAACTCCACTTTCTTACGATTCACTAAACCGGTAAAAATTCACCAACAGTATCGCAACAGTACGAGTTTTACAAACCAAAGAGAAACAGATTAGACCTGAAAAACGCTCTGGTGTTTGTTGTGGTGAAAATGCTGCGGTCGTAGACAGGAAATGTAACTGGTGGGACGAAACGATTAAAAATAACGATGTCATTGATCTATTTTTGAAGAGGCTTAGGAATCGTGTGAATGACAGTGCTAATAGACGCAATTTGAGTTAGAAAAATTAGAAAACCAAACTAATGGGAACTGTGAACAGAGATTAAATAATTACCCATACATCACATCCCACATCATTTTTAATTAACCATCTCACGTGTGTTAAAAGAAGAATATGTTTTTGATCCCATCACTTTCGCTTGTGGAAGAAATGACTTTCATAAAAATTCCACCATTGTCCATTATTTTGTATTAATAACACCTCACGAGGTTTTGCATTGAATCGTCCGAGACCAAAACCAACCGAACTTGACCTAGAAAGTACCGAACACACATGCTAATAGGCGCCTTTTACCTGTGACTGGTAATCAATTAAAAGCTGATCTCCGATGGTCCGTGAGGAAAAGGTTTCGCTGAGAGGGCTAGTTTTCGGCTGTAAATGAAATGCCCGATCGCTCTGGCAAAATGAGATGCTGACTTTCCAAATATAAATCAAAAGAGTAGGTCTGGGATGTTAATTATAGTGCTTTCTCTTTCTCCTGTGTTCGCAGGAATCAGGCTGGTACAAAAGATAGTTATTTTGTTAGGATGTTTTGGATACGTTCACTTTTAATCGACGGAAGAGAGTAATCTTCCAAAGTTTACAATTTTTAATTCATGATAATTTAGAAAATCTACTAAAAAGGAACTGGAATGGCTACTTACTAGGAAGAATAGTGTTTTACTTTACGCCCCTTTTGAAAATCCTATTAAGATGCAATTTTTTGTTATAGAATTTTTGTGTTCAATTAGCCTATATTTGAAACTTTCTTTTCTTTATTGCTTACTAACAATGCATTTGGATTATTTTTGTTGACGGAGATGAAACTTTTATTTTCATTTGTAAGATACTTTGTAATTCTGTCAGTAATGTTCCCTATACAGGGTGCAGCAAATTAGAAGGTCATCCCGTTAAATACAGATTCTTGAGGACAAAATATAACGATTTTGTTATTGGTAGATTTCTGAAAAACGTTTAATTTAAAAAATACAGGGTGTCAAAGTTGAAATTTAAAATCGTTCTTTTACAATATAATCCACCCTTCCTATTGTTAATAAATGGCTTCTTCCAAGCCTACTTAGAAAACTTGTTAACTGTTGGTTTGAGCATTAAAGAAAAAAATGTTTAAAAAACACATAATTTGAGCTCCAATATGACAATAATTTGGCTTTATATGCTACACTGGAAAATATATCAATAATATTAACCATTTACAAAGAGAGGAAAATCATTATTACTACTAGACAAGGTGGAAAGTTTCACAAAACGGCGTTTATCTCTGAATCTAAGCATTTTGTCTAATAATTACAAGAGACTAAAAAACTGACAATGAAATTTTGTACTTGAAAAAATCCGCTGGTCTCATGGGCGTACGTCAAGAAATGTGGGGGGAGCGGTTTAGAAAGTTACAAACCCCCGATATTCATTTGTTTTTAAAGTAATGTTAACAATAATTTAGAGGTATACTTAGATGTAAATACTACAAACTCGGACCAAATTTCAACTCGATACCTCCAAAACTGTGAAAAAACTATTTTAAAATATCAACTTTGACACCCTGTATTTTTTAAATGAAGCATTTTTCAGAAATTTACCAATAACGAAATCGTCATATTTTGGACTAAAAAATCTAGGGTTAGCGGGATGACCTACTAATTTGCAACACCCTATACAATTTATACGCTGCCAACATTTTTCTGTTTTTGAACAGGATGAAGGATAAAATTGAGACAAAATTAATTTGGATTGTTTTCTGTTTAGCATTTCATCTATTTAGTGGTATCAAAGCCAATGCTGAACGCTAATGTCATGAGTATAATATTCAATTCTGTAGACTGTTTAGATCCCACATGATTTAGTGTTTTTAGTTTTCCTGAATGTTTGGTTGTGCTGAGATCTAAAAATCTGTTGTATGATTCTTTTTCAATAGTGAATTGTAACTGTTTATTAATTTTGTTTATGTAATTTAAAAACTGATCTAACGTTCTATCTGTACCTGTCCAAATACAAAAAAGTCGTCTACAAATCTTGCAAAAAGTGGATGTTTTCAACCAATTTGTTTTTTTTTTAATTTAATAAGTTAGTCTGAAAATTTTCCATATATAATTCGACTAAAAAAGGAGATAGTGGGGAACGATCCTTTTTGTGTAATATTTATTATTAAAACGGAAATAATTTTGATTTAAGTGTTTGTTTAATAACATAGTCATCTCTTTTTATGTTAGATCATTTAAATATGTTAAGAAGGGYCTGGTTTTTGTCAAAKATCTTTRATCAAATGAAAGTAGTTTTGCTTTACTAGGAAGGGCAATGTTTTTTTAATTTCCGAGTGTGGTCTAATAAGTTTTGAGGCCTAAAATCTGAATTTTTTTTTAAACATTTTTATGCAATTCATCCTTTGTTCTTCTGTATGAATTTCTTTGAGTGCTAATTCTACGTCTACAATGAACAAATTTAAGTTTTTTCCTAAGTGACATTAGGTGAGAAATTCAATCTTTTGTTCAAAGGATCTATTTCACCTCCATTGAAATTAATGTCGGTCAAATCTTTAAGTCTGGGATAAAATATATGTGTAAAGTAATTTTATGGACTCTCAGAAACAACAAAGTTAGATGTCTCTAGTAGTCGTGTGTAGAAGTTTTTGATATAGCTGGAGGGCTTGTCTTCTAGCGTACCAGTATTTGATTTTGTTATCCCTACACGCTTGGTATGCTCTACCAACTGCAGAAGCTGCTTCTTTGAATTTGTGCTGACACTCTACCCTGATACGTTTTGGAAATACATTTAGTACGAGTATTTAACTCAACATACAATTTGAAATATACCAAACGTTATATCCTACTAATACTTGAAAAAAGCTAGCTAAATAAAAAGCACCATGCATTTTATAAGAGACCATAAATCTGCAAAACTACAACTACATGTATTAAAAATGGAAAACTTATAGCAAAACAATGAGAAAATGCAAATTTCAGAGTGTTCAAGAGTGTTTGTCATAAAAAATGTGGAATGTAGAACTAGTGTTTGTCACGACCAGCAAACAATACCAAAGTGAAAATGTTTTGCAATCATCGCAGCTATATTACTGGTAGCTCGCTCAAGCCTATTAAATTATTCGGTATTATAATTACCTAATTGCCCCGCCCGGTTTCAAGTTCGGATTCAAGGACGGGCTTAAAAACTTTCTCTTTTTACACCAGTCAAATTGCCCGATTGCATGTGGGGTTAAAAAAACGCAGATGAGCCATTAGAAAGCACGAGTAAAAATTCTATATTACGTGTAATCCACGTAAAATTTTTTACAGACACTAATAGCTGAAGAGCCTGCTAAGAAAATTACCACGTCTTTTAACAGCGGCTGTAACATAATTAACAATTTACGTGTCGTCTTATTAAATTTAATTGCACAAAAGGTGAAACGCCTTTGTTGACTCTAGCAAATTATTTGCAGATGGATCGTTTAATGATAGTTGAGAACCGTACTTGGGCCTTGGTTCAGGATATAAATGTTCATGTTTCGAGTTGTGCGACCTCTAAATGCTGTCTCTCGCATATATTTTTGTGCCGTACGTACCTTGAAACTGTATCGATTGCAGTTATTATGGTTCTGCAAGATTGATTAGCTTGCCAAATCGAGTAACTATGGCTTTCATAAAGCAAGGATTCTAGCCATAAAATGTCATGTAAGTGGCACAATACGGTACCACCATCTCTTTCAATAGTCTTCGTCTCCAATGTAACTGTAGAATGTCCAAGTTATTGGACTGATAATGTGCAATGCGAAAAGAATAAAACGTTTTTATACAGACGGATTTTCGATAATCAGACCTAACTGTCTTAAAGAACAATTCAAAATAAACAAAAATCTTACTCTTTTCTCATATGTTCAGAGTGTACTGCTTCGTCAGAAAATGAGAATAAAGATTTATACTACCATAAAATAAGCACAAATAATTAATCTACGAAAGAAACATAATATGAAAAAAAAGCCCAACTGAAACTTCTCATCTACGGCATTCATTGTCGATCACTTGCACAACAATAAAAGAAAGGAATAGAAATGTAGTTCGCATAACGCACTCTATTTTTTCTAAATGACAGATATGAGTAAAAAAAGCGTACCAAAGACGAAGAGAAGCCAAACCATTCCAGCTTATTTAAAAGAACAAAGTGATCCATTCTGAAAATCAGTGATAGTAGTTATAAGGATAACTCCAGTATGATGTGGAACACATTAAAAAACACTTGTAAGGACAAAAAATCAGTGTGACTATAGTTGTGCTCGTTTCTACTGTGATGATCACATGATTTTGGTAAGGGGTACTGTGGAGAATGCGAATAGGTTCAATAATTATTTTATAGAAAGTATTGGTTCAATTGTCAGTGATATAGATTACATTGATACATGTCAATTTAAAAACAGCAATATGTATCCAAATTTCTAGGAATTCAGCCGGGTGGGTATGAGTCAACTAAGGAAAATAGTTAATAATCTAGGTAATAAATTCAATGTGAATGATTGCACTAACTCTAGAATCCTAAAAAGAATATTTCAAACTATAGGTCATGTTATTTTGAATTTCATTAACACTTCACTGCCTGGTGCTTGTGTGCCCAACTTAATTAAAATTAGTACTATATTTCCTATACCAAAGGTGGCAAACATTATTGAGTGCAGCGAATTTAGACCAATTAATACTTTGCCTGTTAAGAATATATTGGAAATTGTAGTTTACAGACAACTCTTACAGCACGTAGAAAAATATGAAATATTGTTGAGTTATCAATCCGGATTTAGGCAAAATCACTCTTGTGAGAGTGCCCTCCAGTTTACTCTCAGTAAATTTTATGCTGATATTAGCATTAATAAGTATATTGTTTGTGTTTTTATCGATTTGAAGCGAGCGTTTGAGACAATTGACAGGTCGATATTGCTCAGAAAATTATTTCAATATGGTTTTCAGGGAAAGGTGCACGAGTGGTTGGCTAATTATTTAAGTAGTAGAAAACAGAGAGTCCGGATTGGGGACATAGTTTAGGAAGAGGCGGTGAGTGAATGTGGGGTACCTCAGGGGAGTATAATAGGGCCTCTGTCGTTTACACTATTTAATGATATTGATTTGTTTGTTGGTTGTGATTTTGTAAATTTATTTGCAGATGATACATTACTTGTTGAAAGTGATTGTAATTTAGATGTAGCAATAGCAAAAATGAATAAAACTCTTGCAAAGGTAGAACAGTATCTAGTTTCAAATAGATTAAAGCTTAATGTATCAAAGACTAAGGGTATGATTGTGACTACTAAATACAAATTAGATTTAGATAAAATAGATTAGCATATTTGCAATTGTAGAATTGATATTGTAAGGATATATAAATACCTAGGTCTCACAACTGAATGCTTGTTATCGTTTGATGAGCACTTTAACTACATGCAAAAGAAAATATCAAAAAAGTTGTTCTTTTTATCAAGAGTGGCTAAATTTATTTCTATGGAAACGACCATTAGAGTATACAACCTCATTTTGAATACTGTGCGTCGATAGTGTTTCAGTTCAACCTTAACAAGATGTCTTGCTTGCAAAAACTTCAAAATCGTGCAATGAGAATTATTCTAAAGTGTACCAGGTTCACGCCGATTAGGACTATGTTGATTGCTCTACGGTGGTTGAATATTGCGGATAGGGCGCTGTATCTTATGATGGTCTTTATATATAAAATACGAGGCATGTTTTTTTAAGTAAGTACCGTTTTGCGATTCCGCCGCCGTAGCGCCACGGTCGGCGTTCCGCGCATGCGCGCTGGTTACCTACATCTCTTGTCTACGCACTGACGCCATTACAGTTTGATTCTTCATTGTATACGTTGTTTACTGAGTGTTTAAGATGTCTCGGACAATCGTGAGTCCCGCCGATTGTGAAGTACGGGCTGTTATACGATTTTTTAGTGCTAAAGGCGTAAAACCGATCGATATTCATCGTGAGATCTGTGAAGTTTACGGACAAAACATTATGAGTGATGGAATGGTAAGGRAATGGGTGAGAGCATKTAAAGATGGCCGCACAAATGTGCATGATGAAGAACGGAATGGGCTTCCTTCGGTCGTTAATGAAGATTTGGTGCAGAAAGTGAACGAAAAGGTGACAGAAAACAGACGCTTTACAATTTCATCATTGTGCGACTGCTTTCCTCAATATTCTCGTAGTGTTTTGTATCGCATTGTGACCGAGAACTTGAATTACCGGACGTTCACGTTGGGTTCCGAAAATGTTGACGGATTTGCACAAAACCCAACGTTTAGGCAGTGCATTGACTWTCCTTGAGCGGTACCCACAATGAAGGTGAAGATTTTTCAGACCAAACTGTTACTGGTGACGAAACATGAGTGGCCTACGTCACACCAGAATCGAAACAACAATCCATGGAATGGCGACATTCATCATCACCCAAAAAAGTGAAGTTTAAGCAAACAATTTCTGCCCGGAAAATCATGTGCACAGTTTTTTGGGACAGAAAAGGAGTATTGCTAGTGGAGTTTCTGCCTCGTAATGAGACAATCAATGCAGCGTCTTATTGTAAGACATTGAACAATCTGCGTCGTGCAATCCAGAACAAAAGACGTGGCAAGTTGAGTAAGGGTATCGTTTTGCTGCATGACAATGCCCGTCCACATGTGGCTAATCGGACCAAAGATCTCATCAAATCTTTTAAATGGGAAACTTTAGATCATCCTCCATACAGCCCTGATCTGGCGCCCAGCGACTACCATTTGTTCCTGCACTTGAAGAAACACCTGGGTGGTCAGCGTCTTCAAGACGATAACGAAGTCGAAACATTTGTGATACAGTGGTTAACAAGTCAGGCGGCAGAATTTTATGATGAGGGCATTCAAAAACTGGTGCCACGTTATGACAAGTGCCTCAATATTCACGGAAATTATGTAGAAAAGTAGATTAAGGTACAGGCTTTCATGTAAGATAAAATTATTGCGATATCTTTGCACGTCTTTTTTTAATTCCAAAACGGTACTTACTTAAAAAAACATGCCTCGTAATAAATAATCTTGCCACCTTACCTAACAAAAATGATAGTTAAGGCACACGATGTTCATCAATATGAAACTCGAAATGCTGGTGATATTTTTGTGAATAGAACTTACGCAACTGCCTGTAAATCTCTATTTTTTAAAGGTTTCATAAAATACAATTCATTGACACTTCATGTTAGATCTGCTAAATCTCTTAGATGCTTCAAATCACAGTTGCTGGTTTATATTAAGGGCACTGGGTAGCGTGCGAATATTGTTTGATTTGTTTTGGGTTGTTTGTTTTGTGTATTCATGTTGAACATTAAATAAATTAATAAATGTTATTTTCCAATGTATCAAATACTAGCCTTGTGCTAATTAATAATGTGTATTATTATATTATAGATATCCCACGCATAAATCCATGTTGAGCGGAAGATATAGACTTATTGATACACGAATATATGTGCTTATATACGATACCCTCAAAAACCTTCGCAAAGTTACAAATTATGGAGACAGGACAGTAATTTAAATTTGGGAAAATTTGCCCTTTTTTATTATAGGACATATATTCAGGAAATATCAACGAACGTAGAACAAGGTTAAATATATGAAACAGTGGAACAGCAAACACAGAAGCGCAATTTTTTAAGAGAAAGCTAGGAATGCAGTCCAAACGAACAGAAGTGGGGTAGGATTTGGACTTAATGTTAACAACTGAGTCAGAATCAATATAAGTATACATTACTCAAAAAAGTAACAAACGCATTTGCAATATCTTGTGGGTTGGATACCTCCAGATTATTATATGTCATTCATTTATGGATTGTGTAATGGAAAAACGTTAACGGCTCAAAGAGAATATTTTACTATGTACATAACACAATCAAATAAATAGAAAATAGTAAGGAAAACAGCCTTTCTAACAAGCCCCGAGCCCAAAACTTTTTTTACTAGCATTTGTCTACAAAATTACCTTCGATATTTACCAAACACAAGGTAAACACTTTCTATGGTCAAAAACCTGTGACAGTGCAATTTAATGCAGCGTACTTTCTTCCAGTCAATATTTAGCCCGCCAATTATCCCGCGTACGAAAGCGAAGACTCCTCTGCATGTGATTAATATTTCGAGGCACATAGGAAAGTAAATGGGCCGGGCGATATGTAGGGCGTTTCTCGTTTAAATGGCATCGGAAAGTAAACAACTTGGGGTAACCCGGGGCGGGCCTGATCACTTTCGCCGATCATCTGCACAGGTGACAGGTGCATCTCCCATTTTTTCCGTCTGCACGGCCGCGGGACAGAAAATCTCTCTCCGCAGGGACACACTTACCCACATACACATTTTCACTAATCGCAACCATAAACGTGGGTCGAGCACGGGTTATATAAGTGCGACTAGAAAGGACGAAAGAGCAAATGAATAAGACGATTATAAAATTTTATTGTTTAATGACGGGGAAGTGACCTCTTGTGATAGCACCAGTCGGAAAAACGAGAGAAACAAAGAAGAAATTCTTGAAAAATAGAATATAAACAATAATTACTTCATGAATGAGGACAAGGTATGCAAACAGATTTTTGAATGTGCAAGGGGCACGAAACTTAGCCCTATCTTAGCACAATAGCACCCTACTTATTTTAAAAAAAAATTTGATGATCTTATACTAGTCCTGCCTTCAGCTGTAATAGAAGAAATTATACAAAATTTTAACTCATATGATCAAAACATAAAATTTACAATAGAAAGAGAAGTTAATAATGGAGTGCCCTTTCTGAACACAAAAGTTATTCGAAAAAACAAAAAAATAATACTAGATTAACACATGAAACCAACTACCTCAGGTAGATACATTCATTTTTTGTCAGATCATACCATGAAAACCAAATTTAACTACATTAAACAAATGAAATACATAATCAAGGGAATATGCCATGTCACCTTAGTAGAAAAAAATCTAACATTTTTTAAAAATTTACTTGTACACAGTTCTAATCTAAAAAGTTTAGTTAATAAAATATTATAGTTCACGGTTGAGTCAGTCCCTACAGTGATTGAGCGTCGAAGAATGACATTGAAAAGTAATGTTAGTTTGGTAGAGCAAACGACAGAACAAAACTTACCTATAAACAATGAACTACAAATGTATGACCCACGAATAATATAATAAAATCGTTATGCAATTTAAATATTGGAATAAGAATCATAAAATGGCAAACTTAAATCTAAAATTCCAGTTGTACAGATTGTGGTAGTAAATAATAAGTGGGACAAACAAAACAACGGATTCAAAATAGAATTAGATTACACATGAGTGATACAGCAACAGAAAAAGATAGATGTGCATTAGTTTTACATATTTTAAATGGTTCACATCAAATAAATTGGGACGATACCAAAATTCTAGATATGGAAAGAAATACCAACAAAAAATTAATATTAGAAATATACCATATACACAAAATTAGCAATGTAATCAATAAAAAAAAACAGACACCCAAAATTTAAGTAATATATACACGTATTTACTATCACAAGAAGTACGGCAGGGCTCTAATAATATTAATAGTTGTTTTGTTGTGTGGCTAAAAATAGGATTTTAGATCTAGCATGGTACTGGTACATCTGATACCATAAAAATTGATTGCTGTTTTTGCTGTTCAAAAATATAATCTCAAATTTGTGTAAGTAATACAGGATGTTTCAAGAATAATAATGACCCTGACGAAATTAAAAATGCAACCCAAAATACATTTGCAGAGGTAACATTGATATTTGTTCATCGTCTTAAAGGATATAAAACGTAGAGAGCTGTATAAATTCGTAAATTTTGACATAAAATTCAATCATTTGCTTTAAGATGCTTAAAGTAAATTCGGTATTGCAAAACAAATTTCATTTTTGAAATATGTTTCATCAATAACATTAATGTAATAAATGCTCAAAATGTCGCCCTCCGCTGTTTTCACAAGCTTGAATTCGTGCCCAAAACGATCTTTCTTTTAACATGCATTAACATTTCTGGAGTGATGGATCTACATGCATCACGTATTTTATTTTCTGAATGTTCTACACTTTCAATTGGTGTTTGGTATACTTGCTCTTTTACCATTCCCCCACAGAAAAAAAATCAAAGGAGTAAGGTCCGGGCTTCTCGGTGACCAAGGATTAATTCAACCTCTTCCTATCCTTCAGTTAGGCAAAACCAAATCAAGATGATTTCGCACTATTCTTTGATAATGCGCAGGTGCCCCATCTTGTTGAAACCATAAATCTTATCTTACTTGTAAATTTACATTTTGGAGAAGTACCGGTAAAATGTTAAAAAAATTAGATTAGTATTGCCGTTTGAACTATCGCCAAAAAATAAGGCCCAACAATTTGATTCCCCAATATTCCGCACCAGACATTCGTCGAGTAGATAGTTTGAAAATGTCCTTCTCGAAACCAACGTGGATTTTCTTGCGCATAATAATGCATGTTATGTCTGTTAACTCCACCATTATTAGAAAATCTTGCTTCATCTGAGAAGCAAATGTTGTTATAAAATATCACATTTAAATTTTGTTCCCGAAAAAAGTTACAAAAAGCCAGTCTTTCAGGATAATCTGTCTCATTTAAGGCCTGAACCAATTGCAAGTGATGCGGATTAAATTGATTGCCTTTAATTATTCGGTGTACTGAAGACAGACTATAACACCGGTTGCTCTTGAGACTACCCTTTGACTATTATGAGGATTTTTATCAATCATTTCCAATACTCTAATTTCATTGTCAGGGCCTGTTGCTGTTCTTTCCCTTGACTTTTTCAGTGGAGGCCAGTTTGTCCTTAAAGTTAATTCAAGTCTCTTGAAAATTGTATCGGCAGGAGCTCTTCTATTTAGAAAACGTTGTCTGTATAAACGGGCAGCAACGGTTGCATTTCTCTTGCATTCACCATAAATCAAAATCATATCTGTTTTTTCATCATTTGAATACATTTTGACTTTTAATAAATACAGTGACAGGAACCCTAGCGCATAGCCCGTCATGAATTCCCAATTTATTTTTAAAAGAATACCATTATGTAAAATAACCACATCGGCTATGAGAATGTATATTATATTGAATGATTTCATTGCAATTTTTAAAAATATACTTTTCATTTGCGTATTTTGATTTTTAATTCCTTAGACAGTAAGGCCTCGAATGACAAAAAAATGCATACGATAGTAGTATACCAATTTATATTCAAATGACACCTTTCCTTTCCCGTCACTAACAGTAGTTACGCCATCAAAACAGAATGCAAGTCATCTGAAGTGAGGGTGGAAAAAGTAGACCGTGATACACTAATTTTTACTTCATCCATTATTACCTCCATTGTCAATCGAATATCACTTTCGAACCTCTCTCCATCGTCTTTGTTTTCTCCATCCACGCCTAGCAAATGATAAAAAAACAATTTATTTGCATCTAAGTGTGTTAAGTATGCCGCATTGTCAGCCGAAGACAATGGAATGTCAAGAGTAGAGGCTGTGTTGGCTACTGCAATTTAAATTACTACTTGAAAGTGACATATTTTTGATCTATGATCGGCAGAAGCGTCTCCTGCTTGACTGCCACGCATGGTAATTAGGGGAGACACTAAAAAAGCAATTGCTACCAGAATTTCTAATGTGCTTCAATATGATTCAGTGCAATTCAAAAAGTCCCAGTTCTATCAATGTTTATAAAGCGGTATAAACTCCCTAAACCGCCTCGTGTGTCCACTATAACAGAGCGTTCATTGTCTTAACGTTTTTATCCATATTTCGTCATGTACATATCGCAGCGTTTAACTCGATATCGAAGCACTTTTACCTGATCGTTGAAAGCCTTGAACGACCTAAAATAGGTAGTGGTTGCGGCTACTTTCACTTATGGGAGCATGAGATCGCTTGTGGGGCAAAATGGTGCAGTAAATGAATCGAAGTGTGTATCAGATGTTTTCGCTTCCAATGGTATAACAATTTTATGTTTATATGATACGACAGGAAATTGTTAAGATGGAACTAGGCCGTATTGCTAGTTCCTGATATTTATGATATGGGAAACATTCAAGGAAATTTTTAATAAATTATTAAAGAGATTAGTTTACCATTAATAATAATTCTGGTTGGTTCGACCTTTACTATGTGATACTCAATTTTAAAACGGTTAATATGTAATACCACTTTGCTGTAACAACAAATTTACAAATAAACACGACTAAATAGACTGCCCCGTTTCAGTAGTTTAAAAAATGTTACTTTATCGACAAGCTGCATATAGAAAATAGACCAATACAACAATTCAATTCAAATCGTTCTCAAACTAGCTGCTCCCTACTGTATGATAAAAAAAATCACAGTTGCTTTAAAAATGGCTAAAAAAGAGTTATTTCCAAGCGCTTTCCAGAAAAGAGTCGGCTTTCTCGGTGGACTCTTGATAGTGATAGAGGCAGGATTCTTAATTGGTTATTATCACTTTTTTTGAAAATTACGTAAAATGAATCTTGAAGTGCATATATATCATACGCCATGTTAAAAAAACAAAAAAATATTTGTAGGTAGAGAATTTCAAGTCTGAAATTCGAATCTTAGGAGTCACCGCCAAAACGCTTCTACCCAAGGTTATTCAACTCGTGACGTCAAGTGTCACGTAAACATTAAAACATTATCGAGGAGCGTGCTGTTTAATGGTGTAGTATCATTCTTGTATTGAAAAAGCTTGTGTATTGTGTTTATTGAAAGCACGGTGTAAGAGTTCGCACCAAAAAGTCATTTGTGTAGTTTTACAAGCATCTATTATGTATGGAAAACAAAACAAGAGCTGTTTTGTGCCTGGCTGTAAGAGTACCTCAGTCAGTACCGCTAACAAAATTTTTGCAACCGTTCCTCGAGATTATCAACGTATGAAAAAGTTGTTTAAGGCCCCTAGACGTGTTATGCTGAAATCACAAAGTTTGTTTTTCTGTTATGAAGATCATCTTAATTCTTACTGTAAGTTTTATTATTCTTTTTGGGGTTATAAGTGTTTACCATTCAGTTTCCATTTTGTTATGGCTTGAAGAGAATATGAAAAACTATATGCGTTTTAAGTTGATAGAGGAAAATGTTATAATAAAGAACGACGTTGTTCCCCGTATATTCGATTGTTAGCCGGAAACGAGCCGCAAGAGCCCCGAAAATAAATGGCAATTTATATTTATTCTGATTTTTAAAATAAATGTCAAGTTTAGGGTACATTTTTGATTCTTACATTTTTATGATTACAAATAGTATGTTTCCAACAACCCACTGTTATCAAATTATCAATGCTAAGTTTATTTGATAAGAAGTTCACTTACGCTGTTGCTTTTGCTTTTACGTTCCTCATCTCCGCCGCGTTGAACCGCTCGTCGCTGTACACAAATTCCATAACAATAAACATGCCTTCAGAAGTCATAACTCATAAGTATTGCACTTTGACTTGGCGTATTTTAATTCGCTTGTCACAAAATGAACGCAAAGAACAAACTGATAAATTTACGGGCTGAGGCTGACGCGTGACGCGCTGAACCCAGATGTAAACAAGCGGCCATTTACAAGACACCTGACGTCACGGCCAATATGTTCGCGTTTTGGCGGTCCCTTTAAATATTCACATTTTTAATATTACAAATACACCTTACGATCCATTTTTTCGAATTTATAAGCTGCCACAGCTGTTTTGTGGATTAGATGCTAACTATTAATATGCAATTTAATAAAATATAAATACATGGCAAATACCCAATTGCCCCTATCGATTTACTTTTATATCTAACGGATGGGAAGTACTGTATCGCGAAAGAAATTTTCAAAAATTTTTATTTGCTCAATCGCTTTAAAATGACCGAAAGACTTAACATATGAACTTGAAATTTGGTATACATATGAATCTCTACTACACAAAGCGACTGTTGTTTTGGGGTAAGTAGAGTATCGGGAAGGGGGTGAAATTGTGAGGTGACTACTCTTTTTTATTTATTTTTCGTTTAAGTATGTGATTAGTAGTATAACTGCGAGTATTATTCGTCCTTATAAATTGTTGTTGCAGCAAACGGTTTAGGAAATATTAGCAAAAAAGCGTCACTTAAAGAAAGCGGTTTTTCCTAATATATTCAAAAAATGAAAATACTATCAGATAGGAAATAAATTTTTTACAAAAAACAGTGTTTTAAAAAAATTATCCAAAATTTGGACATTTTCGAAATATTTTCAAAAAACGTATTTTGGAATCTGCCGATACGATTTTTTTAAATTTTGGTATTATATAGAAGAGTTAATATTTCGAATTATTTGGAAAAAACAGATTTTAAAAATTTATGTATTTTTGCTTATACCACGAGAACCTTTTGTCTTAGAAAAAAAATATGCAGAGTGAAAAAATGCTCAAAACCTAATTACTGATCGTATAGTGTTAAAAAATAAAAACGTAAATGTCATTTTGACAATTAGATGTGGAAGTATTGATTCAATTTGCAGCGGTTTTTAATTAATGTTTAACAGGTATGATGTATTTTCTTTTCTTTAAAATCATTTGCCGAATTTCATCAGTTAACTGATGGGAGTTGATATAACCACAACGCAATGGAGATTCTCCTCAATACTCAATGGAAGTTGGAAGATTTTTTAGCAAAGCTTATAGGCGAAAACCGAAAAGGGAAGCTATAATTTTTTTTTTCCGAGGGTTCATAAAAATGACTATGCATTCTCTTTCTCGTATTGTACTACTGAAGATGCTAGTGAAGGAAAAATATAATGAAACAATAAAATACGATTTTATTAGATTAGAGTTAAACAAAGCAAAACATGATCGCTGAACATACTCAAGCATCGCAGAAGACAATAATCATCTAACGCAACACTGAAAAGCACTCGCATACATTCGATTTCTGCGCTTCTTATTAATGTATCCTTTTCATAAAAGCATTAAAACAGCTGGCTGTTAAGAGCAGTCCGTATCTTACATTTACATGCTCGGTAAAGTGCATGCATAATAGCAATCCCTGACATTTACCTCCGTCTAGGAAGTTATCCTTGTCTTGCTTTCGTTAGAGCTGACGTTCGAAACTCAAGGCGTTTAAGTGGGTTCCCCTTCGAAATACTGTTAAATCATTTATGCACGAGTTAAACGGTGGATTCGTCTCGTATTTGGCGGTTTATGGAGGAGAAACGGTTCTTTGTGCACAGCAGGATTGATATGCTCTATTATTCATGAAATTTGTATGGCTAGAAAGGACAACCGTAAAAGGTGATCGGATCTTCGAAATTTTATCATATAATTTGGTTTATAGCTTTTTTGTGTTTTATTTATTCAATCTGATCAATGGTTGATAGCTCAAACGAAATAAAAATTCTGTAGAAGTTGTACTGGTTCTTCGTTTTTTTTGTGTGTTTTATTTAATCTGAGCCATCAACCATTGATCCGGCTCGAAGGACCACAATGGTCACAAAGAAAATTGAAGGGAGACTTTGAAACATTGTTTCAACGGGTGGCGGTATGTTTAATATCATGTTTAATCAATGGTTAATAGCTCAGATTAAATGGAATACAAAAAAACGAAGGACCAGTACAAGTTGTACAATAATTGACTTATTAATACAAATTTCAGAGAGCAAACTAGAAACCTGCAAAATTGATCTGCAATTTAGCTATAACTATTAACGAATTCTTTCTAATTTACTCAAACTGCAAAGAACTACAGCTTATTGCTAGAGATTTATGAAAAGGTCTAAATTTAACGATAATGTATAGCCTATAACGGGACCATTAACTATGGAGGAATTACAGTACGCCAAGGCTGCACTTATAAAAAGATCTCAGCTAGAAGATTTTAATGAAGAAGTGATTTGCTTATCGCAGTAAAAGGAGATCAAATCATCCAGCAAGTTAGTTTGTTTAAATCCGTTTCTTCATTAAGATGGACTTTTAAGGGTAGGCGGGAGAATACGTAATTCCATGCTAAGGTTTAAGGAACAACATCAAACAATTTTATCTGAGAAACATCCACTTACAAAAATGAAAGTCACATTCACATATGAACACATAAAGACACTTCTTCTGGGTTCGCAAGCGCTTTTGAATCATCTGCGGCAAACATATTGGTCCACTAATGGCAGAAATTTAGTAAAAAAGGTAATTCATCAATGTTACAAGCGTTTTAGAGGAAAGCGGAATCATCAAGTAAACAATCAATTTATGGGAGACCTACCAAAGTGTCGGTTTAATACCTTGCAACCATTTATAAATGTATAGGTGTCAATTATCGTGGTCCTATTTTGATTAAGGCTAACAAGATGAGAAAATCTGCTATTATGAAAAGTTATAGAGCGCTTTTCATATGAATGAGCAGAAGAGGACGTCCTGTTAATATAGTGACAACACAACCAATTTTCATAGAGCCAACAACAAAATGCAAGAGTTAAGGCATTACTTTAAAAACAAATTAAACCAAAGTTCATTCGATGGCACTTTATACCTCCGAGCTCTCTCCATTTTGGTGGTTTATGGTAAGCTAATATTAAATCTCCAAAATTACACATCAAGAGAAACACTGGAGAAACAAAATTGACTTTTGAAGAGATGTATACTTTGTTAAAACAAATTGAAAGCTTTTTTGTCAGTGTTTTCAAGAGACAGCGATCTATCCGACAAAATATTATCAAATACCTAATAAAATTAGATTTTATCATTGAGCCGCGCTTATTATTAAAGACCATCAAAAACATTGACCGCCTTAGTATAATGTCTAAATCAGAACTAAACACAATTATAAGAATAATTCAGTTTTAAATTTAAGTCAATTATTAAAAAAAGAGTTAGTTGTATGTTCTAGATCACCGGTGTTATACATATAAGACACCCAGTACCTATATTCTTTGCAAATGATCTATTCCTACTATATTGCCTTCCGCATTTGGGAATGTCCAAAAACAGCAGTAAACATGAGTGACTTCAAGGATGCTTCATTATTTGTATACCTTTTGATCTTTATAGCTATATCATTAGTGCTTGTAACATACGGTTACATAAATGCTTTGACAATTAGAGCTACAAAGACTAGCTGAATGTTATTAATAGCGGTATTTCCAGATAGAGAATATTCCATGATTATCTGTTAATTTATTGCACATGTATTATTAAATCGTGAATGTACCATGATTACAAACAGGACAAAACAGTTTCCTTCGAGACTATACGTTTTATTTACGTTGCGTAAGGTATGTTTTAAATAGCAATAAATTTTGGGAAAACGCTACGAATTGTTAGCACTTACTTATTATAAAAATGTGGAGACAGTAGAATCGAGTCAAATCTCATAAAGTCTCGCAAAACTATAACAATTATTCGTTTTTGTAAAACTTAGTACTTTGCTGCGGTTAATTTAAATGACATAAATACCCAATGATATTTGATGATAGGCATTCTGTGGCCAATTTAAAGCAGTGAAAATTTACTAATTGGTTGGTAAAAAAACATACATCGTCAAACAAATATCTAAGAAAGAATTGGAGCTACAGGACAATAAAGAAACAGATCAACTCATTATGAACAATAAACCTGACAGTCAAATTAATGTAACTTATAATTCTCATGGTTGTATGTCTCCCCTACTCGAAATACACGAAAAAGATAAGAAAATATAAATAGTAAATACTTACAGATTAAAGAAAGATTTAGCCACCCCAAACCTGTAAAGAAAAGTATTTATTAGCAAAGCAATTAAATATAATAAAACAAATAAAAACTGTTCTTATTTTAAAATGCATGCCTATGCTGTGCTATCTGCACCGCAACCAACTGCAGATAGATCTATTTCGATTTCATTATAGCTCATCAGTGCAGTGCAGACAGCGCGGCATAGAACTGGTTTTGCCTATATACCAAAGGCTTGGTATGATGTAAGTAAGAATTTAGATGGCAATGCCGTCTGTCAGCTTACACTGACATGATGACAAAGCCACCTAGCAAGAGCATGCCAATTTGTCAGACTGCAGGTCACTTCCTTTAGGAAGTAGTAGCCGTTAAGGCAGCTAGGTGGCTGTGTCATCATGTCAGTGTAATGCTGACAGATGGCATTGCCATCTAAATTCTTATTCAAACTATTCTTATTATTTTTGCAGGTATAAATATAAATCAACGATTTTGTGTATATATTATTTTGTAATAAACCGTACAGTTTCATCGTTCTAACTACTTTCATTTTGTTTCAGTAATGCAGCAGCGCCATTTACATGTCGATGGCTGCTGTCGTTAGCCATGCGATGCGCCGTTTTCCACTGACACAGCCTGACGTGTACTCCTATGATCTAAGGGTGAGTACCATGACCCTCTTCGCATAATCACCATTTTTTTCATACAGTCGTTAATTGGACCATCCACGCGATCGTCGTTTAAAATTTAAATTAGTTTGTGATGCCAATTCGTTACGTCGATCGCTATAGCATTAATCATGCCGTAATTAACTAATTAGCGTGTATAATACCGATGATGAGGTGAGGTCTAGAGCAGGGTCTGGGGCAATTACAAGTTAACATGAAGAAGTGTTAGAAGCATGATTGAATAAATGACCGAAAAATTCCATTTGTTTAGCTCATAGGTAAATTGCAATTAACTGCATCTTCAATAGTTAGTAAAATCCACATATTTCCGTACATTTTTAATAATATTCGCATTTTCTGGCGCCGTTGTAATAACAAAAGTAAGACTGAATTGATCGGTGATTCACTGAAGTCTTCTAAAAACGGCTCGCTAGATTCATCTCCAGAATTAGAAAAAAATAATAAAGGATGACGAAATTGTGCTTGAGAATTAATAGCACAGTAATAAAACAATAACAAATGACAGTAAAAGATTTTACAGTAGTAAATGACAATAAAATTGTTGAAATCTTTCTCCATCGAGGTAGATGGAATCATTTATTTCACAATCAAGTGAAGCGACAAGTTCAACTACTTTCTGGATACCGATGGTGATAGTCGAAAAACGAATATAACTGAAAATTTCCAAACAAACGAAACAAAAAGACGTGAGCGACGATATCGTGAAAACATAAAAATAGACTGTTTTTTGGATACAGTGACTCTTAGAATCCGACTATTTTATTGAGTCCATTTAGTTCAAAGACCTGCATATAAACTCTTATCTAGAAAAACCTTATCTGGAACACTCTTGGATATAGTTGATGAAGAAGTACTTAAAAAAATTCCGAAAAACTGCCCACAGAAACAATACTAATGGTAGATAGATGGAAAAACTCCAGCAACAATTACAAAAATGTTATAACCATGCTGCACACTTCGGACAAAAAATGTGCGTTTTTTCAAATCTTATGACATGACTGAAGAAAGTGAAACGGGTGAAGTTCTTGTAAAAAACTGTAAAGATAATGTTGAAGTAGCACGAGAAAAATACAATGCTCATGTCTATGCTGTTGTCAGTGATAACGCTGCTTATATGGTGAAAATGGGGAAACTTCTAAAACAGTGGCATGTTACTTGCAATAGCCACAGTGGAAATTTATTAATGAAAGACATTGCTGATGGAGATATTCTCAAGTAATTTAAACATTCAGATCTAGAAAGAATGATAGTAAACAGCGGAGGAAATCGCATTATTTTGCCTTGTGAAACGAGTTATAGATAGGGACACCAGTAATAATCTTTCGATGATGAAAAGAACCTGCGACACTGTTGTTTGATGATGAATTTACCACAAATGTAAAATATCATGTTGAATTACTTAATCCAGTTTGTGAGTTAGTTAATAATTATCAAAAGTTCAGCAACTCGTGAAATTGTTATTTTATAATTCACGAACTGCTTTATATATTGTCTGTTTGATTTATATAGACATTATATTTACAAAGTTTCGATGTTATAGTTTAAAAAAAAAAACAAAGGAATTTAGTTTAACTGTTTCATTCCAAATAGTTATTTTCTTAAATGTTTTTTTAAATTTATATAAATAAAGTATTCACTTTTCCTCTTTCTACGTTTGAAAAATGCTGGATAGCTGGTTGTTGAACCAACATTATTAATACGTATATTTCAGTTAGCTACTGTTCACTTCTACAAAAATTATTTTGTTGTCTAAATAAAATTGCAGTATAATGGTAGTTTCAGAAGAAAACCACAAAAATAATGTTGATTTTAATATTCTTTTAAATGCAAAACATTCATACTGAGAAAAATGCTTTCTGTTATTTTATCGCAGTGTCTACAATGTAACAAAAATTTGACGTGAATGAACCACTATAATTTATATTAAAAAAAACATTTACGTTTTTATTTCTTATACTATACGATTAGTAATCAGGTTTTGAGCATTTTTTTTCTCTACACATTTTTTTCTAAGACAAGCAGTCCTCGTGATATTAGCAAAAATATATACATTTTTAAAATCGGTTTTTCCAAATAACTCGAAAATTATTAACTTAACAAAAAATTACAAGAGCGCTTTCTGATCAGAAATTTGATTTTCTATATAATACCAAAATTTTTAAAAAATCGTACGAGCAGGGTCCAAAATAGGTTTTTTTGGAAATAATTCGAAAATGTCAAAATTTTGGATAAATTTTCTAAGACACTTTTTGTGAGAAATTTTATTTCCTATCTGATGGCATTTTCATTTTTTGAATATATTAAATATATTCGGAGATATTTAGGAAAAACCGTTTTCTTTAAGTGACGCTTTTTTGCTTATATCTTCTAAACAGTTTGCTGTACCGAAAATTTATAAGAACAATTAAAACTCGCAGTTATACTACTAAACACATACTAAAACGAAAAAAATATAAAAAAAATAAAAATCGGCAAAAAGGGTAGTTACCCCCCAATTTCGCCCCCTTCCCCATACCCTACTTACCCCACAAACAATAGGTCGCTTTGGGTAGTTGAGATTTATACGTTTGCCAAATTTCAAGTTCATATAWTAACTCTTTCGAAAGTTATCGTGTCCACAAACAATACCACAGACACACAGACAAGAAATATTTTTTTGCTCAAATTTTGTTTTTTTGCGTTTTCGGCCATCTTAAAGCGAATGAGCAAATAAAGAATTTTGAAAATTTTTTTCGCGATACAATACTTCCCATCCATTGGATGTGGAAGTAATATTTTCGGTAGCAAACAACGTGTAGCAAACGTAGCAAACTGTAGTTACACGTCCCTGGTCATAAATAGTTTTTTATTGTCTTGATGCTGCGATTTCTTTACGTCAAAAGAAAATGAAACCACCTTTTACAAGTATTTTTGTTGTCCTCTAATTTAGTAGAACATTTTATACTGTTAGAAGAAAATATTGAACTGTTATTGCTATGTGCGATGCCTTAGTGATTAGTTATTACATTTTTATTCGCAATTCACATCCGTTAATCTCCAGTACGTATAGAACATACCTTGAAAAGTAACTATACGATATATCCGGTATAAGAGACACGGACATTTAGGGGATTTTCTTTGCTAACCAGTGTAAAATTAAAAAAAAATGTGTATACCGAATGAATCACCTGTTTTGACCAACGTCAATGGCTTACTTTATTTATTAGCGCAAACAAGCGAAAAGTACTACGAGTACAACGATTCTAACGCTTTGGTGTCATAATTTGCTTCTTAACATCACATCTATTAAAACACCGCCTTACTACAGCGTGTTTCATGGTTTAATCTGAAAGTTTTGGAAACGTGGTTTTTAACTAAGCATCTATTCTCAAAGTTAAAATTTTTCGGTTCTGATCTCCCAGTACAGTTTTGCGACATGTTTTATCAAATGTCCTATACAACAATGTTTCTACTCCTTTTTTCTTCCAGGGCGAAAACTCATGCCAGGCCTGGTCCCCACTGGAAGGGGCCGAGAGTGCCCTAGCCCGTTCCATGCGGTACGCCACCCCATGGCTGTACGGAAGCGTCAGAGCGCCAGTTCTGCTGACCCCCGCCTTCGTGCTCTGTACCTGCTCGGATTATCTCAACGGAACCAAACGTTCTAGCAAGAAATCACCGTCCGTTTGCAAGAAATGCAAGGGCACACGCCTCTCTCTGTCAGAGGGAGCGAAGTTCGGAACAGTGAGATGCTATCCGACGACACACACTCCCATCTCAACTCCTTTAAAGGCTGGGACTGTGCGAGTGAGTTCAACCACGTCGAGGCCTTCCATCCTACCATCAGCTGATCCATATGATTTGATGAGAAGGAGCAGACTCAGCACGCCGGAAAATGGGGAGTACAGAGCTAGATCCATGTCCCCGAAGGGGAAATCGTTGGAATCCAGGAGTTACAGCGCTTCTAGAGTCCAGAATGGAGGAGATAAAGGACGAAAATCCATCTTGGAATGCGACATCAATCCTTATGAGCTTTTGTCCTCATCGGATTCCGATGTGCAAGACGCAACCAKCAAGCGAGTCGGAGGTCAAAGGATTCGTGTTAAACCACCATCGATCGACAGTGATTACGAAGACATACCGAGAGTACAAAAAACCATTTCGTCCCCTAAGCTACAGATCCGGAAAGGAGTCAAGGCGGTAAAAGACAAGCATGTGGAGAGCAGTAGATTCAAGTCGATCCTGAAGAAACCCAATGCGAGCTTTAGCGATACTGATGATACGGATAGAAGCCCATCTCCGGGTGGCTCACAGTTCTACCTACCGTTGCCTAAGAAAAAGGTCCAATTCTTGGTTGAAAACAAAAGCGAAAGGTTGGATAGAAAGGAAGACAAACATGTCGAGTATGAGAATGTGCGACAACAAAAGGAGGAAAGCGGATCTGGGAGCTCTTCAGACGAAGGTAACTGTTAATTTATGTAAGGAGCTTGAAGCTCATTGTCCCAACGTTACCAAACGTAATTAATGCCGTTTGGTTCCTGAACGTTTCCTGCATTAAAAAACTCATTTTTTTCAAATGGCAGTCTCTATTTACTATAGTACTGGTCAAGCTTTCCATCAATATAGGGCAATATAAGGTTTGTATAGTCGAATGTAAAAGTCCAGGTTGCCTAACGTTCATGCAAATTTTCAGTTGGTTGGAAATGTATGCAAGAGTACCCTTATTTTTTTGGCTATCTTTACTACTAAATCAATCCAATAATAGATATATGTATCCATTATTTTATGAATGTGTCCTATATATGAGTTATAAAAAAATTTAGAAGCGCTTGATGATCCAATAATAGAAAAACTGAATCTTTCCATTGATCAAATAAATTCGTTACGTAACACATTATACGTTCGGTTTTGCAGGGTTTTGTTTAATTAATTCTTGATTTCGAAAGCGAACCAGTTTACACTTTCAAGTACTTCACAGGCTTGCGCAACTATTTTTAATTGTTTCGTGATTTGTATAAAAATATAGTGCCACTACTAATAGCATTTATATGGCAATATATCTTTTTATTGTCGATTAATTCTGACATAAATTAGTCCACTTTTTCTTAGCCAAACAGAGGACACGTAAAATTTACTTTCATCATACATGATTGTGTGAGAAAATACCACCAACGAAAACGAGATCGCTTCACATCTTGAATATGAATATTCCATTTTAGTTTTCCAATCTCGCGACCTAGTTTTCTCTTTTTTCAAGTTCTCATCCTAGTTTACTTTTCAGATACCAAGAAAAAATGCAGTCTGCGACGAAGCACAAGCGAACGCATTAACCAAGAGCCAATTAAAGTGACCTTCCACGACACCATGGCGCTACGCAGTAAAACAAGGAGTGATTCGAGGATAACGTTCACAGGAGCCGACCTGCAACGATTGGATGGGATAAATCTTGAGAAAGGAAGTCCGACTAGGAAGAACAAGCTACGTAGAGCCCCGCCCCCTCCTCCACTGAAAGAAGCTTCACCAGAAGTGCAGAATGATAAGGAAATCCAAACCGAAGATCCAATTGTAAAAGAAGACGTGGTCACAGAACCTATCAGTGAAGATCCCCCTTCGGTCCCTCCAAGAAAAAGAAGCAATAACAAATCTCCCGTCCAGATAATTCCAGTTGTAATGACTCCTGAAGCTGACCCAGTTCCTAAATACTCCCCTAACAAAACTATCGTTAGAATTAGCCCAGTGGAACCTGTTCATAAGATACAAATCAAGAATGAATTCATTGAGTCTCCATCTATAGATCCAGTGTTGATATCAGACAGTCGAAAAACGTCGATCTTAATCAATGGGGACGATTGTTATTGTACTGTTAACGTCAGTGACGACGTTCCTTTATATCAATCTTCAGTTGTTGTTAAAGACGCTGGTCAAAGCAATGTAATCCCGAAGAAGAGCAGTACAATCTACATTACAGGCAACTTCTCCACAAGCTTTGAACCTGACAACAAAGAAGAATCGCAAATCAAGGAAACCAAAGAAGCCAAGGAAGAAGTCAAGACTGAAACGCATAAAGCAGTAGTCGTCTGCAACGAAGAATCCATAGAGGAAATACTGAAGGATCCCGTCGAAGCAGTCAGAAGAAACTTGGTCCCTCACGTCTGTGGAAAGTCAGACGAGAGTAGGACGACCACGCAAGACACCAACGCACTCTTTTACAGCAAATCATTGCTGGATAATCCCGAACAACTCAAAGAATCCCTCTTGCAACTGGCCAACCAAGAAGACGATGGCTGTTCCGAGCACAGCTCGTCTACACAATACGAACTCGTTGATCCGGGTTCAGATTGTTACACAGATAACAGCAATCGAAGTTCAGTGACCGAGGAAGAACTGGCCAACAGGACCAAGTTCTACGAGCTTTTGGCCGATGCAGCTTTAGTAGAAGTAGCGGAGAATGAAGACCACCATTACGAGAGTATTAAAATCAACGCTGATCCTATTTATGAAGAAATAGAAGTGCCACCTCCTCTTCCAGCCAACCCCCCTCCCACTAATCTGTTGGATGATCTTCAGTTGGACAAGGAATTTACTACAAGGTTCGTTTCTGGTTCCTACAAATAGCATTGTCCTTATTTACTGTCATTTCAGGTCAATTTTTGAAGGAGCGTCCAAGTACGATATCCTCAGCTACTTAGTGGACGCCAAAGAACGTGGTATAGTACCAGAAGATTCCTACACCTTCCCATCAATGGACGATGCCAAAGATGCCTACAATAGAGTGTCCCACATGAGTACAGTGAGCGACTCCAGTGAAGACAGTTCCTTAATAATGCATAGTCTAAACGAAGGTACATTCCAAAAGAACGCAGAGATTGAAAGGAACGATTCTGGTGTTGGTTCCGAAACTTCCAAAAGCTCGTTGAGCAAGTATAGAAACAAAGAAGCTGCGGTTACTTGTGAAGATTGTGAGGCTACTCTCGATTCGTTTACTGAAAACGAGCCTCTGTTGTGCAGAAAATGCGTGAAGAAGCGATCTGAAAGGAAAGAGATTATAATGGAAATAGTGGAGACTGAGGAAAAGTACAGTAGAGATCTGCAGATTATTCTTGAAGAGTTTTATCAACCGATGTTAGTGGCTGGACTCCTGACACCAGATCAGTTATCGGCGATCTTTCTAAACGTCGAAGAACTCTTGGAAAACAGTCAAGCTTTAGCTGAACGCTTAAGGGATGCTGTGGAGATAGCCGCTGAACAAGGAGATGAAGATTTGCAAACCGTTAACATAGGAAAACTCTTCTTAGAAGCTTCACCCATGCTGCACGCCTTCGAAACCTACTGTGTTCGACAAGGAGCCGCCAGTCTCCTTCTAGCTAGTCTTGAAAAGGACAAGGAACTGCTGAGGATATTCCTCAGAGTATCGCAAATGGAAAACACACTTCTGAGGCGGATGAACCTCAACTCCTTCCTAATGGTTCCAGTCCAAAGAGTTACGAAGTATCCCCTTCTTCTAGCACGTCTACATAAAGTAACGCCAGTCCATCACGAGACCAGAGAACAACTCAAAGAGGCACAGAGCAAAATTGAGCTTCACCTCAACCACATGAACTCGGAAACGAAGGATGTTCCCAGCAAGCTTTGGAGACGTATAAGCAGCAATTCTGGAAGGAGGCCGAGTACGGAAATGGATCTGGTCAACATCAAGTTGAGGAAGATCGCTGTGGATGTGCTGGAGTGGAACCACGAAGAGGCGAAGTTTACTCTGGAAGGGAGATTATTGTATACGCAACCCACCGATAACAACTGGAGGAAAGGAAGAACTATAAAGCTCGCTCCCATAAATGCTCTCTTGGTTACCAACGGAAAGGTTGGTATTTAAGCAGCCACGCAGTGTTGGTCGTATAACTAGTTCTGTATTCCAGATAATCACACTACAAAAATAACAGCGTGATGTTACAAATTTATGTCTTTGAACTTGAACTAATAGTTTGGTAACGTCTATTTTTGTGTGCTTGTTGGATCGTCTATTTTAATTTAATCAGAAACGATCTAAATGATAATAATAATTAAGATATTTGAAGTCTAGTTAAATTACTTTTCTAATATGTATATTTGATACGAAGAATACTGTCTATTTTAATACTTTAACTGGCAACTTACAAATGCATATTTTTGTTACGTTTTCCAAACACTAACATCCGTTTTATTATCGTATCACATAACACCAATGAGATCATCGATACTTCAAAATAGTGGTATTCGTTGCCCAATGAACGTAAACTGTTTTTTTGTTATTCTAATTTTACCACCAGAAACATAACATGARATGAGAGACATGTCGTAATGTTGTATTTTTTATTAGAGAAACTTTTAAAGCAACCTGAATTTTTATATTTATTTTTTTAAATAAGGTTTCTTATGGATTGTTTCACTTAGAATCAAATGACGTAATTAGTCTTTTTGATATTGCAAACACTTTTTGAGATAAAGACCAAGCTTGTGTTTTTTTAAACAGAAACCATAGTTGACTATAACTATGGCAACATTTTGAATTCTATATTTTGTTTAAAATTATCATTATACAGTGTTATATTCAAACATAAATACAGATTTAAGTTTGGCAGATGCATTCGTCATCTGCAATTTTTACTTCCATGGCCGTCTATATTTTTTACACCTACGTAATATCTTCACGATTTATTTATCAAGATAAATATAGAAAGTTTGATATTTTTGAAATGCACAAAGAAATATTCTTTTTGATGGAGTCATAGCTAACTATGATTTCTATTTAAAAAAAAAACACACAAGTTTGGTCTATAACTCAGACAGTGTTTGCAATATTAAAAAACCAATCACGTCATTTGATTGTACGTAATAAAAATCTATAAGAAACGTTATTTAAAAAATGAGTTTGAATTTTTGACACCCTTAGATACTTGTTTCTAAAAACAAACCCAAGATTGTTGCTCTTCTTTTGGTCCTTAAAGCAAGTTTTGATTACAAGTTGGACTTGAATCGCAACTGATAGCAACGTTGTTTCTTTTTCATTTTATTAGAACTTAATGATTTATCTTTATAGGCTAATCGCGGTGAAAGGTCAGACGAGAATAATTTGGTGTTCCCCAAGCAGTCTGGCGTACGAGAAGCTGCACTTTTGCTTGTGAGAGACAAGAACGGACGATATTCGCTCCTTAGGGAACCGTTGTATTTGGATCGATGTGTCATAGCCGCAGATCCAGCATGGCAAAGTTATTTCGAAGTACAAGAGGTACTAGGGAAAGATACGTTCATCTTCAAGGTGAGTGAGGTGCCATCTAATAAATATTGGCTCTAATATCCTTCTCCATCAGGCTGAAGATGATGAATTAACTCGTACGTGGTACCGCCAGCTACAGCACCACGCCCAAGGCTTAGGTACTTGGAGGAAAAGGAGGAACGCCCTTGCAAATATTATGATCAACGGAATGGGGCTCAGATCATGATCTAACTGTATAGAATCTGATTTAATTTTGTTCGTCTAGGGTTAAATTAATTGTTTTCCTTTCTCTGTAAATACCTAGTAATTTAGCTGTGATATTTTTTCTGGAGCGGTACGAGGGACATCTAATACAATAATCGATTTAATTTTGTATAGTTCTTGATTGTGTAACTGAATATTAAATAAAGCGTGTAAATATTGCGCTGGCGTAATTGCTGAAATAAATCAAACGGGCAAGGTTCCGATATACATACAATGGAGTTGCGAGCTGTAATTTTGAATGAAATACGAGCATTTTATAAAATGTGTTGTCATAGTAATGGATTAGTCGATGATGGTGATAAGCAATCTTTGAATTGATTATAGTTCTGCAGTTCTGCAAGAAGAGAAAAGTGTCTATTGAAGGTGAAACACTTTTGAGGCAAATTATAAATCTACATACAATCGAATGCATATTGGTGTGAAAGTTTATGAAATAAATATAAATCAAAAGTGGTGTGTCTAGCAGTGCGGTTCAGGGTTCAAACCTTGGTTCCTTATTGTTTAATTTTTCTTATAACGACATCAAGAACTTGAACTTAAAATACTCTGTAGCTTAAAAATATTACGTATTGAATGTGTGCAACGTACACAATGTACCGCAGGTACAATGACAATGAAAACGAAAGGAGATTTTACATTTTCACCCAAAAAACCCTCCCTAGCCTAATATTATCTGTTGGAAACAAACGGTTTATTATTAAGGCTACTTGGGAACCTACCTGAGTTTGGGAAAAGTACACGAATTCGCCACCGTGAGTTCCAGGTAGTTATAATCCCCTACCCGTATTCGCCACCACTCTAACGGAGGTCTTAATTTTTATAAGTTGATCTTTTATTATCGGTACAGGCAACTGATCTGATACTTTTTCGGATAATATTTGGAGACCCGTAACAACACCTCTGCTTGTCTTTTTTAATGGCTGCGCCTATTTTGACACACTGTCATTTCCTTATTAGTTACGCCTTTTTTTTTAAGTAAAACGTTGGAAGCAAAAAATGTTGGGTAAACAAATTTCACCACGTGCAGTTTATTTTCATGTATCTAATAGGCAGATTGGTGACAATTAAAATAAAATAAATGATAAGAGATGTGACAATATCAAAGTAGGTGTATTTTATTGATATCTTGTGCCCTGTATGCGTAGAAAATATGAGTGAATTGAACATTTGCAAAGCAGACATTTTAAAAATTAAACCTATGGTATAAATTACTCTTTTACCAAGCAGGGCCGAATCACAGAAGTTTAAATTTAAATTTATTGGAATGTGACGTGCGTCTCCTTAAGCAATACCTAGTAACTATAACTGCCAAAATAGAATACAATCATTTTTAGCGGGTTTAATCTGGCTAGGTTAGAAAGTAATTTATTGACTAAATCTAATTTAAACGTACCTTGTAAATTTTGGATATACCGAATGCCATATATTTCAGATCAAACACACTGGCACTAGCACTTCAAAATGCAAATTGCAACTAACCAATACTTTATTAGGCGCCCTCGTATTACCCCGGAGTCGTATAGTTGGGCCAGTCTACCTATACCCTTCTCTGACTGAGCGGGTCAACTAATCCCGCAATGTAGTTGGGCCAAGAATCTGCTTTGCCCGAACAGCGGGTGATGGATCATTATTAGCAAATTAGGGAAGACCTTAATTTATGTGATGTGTGTAACTTATTAATGTGATTGCTACGGCTGTTTTTCCTAGCAAACACGCTTAAAGGAATAAAATAAAACAAATTTCAAGTTTTAATACAAACTTATATTTATACGTTAAATAATAACATGTATGTATGTACAGTAAAGTATAAAAATATTTACAAATTTACAAAAATACGATCCTATATTTATACGTAATAACACAATATTAACATATATGTATGTACAATAAGGTATAAAAAATTTACATATTTGGCGCGTATTTAAATGAAACACTTTTTACAAATGTTAG
The DNA here is from genome assembly GCA_025024175.1 of Rhyzopertha dominica. Taxonomy (NCBI): domain Eukaryota; kingdom Metazoa; phylum Arthropoda; class Insecta; order Coleoptera; family Bostrichidae; genus Rhyzopertha; species Rhyzopertha dominica. The sequence continues at coordinate 63,871,326 of QCXZ01000003.1, read as the reverse complement.
CCTGTCTATGAGATTTTGTTTGTAGTTATTAATTTTGACTTCAAGATAATCTTGCTTTAATTTTACAGTACGCCTAACAACTTTTTGGAATTTGTTGGATGTGTTTATTTTAACATAAACTTCACTTTGAAAATTCAACAAACTATCAACAAATTGAAAAATATTTGGATGAGGCGAATAAAAACTTTTATTAAATCTTGAATGAAATGACTCACACGAATTGGTTGTTCTGCAAGAGGAGGCAGATGAACTTGCCCAAATATTTGGAGTAAATTTTGCATTTTCGCTGTTGTAATTGTCCACTAAATAGTCGCAAAACTCTTGAAGTTTCGAATGTTTTGGCATGATTGGAATTAAATCGAATGCGAATGCGTCACCCACTTCATCACAATCAAGAAACTGAAGTCCAAAACAATATCTTAACATTTTGCCAACTTTCGTGTGGTTTTTATAATCTTGTGACAGTCCAAGCGAGTGAATTTTTCGATACCATGCCTGTGAAAGATGAAATCGACTTATACTCTAGCTTCCTCCCACGTATCCATAGTAGCATTGTGGATTGCAGTTTCAAAATCAATCACGACACTTTTAGGATAAAATTGTAAGTCACTCTCACTGCACTTCTGACACAACATATTCAAACATGTTTGATATGTGGATTGCTTTTTGTCCGGAAGCAAACAAAATACCAATGAAACGTAATGTCCATTCTTGTATCCATGAATTGTAAAGAGTTGTGTAAAAAATTTCTGACAAAAATCAAATGTGCCGTCCATATACACAGTTTCAGTACAACATAAAAAATAAAGATTGCTATAAGGAGCAAAAATGATGATACCTTGGTCTGCATTATTTGTCAAGACAAATGATTCTTCTTTATCTGTCATAGGTGCCAAAGTGTTTACTACTTCGAAAACGTCTTTTTGCGTTTTGGGTAGATTTGGAGTTAACTTCCTCCTGCACATCCATATATTATGCCTTATAAGTTCCATAAACTTGTAGTTATTCACCACCAACAGTTTTTTGCCTTTTTCACTTTGAATGAATACAACTCCCATTTCGCCGGTATGAATGTGCGCTAGAAATTTTAGTAAAACTGTTTAATTTGACTTGCGTTTCAGAATTTATAAACTCATTTCAGCAGGTAACCACCCTCTTTAACAAATTATTTAGGACATTATGGACAAGTGTCCAATAATATTTTACATATTTCAAATAAGTCCCACCCATCTTAATTGTGTTTCGTGATCTATTGGGTCCACAGGCACAAAATGTTTGCGTTTAAAGTACCTACTTTTCTAAGTAGTATCAGGTAGCAGGATCTGATAAGGACTCGTTATCGATAACTATCGGCGGGAGGTTCATAATCCACCGTCCGCATCCTTCTGGCCCAACTCAATGGCAGATTAAAGAGCGATAAAGTTTTTGGCCCAACTATAATGCGCCCTATTACCCTTAAACCTATATTGACCCTAAATTTCATCTTTCCTAGAAAGACCACCTTTATACCCGGGCAACTCGGTGGCCAATTCGGTCGGGGGATTACCTACCTGTCTACATCTTTGGGATTAAGAGGTTAGTCGGTGGCGAATTCGGTATAACCCTTGGGAATTAATATATCATGAGTCGTTCTATTTAAAAAAATTTGAAGGAGTACCTGTCAGATTTCTTTTAAACTGCTAGAAAAAACTTGTAAAAAAGTTGAAAATTTTTCAAGCAGTATCTATGCCGCTATTATATTATAAATCTCTCTCTTATAAATGTGTATCGTATATTTTACAAGCTCGTATTAGGAGGTCGTCCTCCTTTTATTGCTTGATCACTCAAAGTCAAGTGAAAATACTTGATCTTTCTTTCTGTTTGACGTTTGCTACGACGATTTTGTCACACTATTTTATAAAAAAAAAAACTATGTCGCAACATGCAACCATGTGACAGCGTTTCTGCAAACTTTTTTTAAGATACGTTTACAGCCTTAATCTTAATAAAATTTAAAATTTTAAACATAATAAAAATGTAACACAAATCTCAAACAAAAAAAAACTTGTATCTCACGTGTCTCAACATCAATTATTTAACACAAAACTTGTTGGACATAAATTAGATTAAAATATAACATTAAATACGGCTCAATAAAAAAAATAATGTGCTATGGAAAAATAAATACTCGTATTTAACGCGCCAAGGCGAGGTGTTCCGTCAAATTCGCGGACTGTCACGTTCTTTAAGCATTTTTGCGTTAGTGTTTTGATATGGAGCGACAAACAAGAAATTTGAATTTAGATGAATGTGTGAAAGTAGTTACGTTGGCTGGCGAAGGAATTATGCTATAGCTCAGAGGCTGGGTGTTCACCATAACAGTATTCCGTGTTATTCAACGTTTTGAAAAACTAACAACCACAATCGACGCCACAGACAACAAGATCTCAAAGAACAACAGCGAGCCATGATCGATTCCTTTTTTGTGTAGTCTGAGACAACCGTTCGTAACAGCAAAGTACAATTTAATGGTATTCATAATGTTCAAACAAGTGTGACATCTTAAGGGGCAGAAGTGAGCTTCGGAATTTCTGCAAGAGGACCGATGTGTACGACAAAATCGTCAAATAGCCCTATTTAATGGAGGTTCAGTAATGGTGTAACTGGTACGCTTTAAAACTGTGTGTATCGATTAATATCAAAGATATTGGCGTGAATCAAAAAACAAAATGTTCAGAAAAAATGTAGTTGCAATTTAATTCCAATTGACATCTGCAGTTGTAGCTGGTGTATCCCTAGTGGAATTGTAAATTTTGCGAAAAAAAGCATCCTCGTTTAAACGAAATTTCGAAAACAGCTTCATCACCAATGATCATCAAAATCGGAGTGTAGTCAATTTTTAGTAGTAAGTTAATTTTGACGCACAGTGTATTTTGTCGAAAGCCATTCATTAAACATATCCCCGAGTTGTCTAAATGTGTGCAATTTTTTATGCAAAAACAACAAAAAAGTTTGCAAATTCCTTTATCTAAGTAATTTCCAGCTCTTGAAAGACTTAGCAAAATGAGTTTTAAATATATTAAAATTAAGCTATGAAAAATGTTGGACGACATTTGGAATTATTGTTAATTTATCGACTTATTACGTCTATTAAGTCTTGAATCAAACGTCCGCAACTGTTTAACCGATAGCCTCTACAGAGATAAGTGGTGCCTTAGAAGGGGCTTATTATGCGACTGCCTCGGTAAATGCGTTGGAATTGAAGAGCTTTCAAGGATCTAAGTGAAAAATGCACAGTAATTCTTTTGTGTCATTAATTCTGTTGGGGGACGATGTCTAGACGGCGTACCCTTAAATTTTCTGTGTGTGTGGCCAAATTACACGTATTTTGCCTGTCATGAGTAATGTCTGCCTACACTGAGATTTCCACCGTCATTTGCCAACGTTTCTTCTCTCGTTTATAACGAACGGAGATGACTGCGAGATCGTTTAAATCAGATCGTTTTGTACCCTAACGGCGTTTTCTGTAAACATTAGGCTTGATCAACGGCTAAAATAGGTCGAAAGTTCAAAACAACACAATCGTGTAATAAAATGGAGGCGATAAACTCGGTAATTTTTATAGTAAATTAATTGGAGTTCACAGTGTTACTTCCTTTATTTAATAAATCCTAGACATCTAAATGTATTAGAAATAGAACCAAACATGTCACAATAAGAGCGAAAGAGCATAAAATTATTCTACTGTGCAAACAATTATTTGCGGATGTAAAAATTGTGAAAAATAAAGGGTGCTAGTTCCGCCAGTTTTTCCATGCTAAAGTGTCGTAACCATATTCTTTTTATTTCATCAGGTGATGATTATTTTTATTTTGAAGTTCATATACTGCAATCATTTTCTATTATCATTTTTTATTTGTTCCCTTCTTTTCCCTGTTCCTCTAATCCGCGACCACCAGTTCTCTTCTGACGGTTATCGTTAATGTACCGATCTGTTTACACCGCTATTTTCGTGAAACCGTATTAGCCCTCAGGAGGACGACGAAGACTATAGACGTCGCGACGCCCGTTGGCCGAAAGGTAGGTGGTCGCTTATCCTTTTTTTTAACTATTTCTCGTACCCCCACCGCACATACACAATATGAGTATTTAAATCAAGATCTAACGCTGAAATAATGTTTGATCTTTATAAAGGGAAATATACAGATAGTAATCTCAAAGTGAATGATTACCGACGTGTCTAATTTTAAATTTTCCATTTTTGAAACCTGAATAATCGATACGATCAGTGCCAAGGAATGAATGTAGGATTTTAAAACCACGTAAAGGTACAGAAGAAAGTAAAACACAAAGAAATTCATATAAGCAATGAAAATGAAGAAACTGTGTTTATATAGTTCGATTTTCAAAACGTATGTGTACTAGAAAAAAGCCAACGTAGCATACCTTGAAGGTCTTTCTCAAAATCATCCATAAACGGATTTTTAATAAACTTGAGGAAGACATAAGTTCCGCACAACTAGGATTTAGGAGTGGGTTAGGAACAAGGGAAGCTCTGTTTGGTATAAGTGTGTTGATGCAAAGGTGTCTAGATGTTAATCAGTACGTTTATGTGTGCTTTATTGATTTTGAAAAAGCATTTGATAAGGTCCAACATGACAAGTTATGTCAAATTCTTAAAAACAAAGATATTGACAGTCGAGATATTAACATAATAACCAATTTGTACTGGAATCAAACAGGCAAAGTGAAAATTGAAAACGAACTACCTGAACAAATTAAAATTTGCCGAGACGTACGTCAGGGTTGTGTTCTTTCTCCGCTCTTATTTAATGTGTATAGTGAGGCCATATGTCAAGAAGCTTTAATAGGGCAAAGGGCTGGAATTACTATTAACGGTGAAATTATTAATAACATACGTTATGCTGCCGACCTCTTCTAATAACGGACAGTGCAACTGAGTTACAGCAGTTACTCAAAAATGTTAACACCTATAGTAATAATTACGGCCTGAAACTAAATCTTAAAAAGACCAAATTAATGGTTGTAACAAAAAAACAGAACGTACCTGCTGATATAACAATCTCTAACATACAGATTGAAAGAGTCACGTAATACAAATATCTAGAAGCGTGGATCACTGAAACAAACGAGCAAACCAGAGAGATCAAAGCAAGAATAAAAATAGCTCGACAAGTATTTATAAAAATGAAAGGATTCCTTTGTTGCCGAGATATTGATTTAAAGCTTAGAGTGCTATGCTACGTTGTTATGTTTTCTCCACATTATTATACGGTATGGAAGCATGGACCTTGAAAAAGACCAACACTAAAAACATTGAAGCGTTTGAAATGTGGTGCTACAGGAGAATGTGGAAAATATCGTGGACGCAGAAAGTAACCAACAGAGATGATGTACTTTTAAAGATGGGAAAAGAATGCGAAGTAATTGAAAATATTAAAAGAAGAAAATTAGAATACCTGGGCCATATAATGAGGGGTGAGAAGTACGGATTGCTGAGGCTTATTATGCAAGGGATGATCAGGGGGAAGAGAAACGTAGGACGTAGAAGAATTTCCCGGCTGTGTAATTTAAGGGAGTGGTACAACTGCAGTTCAAAGGAACTATTTAGAGCTGCGGTTAACAAAGTAAAAAAAACTGCAAGAAGAAGGAGCATACCTTTTTTATGAATGTAGAATCAGTAGAGTGTGCTTTCTCACATCTGAAACAGTCTACTAAAATTTTTAGATCTCATTGGTTATAGATTACCCGGAATTGACAAAACAGTATTCACTTTTAGCAAGTACAGGGTTTCTACAAATGATTCATGCAACGCGGGCGGCGTTGATTTCTGAATTCTTTGTGCCGCCTTTTTGTAACTGTTGCCAAGCTACAATATGTACGGCGATAGTATGTACTGAAGGTTGCAGATCAATGTCACCAGTGGCGACTGGTGACAAATTCTATTGGGTCAGCAGTAAAAACTTTGGTCCACTCTAGTTAGTCAATATTATTTATTTATAAATTAGTAAATAATTTTGTATATACTCGTAGTTGTTGTTGTTTATTACTTACTACTTCTGTAAATTTTCATATCGCCGCAAGTTAAAAAGATAGTTCATTTGGTAACAAATAGCCTAATCTGGCAACTAGCTACATAATTTCAACGTTAAGCGTTCACCTGTACTGCACCGGAGACGTGAAGTCGATATATGTCGAGCCCAATTCGAAGATGTATTCGGAAGTCCGGCAGACAGCATTAAGCGATTATATGGATATTGGCGCTTACCTATTTTGTTATTTTCTTTTTGTGTGAAATTCTTCAATGATTTCAGATTGACTAAATTTATAACATGTATTTAATTAATTCTGTTAAATGTTTGAAGGTATCTGCTAAAAATTGTTTATTTAAGAGGATAGCTCTTACAATAATCTTGGGAAAATGAAAAATTTCGTAGAACATTCGGGTAGTTTTTCGTGATTTCAGTATTGAACTATATATATAATTGTTGTTCAATGTACATGTCAAAATTAATTTTCGGAATCCGACGATTATGAATGCCGGGCCTTCTTTATTAACTTCAATAGAACATATATACGTAAAATTAAATTATGCTTATAAAAAAACTGTAAGCATGTAAAGGGTGTCAATCGGATAATTTGTAATACTCAGTAGAAAACAGAACTATAATTGGTTGAATAAAAAACAACTTGAAATAAATGATGAAGTCCGTTTTAACGTTTTATGCTGTCTGCCGGCCCAGGCAGTCTCGATTTTCGCCTCAGGATTCAATATGCGCGCAGGGTTGCGTCTTTGTTCAGCTCATAGGAAAACAATGGTATTGCTTCCTTATACGATGCGGTCTGCCGACCCAGCGATTTTGGCTAATTATTAATTTGATGGTAATGTAGAAAAATACGCTCCAACTGTTTCAAGATATCTGAACATAATAAAACAAAATATACATAAAAATAGGAAAAAATAATAATTTCTTCGATCAAAATTCTGGGTCGGCAGTGCCGACCCTGCCGACCCGAACGAGCCACCACTGAATGTCACCCCACAGCTCCGAAACGTGAGCTTTCTGCAACCTTAAAGTTAATTATCCCACAAAACACTACATAACATGTTGAAAATACACACTCCCAGGCGTTTTCTCATGTTAAAATATATAATATAATTCAAAAATCGACAGATTACAAGTATACGTCACTTTCCTGAAAGGCGGCAAATTGATTTAATGGATAATTTCCATAAGCGTCCTGGGTGCATGTATCTTTTATAGAAACCCTGTAGAAGCCACTTCTATTTTATTAAAGTGACCATACGTCTCTTATTTGGAGGGACAGTCCCCCATTTTAAACTATCGTCCCTCCTCAATCAATGTTCCTCCAATGTCCCTCTTTTTGCTTCTTTTTTAAACATAATATTTTCTGTTCGAGAAAAATAAAAACGATGCTTTTGCTATTCGCTATTCGATATGCTTTAGTTTTGGTTTCGGTATCTTTAAGAGGTCAACCAATACCCGCTAAATATCCGTAAAAAAAACATAGTATAGCAGCTAATCATACACGTCGGTGTATGGATGTCTCAGAGCGAGAAGCCAGTAACAATGACCTGTAATTTAACTTATACCGTTATAACATACGTGATAAATGACGAAAATTTGTAAGAAMTCATAACCTTGTTTAAATTCAATAAAAATATAATAATTTTGATTGAGCTTTTTCCTGCTACATGTATACCTGATAATAGGTATTTCCGTGTGCCGTGTGGAATTCCGTCCCTCTATGGAAGGTTTATAATCTGGTCACTTTATATTTTATTATCATTTTTTCGAGCAATTCGAGTATTTAGTTCAACAAACTGTGCTTAATAACGTACCAGTTCCCCAAATGCTAATATTTACATGCTTGCGGTAATGCCACCAGTTGTCTGGGCCAAGTTCATCGGAAATCGTGGCTTAAGCTGATTAACATAGACTTCCGCGAATAGAAACGTGTTCAATAATCTTGAGAACATCTCACCAACAATGACAAATATAGATAGGGAATGTTAGCATTTATAGATATGACGGATTGCAGAATAGCAAAAGTAATACTTCGTCTTCGACAATTATCTAAGCGCTACTTTTTATAATTTTACTCTTGTATTGCATGAAGTATATTCTTAAATATTTAGTTTTATTGACAGAGATTAAAAACTTATTTATAAAGCCTTACATGTTCGGTTTAGTAACAAATCTTTTTTATTCATGAGAGAAATGTCCAATGTCCAATAAAATGCTCGGACGTGCTCAGCGACCTTAGGCAGAACTCGTGCATTTTTGTACGTGGACAGACAATGCAGACTATTTGGTGGTAGAATGCAATAAATTTGACGTCTGAACTGAAGCAATAAAATTTCTTTAAATCCTTTTCAATCTGAGGACACCTACCAACCATATGCCCAAAATATATCCTATTCAGATCAGGAAACGTTTGATCTTTTTTGTCGCATTTTTCAAGTTCGTAAGCTAGTAGGTCAGTAAGTGAGTCAACTATAACAACTACTATTCGCTTTAAGGGAGTTACGTCATTGTTTTATACCAGTATGACATCAGTTGATAGTGTTACGCAATAGAACTTCATGGGAACTATTTAGAACACTATGTGACACTAATTATGTCATGTGAAGTCATATGAGATCTCTTGCAGGATGGGATGTTTATTTTTTTAAATTAAGAGTAAAAAAGTTAGTTTGTGCATTTTTCGTATGTTGTTGAGATAAGTGTTACTGTTTTATTATAAATGTGCCAAATTTGCGTCCCATAAATATGTTAATAATTATATCATTATATCAAGGCGCCAAAATTTAGCGGCGGCATTTGGCTAGTGTGAAAAAGATACAGTCTCCTTAAATACCCAACTATAGTTTTAGGAAAAGAGAAAACTTATTGTAAGAGCTATTTGTGAAGTGCACAATGGTTTATAGTCAAGGGTGTTATACTGTTATCTCAAACACTTAGGTAGAGGGATTAAGTAAAATTTTGCGCTCTTTCCGGTTTGAATGTCATATATGTATATGTACACAAAAAGCGGTAGTTTAGAAAACCTAATCAGTTCTAATCGAATCTTCGACAGAATCAGAGCATATTTTACAAGATGTGGCGACCAAGAACACGTACCTTCTATCCTACGATGGCAAAACTATTATTTTGTCGATACACGAAAAGAAGAGCAATTAGAGTGAAGAAAACGCCCTAGCAGTGATATCTAATCTATATGGAAGATAAACATACTGGACATACACCTGCAACAACTATGGCCAATGGAAGAATGAATGTCAACAAACTTAACCATCATCTTGGTTGAAAATTATCCAATGCATCTGGTGGTTATATTAAAGTGACAATAGAGACAAAAAAAAATTATTGACTCATTGCTCAAATAACCAACGATTTGGATCCTTCTGAACAAGAAAAGCGGAAAAATGTACAATCAGCGTCAGTGAAAAGAGAAACACGTAATAATAGCAAAAAGCAAGTTCCTTCCCTACGAAACGTCTCGCCTATTTCCGGGATCAAATCCTTAATTCCCTTACCCACGCCTCTGTGATCTGGGGCATCCAATTTGATGTGCTACAATTAAAAAAAGCTCGTCACACTGTACGAATTCAACTGAGCCGTGTAAAAAGCCTAATGGCAGATGGTTGCCGTTTAAAAATAGATTGAGACGCGAAAGCAGACCGTGGGGCGTCGAACCTCGGACTGTGGTTTATTAATAACTGCATTTTATAATGTATACGAGCTTCTGGTTTGACTAAACAAATTTTATTGCCCTCTGGCAACTTTGGGATTCGTAGCGCGATCTGTGACGTACATTTTTGGCGGTGACGTAACTATATCCGAAAAAAATACGTGAGGCAGGTATAGACGATGGCCCACGTAGGTGGTCTTTATTGTCATCGTAAAGGATCCCAGGAAAATAAATGTACCACCGGTGCGAGTATTGTATCAAGCGATTGGTACCGATAGACAAAAATGTATCATCTGCAGATTGCAGGAAATGGTGGATTGCAATTAGAATGTTAGTTTTGAGGCCTATGAAGTACTGGTTGATTCTTTTCGCCCATGCAGAGCCGAGTTCATCGTGGATGTAATTGTCTCTGAGCGAACACAAACTGATTCTCGGGCGTCCACCGCTGGGTACTTACGTGGTGGTCCCTGATTGGCGAAGCCGCGTCATTGGACGTTGATCGGTATCAAGAATCCTTGTCTTAGGGAAGTCAATGCAACAGCAGATCTCTTAGTTTGTCCAAGACGGCAGCATCTCTTGCGTTTTTTTTTATCCTTGCCTAAGCACTTCTTTTGATGGTTCCACTGTACACTATTCCGCAACTGCAAGATATACTTTATATTCATCCTGAAGATAAGCGATCTCGATTATCCTTCGCAGAAGTGAAAATATGCTGCAGTTGTCTTGTAGCATTATACATAGGTGTAATGTTCATCTTTTGCAGTATCTTCTTAATACAATAATTATCGATTAAACATATGTTATCAACTGTCGATTTTTGAATTATTTGATATATTTTAATATGAGAAAACGCCTGGGAATGTGTATTTTTAACATATTCTGTAATAAGAAATTAGATGGCAATGCCATCTGTCAGCATTACACTGCCATTATGGCAGCTAGGTGGCTTTGTCATCATGTCAGTGTAATTCTGACAGATGGCATTGCCACCTAATTTCTTACTTCCATCATACCAAGCCTTTGGTATATAGGCAAAACCAGTTCTATGCCGTGTTGTCTGCACTAGATCTAAACTGCACTGATGAGCTGTAATGACAGCGAAATAGATCTATCTGCAGTTGGTTGCGGTGAGGATGGCACAGCATAGACATGCATTTTAATATTCTGTAGTGTTTTTTTTGGGATAATCAACTTTAAGGTTGAAGAAAGCTCACATTGCGGAGCTGTGGTGTGATATTGATTTACAACCTTAACTACTATCGCCGTGCATATTGTAGCTTGGCAGCAGTTACAAAAAGGGGGCACAAAGAATTCAGAAATCAACGCCGCCTGCGTTGCATGAATGATTTATAAAAACCCTGTACAATTAGAGACGTTCCTGGTCTAAAGATGAACATCACAACTATCTATAAACGTACAAGACAGCTATTTTCACTTGTACGCAGGATAAGGAAGATCTCTTAACTTCAGGAAGAGTGTACAGTATACTCTGCAATTGAGGAAAAGTGTACAGGGTGGTCCAGTTATCGTGCTCACCCAATTGACGGCTTTATTTGAAATATTAGAGAAAAATGTTTCAAATAAAAGTGGTAGCAGCCAAGAGTACTCGATAACGCAATATAGCAAATGCCCAGCGTTGCCAGAGGCACGAGACACCTGTGATAGTAGATTTCTGCTAGAAAAGGTAACTCAAATTAATATAAATCTATTGACTTATCTACTTCTGAGCAACTTTAAGGTCGTTTTAATTATTTGTGTTTGTGGAGCTTTGAGAAGAGATGAGCTACTGACAATAACGACAGATGATGGAGAATTCCAAAAACTCATACTCCGAGATGTTTTGTGATTTCAAGTCCAAACCAAATGAAGAAATGCAGCAAATACTGTGCTTTATGTCCGGCAGTTACTAGAAGTCGGAGATTTTTTGTTAAGTATGACAAAGAAAAATGTGCTAACCAAGTGGCTGATGTGAACAAAATAAGGGATGCGCCAAAAGAAATAGCAACGTGTCTCAATTTGCTATCAGTTATACTTGTTAAGCCACCGAAGAAGGCCGCTGGCGGTTGAAATGCTGGCATTTGGCTTTGCCAAAAATAAAAGTTTGGAAGTAGGATTAAATAAGTGTTTTATTATTATTTAATAACTTCCAAAAAACTCCACTATTCATTATCATTATATTGTAATCGTCTTATTACTGTTTTTTATATAATAGTAACTGTTTTGTTATTAAAATATTATATTATGTAAAATTAATAATAATAAAATCACAAATAAGTTTCGAAAGAATGATAAATTATTTTAACATTTGTTTTGTTCTAGACCGACAAATACTTTGAGCTTCTAGAACACAAAAGTATTTCGCAGCTAGGTGACAAAAAACTTTCCCTTTGCCAACTGAAATTTTAACGAAAATGTCAGCTTTTGATGACAGCTTTCGAAAATAGCAGATTGTTTTACAAGTAAAGAATACCCACTTTTCTTACGCGTGAAACACGTAATTTTCGTGTATATCGTGAAATTTACGGTAATTTTAAAAATAAATTGTTTTTCCTGTTCTCAAAGTAATCTGTATCAAGTTTGTGTAGACTTGTCGACATAGAAACAAAACATCACAATAGTAAATAAATAATTTGTGATGAATTTTTCTGTAAACTGCAAAATGAACCAATCAAGTGAAATTAAAGGCGACATTTTGGAATTAGTATCAGAAGCAGAGTCAAGTTTGCTACCTACAAAGTCTAAAGCAAAGTACGAGAAAGTTTATCAACAGTTTTGTCTCTGGAGAAATGAAAACATGTGCAAGGAACAAATAMAAACATTCCGTGAAGAGKTTTGTTTCATTTATCAAATGTACTCGTATTACAAGAACTAATTTTAAATATTCTTACAGGTGAAAACTCTTAAAGCTTGAACACTCTGGTCTKTGTATTCGTGAACATTTTTGCTTATAAAAAATTTTTGGCATATCTCAAATGGCAAAATGACGGTTATGTCGCAAAAAAAAAGTCGAAAGTGTTATCAATGGACAACGTGAAGTATTTAATTAATAATGCTCCTGATAACAACTTTCTCCTTATGAAAGTTGTGACAATAATAGCATTGCACATCTTCTAGTATAGTGTTTAATAATTTAAGCAATTGTACACTTAACATCTATCCTAATAAATGAATGAAAAAAAGTGTTGCTAACACAAGAAGAAGCATTGCTAAAAAGAAAAGTCCCACTTTTCTTAACTAATTTGTGCTAAACAATATTGTCCATTTCTATGAAATACACGAAAAATTAATAAATAACAACAACTTGTTGAACCAGAAGTACGACAGAAGCCTTCAGCTTTCAGCATCCCAGCCCGAAGGAGTCCGCGGCTTTCAGGGGGCGTCCCGACGGACGCCGGGGCCCCTTCTCGCCGCAGCGTCTTTTGTTCCCGAAGATGACCGATTGTGGGTGCGGCGTGCCAACAACTTTCTCGCCGGCAGTAGTGCAGCGCCCACGAGTCGGTGAACCCGCGTCCAGGAGTCAGCCGCGCCGGTAAACACGTGTTCGTGGCCACGTGCCCCCCCAAAGGACCAGCACGCGTCTCAGGATGACATAAGCGCAACCGAGAAGATGTCCGTTAGGTGAGTGGTGGGCGGTGCTTTTCGGGGGTCTCTGCGTTCGGGGCTTTTTTTTTTTAATTTTTGGCGGTTCTTGGGGTAGTTCACGCCGGATATGTCAGCGTGTGATTGTTTTACTAGACATGCGCCGGATGGCGCAAGCGAGATCAAAGGGTTGATTATGAATCTTGATCGGATCGGGATGAGATGAGGGGCGTTTTGTTACCACTAAAAGAATTGTGTTCATGAAAGCAACAGAAAAGATGTCATAAATTTTAGAAATTTTCGGAACTCACCCAACGCAACAAATTCTTTATTACCATTTTTCCATGCAATACCTGATTACTCTACGTGCTAAATATGTCGAAAATAGAAAGTTTTTAAGAGAAAAATGTTTCGAATATATGTAAATTATTAATTATACAGGGTGCAAAATTTAACCACTATGACTAAAAATAAAAAAATTTTTGACATAAACATAGCCCCGTAAATGCTTGGTTTTCTAGATACTTTATTTTATTTTTTGGCAAAACTATTTTGAAAATTTCGATTTTACTTGGCATGTAGTGATATGTTCGTAGGGTACACAAAAATTATAGCTCAGCCATTACTATAAGTATAAGATATAAGATACTGTAAATTTAATTAGGGCTTTATTCAAAGTAACAAGATACATAGGCGAAGTCTAGCTTAGCTATTCTACTTAACCGAATGCACCTGTGTATTCACTTAATCTAAATTACACAATAAAATACAAAACATAAATAAGGGAACAACATAACAGCCTACTTAAAATCAAAAAGCAGTTGTTTCATAGCTTGACAAATCTGTCCACAGTTTGATACATTAAGTTTTTGCACAAATGATTACATGGCGTAACGCCATTGTAAGTGAAGCACCTGAAAAACAAGGAGGTATGGAATTTAGGCATATCCAGAGACGACAACGTAAAGCGCAATGAAAGCTATTTCTAAAATTTGGTTTATCTTTTAAATATGAGGGAGATTCAGTAATAAGCACCTTATGTACTAGAACGAGCAGTTGTAATTTATAAATGCTGGGTGTTTTCAACCACTTCAGTTCATTAATTTTAGCGGAAACTTTCTCAAGCGGTACACAAATCGACAACAAGTATTTTGCACTAACTGTATGCGATGTTGCATTCTTAAAGTTAAACAAGGAAAATAGGCCACTAAGCCATAGTTCGGCAAAGATAATACAAGAGTTTCTACAAGTTTTTTACGAATCTTAAAGTTAATAACTGACGTTGGCGTATAACAACTAAAGTGCAAAATAACATTTTTTTAAGAGTAAGAAACGTGACTCTCAAATCGAAGATTCTCGTCGAAAAGCAAACCCAGGTTCCTAGCCTCCCTGCATATTTCGATTGGATGGACAACGATATAAAAACGCAATTGTGACTTATTGTATTTAGAAACAGAGTTTAAGTCCTCGGCGAGTCCCACGCGTGCACTAGCTATATCCTGTAACTTAAAAGAAACGTACAGCTATATTTATATTTATATTTGAAAACTGAACTGTAGTGAAAATATCAGATGTATGGATTAAATAAAGAAGAGGACCCAAAACCGATCCCTGAGGCACACCACTTGTGACAGGCACTCCAGCCGAAAGAAGGTCGTTGACTCTAACCATTTGGATGCGGTTTGTAAATAACACTCGAAAAATCCACGCACAATTGCATCGAGTCCAAGAAACGATAATTTAGCACGCATTAACGCATGATCAATTGTATCTAAGGCTTTTGAGAAATCAAGCATAACCAAAGCAGTGCAAGTGCCTCTATCACGCTCTCTTACTATATCGTCTAAAACCTTCAGTAAAATGGTGACAGAACTTTGTTTTTTCTCAAAACCAGATTGAARGGGCGAAATAATGTTGTTCTCTAGTGCATAAGTGTACAGTTGACTATGAACAACATTCTCAATTATTTTCACGAATGTAGATACCAAACTTATTGACCTGAGGTCGCTGTAATTAACAGGATTGCTAGTTTTTGGGATCGGAATCACAATTGAGGTTTTCCATAGTTGTGGAAAGAAATCATTTTCCAAACAACAGTTTGCAAGATAAGTAATATGGGGAGCAAGCCTTGGCAAACAAAAATGAATCATCTTTACTGAAATGCCGTCAGCTTCAGGAGTTGAAAGCCTGAGTTTAGATATTATGTTCAAAATAGTATTGACATCGGGAAGGGCAAAAGAGAAAGGAACATTTTCTTTTTATTTGTTTGAAGGGTAATAGGCAGTAGTTTCGGGCTGATTATTGGGATTTGAAAATATGGAACTAAAATAATATTTTGTCGTTTGGATTTAGAAGATGCGTAGGAATCTCTATGTATCTCTAATGTCTGTATTGATTATGACCTAAATGTTAAAATGTTAACAGTCCAAATCCTACCCCACTTTTGTTCGTCTGGACTGCATCTCCGAGGATGAGATTTGTGGCGCTCTGAAACAATAAAAAAATTCTTTGACTGCTGGAATGGAGGGCATTCCTAGCTTTCTTTTAAAATATTGCACTTCTGTGTTTGCTGTTCCACTGTTTCACATATTTAACCTTGTTCTAAGTTCGTCGGTCTTTCCTGAAATACGTCCTGTAATAAAAAGGGCAAAATTTCCCAAATTGAAAATTACCGTCCTATCTCCCTAATTTGTAACTCTGCGAAGGTTTTTGAGGGTATCGTCTATCAGCATATAATCTGTCATTTAAAGAAAATAAAGTGCGTTATGCGAACTACTTTCTATTCCTTTCTTTCCTACTTCCGGAGTCCCGCAGGGATCGAATATGGGCCCTCTTTTGTTTCTTATGTATATAAATGATCTTCCTGACTCACTTAAAAGTCTGAACCTCGTCTAAACACATGGTGTCTTACTAATCGCTTAAATCTCAATGTTTCTAAAAGTTTTGCTCTCTGTTTCTCCAGAAAACACAATATAGTTAACTATCAATATACTGTTAACGGTATGGTTTTGAACAGAGTGGATGAGTTCAGGGACCACAAATTTACCTTTTGCAGTCACATATTCAGCACTATCAATTCGTCTTACAAATCCTATGGATTTATATACAGAAACTGTAGGGAGTTCAGACGATTGGGTACCTTGCAAACATTATACTTTTCCCTTGTTCGCTCTAAGTTGGAATATGCAGTTTTAATCTGGTTTCCTATATACAAGACGCATATTGTTCAGCTCGAATCTGTCCAGAGGGAGCTACTTAAATTTATGTTTTACTTAACCCAAGGATATAAGCATGAAGATGCAAATCTTTAGTTAAAGCCTTACCATTTCAGCAATTTTTTGTTCCGAGCAAGATCTATGAACACCTGTTTGCTCTATACCATGTAGCATTTTATGTTGACTAATTTTTCTGTTTGCTTACCATCACCATCACAAAATGTGGGTTGTCAAATCTATCATCCTTATTGGAACACCCTTTATGTAATCTAAGAACTGAATATTATGTTGTCTCTTGGATAAGCTGTTTTTCTTTTAGTACAGACGGAATCCGATGATTTTTCCATTCCGCTGGCTATATATCAATTTCTCCAGCATTTATCACCCGCTGCATCCAGGACCGTGATTGACGATTGCTTCCAAGTCAAACAATGGCCGGTGCGTTGTATAATCGCACATGCGTTACTCTCTAATGAACCCTACATCACTGTTGTGTATTCAAGAGAAAACACCACCGACCGTTTCCTTTCTTAATTCTCCCGTAAACAATGACCGATGAAATCGATATCCAATCTCGAAAAATAATTAAAAAATAAATCAAGCAAACGGATGATCGCCGAAGCGCGAAGTAAATTGCAAGTTTTAAGTTTCCGAGAGACAATCCTCGTCTTGCGAAGGCGGCTTGTTTAAATTAGTGTAATGTTACAGGCGGGATCTTATGGTAATGGCAACGGTATAGTGTCTTGTAGCCTTGTGCCTTGCGAATAAAAGGAGGATGGAGGGAGTTTGTTTCAATAAAATGTCAATTGCAGATAAATGAAAGGACACCGTACTTCATCAAAAAACTCCATTACAAGTCAATGATCTCTCACAGCTACCGAATTCGCCACCTACCGGTTTTAACTCGTTTGCAAACGATCATAATTTGTAATGATCATTCTGAATCACCAGTGCGTTAGAGTTTTATTAATAGCTATATCAATCATACGCAAGATCGAAAGGAAACGGATGGTACTTAAAGAGTTATGTTTATCTGAAGTGGTCAGGAAGTGAAAGGAGATTTTTCCAACTGTAGTCAGAAGTGGCCAGTGTTTAGAATCATTTAATAATGAGCAAGTGCTTATACGATTTCGAAAGACATGGCATTCTCTCACTTAATGACAGAACGTCCATAAATAAAATGGAAATGTCAGGCAGTCGAAATTCTCGATTTTGACCCAATTGACATCTTCGAACAGGAAAAAGACACTTGAGCGTTTTTTTGCTTTCACTCAATCCATGGTATTACCGACCCACTGTCATCAATTCAATCGTTAATATTACAAGACTCTATAAAACGATGTAGAACAATTACCAAAGAACACGACAGTTTTAAACTAACATGAATAATTTCACAAGACCTCTCTAAACGTGTAATTTTCTTCTAGCGTGTCATTTATTCATCTTGTCAGACCATTTTCACTCGACGAGAGACGTGATACAATGTTGAGTTTCCATCGGATGACACTAACCGATTTCTAAACTATCACGATGATCTGTCCCGCTGGAGCATGAGATGGATCGTAAGGGTGTTTAAACAAATGATACACATCAATCAGAAAGCCGAACACGAAAGATACACATATGAAAATATTTAATAAACAATGCGTGGGTTGGAAAAGATAGCGCTTAATGCAAGACAATGGGATGCGATTGAGGTCAGATTATCCATCGAGATGCAAGCAGCTATTATACTGTACGAATAAAAAGATAATGGTGTTATCGAACATATTTTATTAATTTTACATCATCCATAGCCAGTTATGTCAGTTTCAGACTAATTTCGTGCAGGACTTGCCATCAGTCACAGTTTTAAAATACCAGCTCGCGGTCTACTCCGATTTACAAGAATGCCTTTTGGTTTGCGTAATGCACCTGCAACTTCGAACACTTAATGCTGGGTTTAGCAAGAAAAATTTTCTGGCCATTACACAACCCCCTCTTAACCCCTAAGCCACCGGAATAAATCGCTTAGCAACCGAATAAATCACCCCAGGATTACGAGCCTTTTCAATTAATATAGCTTCCGCCACGTTCATCTTAGACCGGTTGAATTTTTTTGGGCTTTTCCTCGCACCGCCGCCGTCACTGGACGGATTACGCAGTGCTCCTAATAAATCTTACATCAGTTTAGATGCGGGGCAGACTAAGCTCCCGACTCTACAAACAGGTTATTAGCACGATTATTCAGGGCGGTTTACGGGGGGGGGCTTCATCCCTCTAACGTATGCGCCGCTGCCCTGAATGCCGGTACATTCAATATGTATGAATCGACTGTATGAAACGTCGTGCTATGAAGTCGAGGAACACCTACAAGGGTAGGTGGCGGGTTAATAATCTAATTAAAGGGTTAGCGTGTCTATTTTAGGCTGTACGAAGAACTCGAAGACAACGCTGCCAATATGACTTCCTTGCATCACCTGTCCTGACAGAGATGATCATACAGGGTGTTGCAAGCACTGCATCAGGCTTCTATAGGTCATATATGAATGAAATTAAAAATTTTGTGTATAAACAAAAACGTATTTATGGAAAATATTTTCACACTGACAGGGTGACCCAAATAAGTGTGGTGGCATTTAGGTTAACTTTTTTTAACGAAGCCCCATATTTTTTGCATATTTAGGTTCCTCTGACGGTCCTAAATGAGAAATTATTTAGCAGTACCAAAAATTGAGGTACGAGGGATGATCATTATTTACGGTCTCTGGCATAGAAAGCCACAAAACATGAAAATAATTATATGCTTATTTTTCGACTTAATCTCCTTGAACTTCAATGCATTTGGTCCAACGATGTTCCGCTGCTGATTCCTCTAGAAAAAATTCTTGTGGTTGGTCCTCTAACCAGTCGTTTGCTGCTGTCATCACTCGATAATCAACCTCATTATCTGGTTCCTCGTAGATATTCTTTCAATTTCGGAAAATAAGAAGTAATCCCTGGGAGCTAGGTCTGGTGAATACGCAGTGTGTGCAATTAAAATCCTGCGTCGTGAATAGCATCCATTGCAATATGGCTTTTGTGTACAGGAACGTTCTGCTGATGGAACAAAATTCCTTTCCTCAATTTTCCCCGTCTTCTTTCTTTGATACGCTCGCGCAATTTTGAAATTAAGTTGGCATAGTAAAAACCTGTTATTGTTTGTCCACGTTCCAAAAATCAACCATTAAAATTCCGTGCGGATCCCAAAAAATTGTGGCCATAATTTTACCATCAGAGGGCACAACTCGAAATTTGCGTGGTGATGATGGTTGTCATGTCACTCCATACTCTTTTGTTTTGACTCTGGATCAAAGTGGTGGATCCATGGTTCATCAACGGTTACAAATCGAGACTCATCCGGGTCTGCTGAAAACTTTGCAAGACTGGCTTCAGAATACAGGACTCTCGAACGTTTCTGATCAGGCGTCAACATTCTAGGGACCCAGCGTGCAGGTAACTTTTTAAGACCTAAAATATCTGTTAATATTTTCTCTATTGTGCCATATGAAAAGTCTGTAATTTCAGCTATCCGACGAATGGTCATTCGTCTATCTGCCATTACCATTACACGATTAACATTTTCCTGAATAGTGACAGTTACTGGTCGTCCGGCACCCTTTGCATGTTCACACGTTCGTCTTCCCAATTTAAATTCTCGCGATAAATTTTTTACCACTTGGTAAGAAGGAGCACTCTCACTCAATACACCCACCATATCTTCATGAATTTCTTTTAGTGACAACCTTTTCTGTTGCAAATATTTTATAACTGCGTGTATCTCAGATTTTTCCATTGTTGAAAATTATTACAGCTTCGCGTAAACTCTAAATTATTATAACAAACAACGAATGACAAGACTGGTATTGAACAAGTGTTTAAAAAGGTTAACCTTAATGTCACCATACTTATTAGAGTCACGCTKKACGTGTGAAAATATTTTACTTAAATACGTGCTTGTATGTGTATAAACAAAATTTCTAGTTTCATTCGTATATGAGCTGTAGAAGCTTGATGCAGTGCTGCAGGACCCTGTATAATGGGAGCCAGTCAGCTAATTTACCAGAAAGAAAAGGAGGGACAACAATATGATTACAATTCCAAATGTAGTTACTGCTTTTTTTTTTAATTTTGTAGCTTTGGTATTAATTTTCATACCTAATGAATTCAAACCAAATAACGCGAAAGAAAAGCACACTAATGCAATCTGGCGGGACCGTTGCTAAACCAGTGGACAAAAGGGGGGGCGTATGTTATCCTTATTCAGTAGGATCAATACTACATGAGTTTCGCTATTTTTTCTGCTCATCAGGCAGAAATGGTGACAATTAAAATCGCAGATAGCCTGAACTGATCTGAGAGGTGTGATACTAGCGCATTACACTGCATATGCACTCCGAAAACGTATAGTTTTAGAAAATGTTTACATAAGCGAACACCTAGTGCACCCCACTGTAATATTTAACAATGCAGTCTGCTAACGAAGCCACCGCCAAAGCAAATGCACCGAGTACATAACGTTAACACACATTAGCACGTGCACAGGCCTCAGGCCGCAGATTTCTCTAACTAAATTACAATAGACGGTGTTGTTAATTATGAATTGTGCCAACGAGATCGCTTCTAGGTAGGTTTTTTTGGGTACGATGTGACATATTCCGAAGAACAGGCTTTGGATTGAATCTCGTCAAGTGTGTTGTCAACATTACTGCATAATAAATTCCCGATACACATTTCAGGTTTTATCAAGCCATATAAATGTTTTATGCCCTTTTAAAAGCCTACACGATACTCGGTCGTTTAAGACAATCTTGTTTCTGGATAATAGTTTTTAAATTAATGGGCACTTACGGAGCCTGTAAAAGTAATGTGTTGTTTATCAATTTTACCACCCACCTGTAGCATATTAATTAGGGTAAACTGAAACGGAGTTTGCCGATTAAATTTTTTTGAATAAATTGCAATTTAGATTAAGAAAATTTATGAAATGAAAAGTAACTAATTCGATACTTTTTAATTTCAAACTTGCAAAAAACAGGTGATAAGGTGTCAAACGCAGAACGCTGAAAGAAGTAACTTCAGATTTAAAAAATACTTTATTTCGAGACCACTGAAACAGAGTAGTCTGTTAGGACGACGAAGATATGACGTCATCAAGTGTTTTTAGACAGAATTGGGTATTATCACTTTTTTTGAAAATTAAGTAAAATGAATCTTGGAGTGCATATATATCTTACGCCATGTTAAAAAAAAACAAAAAAATATTTGTAGGTAGAGAATATCAGGTCTAAAATTCGAATCTTAGGAGTCACCGCCAAAACGCTTCTATCCAAGGTTATTCAACTCGTGACGTCAAGTGTCATGTAAACATTACCGAGGAGCGTGTGCTGTTTAATGCTGTAGTATCAGTCTTGTATTGAAAAAGCTTTTGTGTGGTGTTCATTGAAAGGACGGTGTAAGAGGTCGCATTTTGTGTAGTTTTACAAGCATCTATTATGTATGGAAAACAAAACAAGTGTTGTTTTGTACATGGTTATAAGAGTACTTCAGTCAGTACAGCTAACAAATTTTTTGTAACCGTTCCTCGAGATTATAACGTATGAAAAAGTTGTTTAAGGCCCCTAGACGTGATATGCCGAAATCGCAAAGTTTGTTTTTCTGTTGTGAAGATCATCTTAATTCTTACTGTAAGTTTTATTATTCTTTTTGAGGTTATAAGTGTTTACCATTCAGTGTCCATTTTGTTATAGCTTGAAGGGGATATGAAAAATTATATGCGTTTTAAGTTGATAGAGGGAAATGTTATAATAAAGAACGACGTTGTTCCCCGTATATTCGACTGTTAGCCAGACCGGAAACGAGCCGCAAGAGCCCCGAAAATAAATGGCAATTTATATTTATTCGGACCTCTAAAATAAATGTCAAGTATTTTTGATTCTTACATTTTTATGTTTACAAATAGTATGTTTCCAACAACCCACTGTGATCAAATTATCAGTGCTACGTTAATTTGGTAAAAAGTTCACTTATGCTGTTGCTTTTACGTTCCTCATCTCCGCCGCATTGAACCGCTCGTCGCTGTACACAAATTCCATGACAATGAACATGCCTTCAGAAGTCATAACTCATAAGTATTTTACTTTTTCTGGGCGTATTTTAATTCGCTTGTCACAAAATGAACGCAAACAACAAACTGATAAATTGACGGGCTGAGGCTGACGCGTGACGTGTTGACCCCAGGATGTAAGCAAGCGGCCATTTACAAGACACCTGACGTCACGGCCAATATGTTCACGTTTTGGCGGTCCCTTTAAATATTCATATTTTTAATATTAAAAATACACCTTACGATCCAGTTTCTTTGAATTTATAAGCTGTCACAGCTGTTTTGTGGATTAGATGCTACCTATTAATATGCAATTTAATAAAATATAAATACATGGCAAATACCCAATTGGAAATTTCAACACATGTTCTATATGGTTGTATCCCAGTATGTTAGTGTATGTTATAGTTTGCCAGTATTTTTATTTCTTTTTTTTTGTTAAACGAAATCGTCCCTTTCCTCCTTAAAGACCATTATATACGACGGTCTTAATGCAAATTAACTTTCAGTTCACACCATTTACTTAATTACTTGTACATTTGTAACATAACCCGCGTCGAGTGCGTTCAAATATTTCCGTTTTACGGCGGGAATAAATTCCGAACGACTGCCGGGACATCATCGTTTTTTTACAGCCTCTCAGCGTGAATAAATCTGGATACGAGCCTTCATACGTTTAAAGCTGTCTTTGAGAAATCACCACCGGTAAATCACCCTGGCGGGGCCGTATTTAAAACGGCAACAGGGCGATGCAATATATCGGCTATTTAATCAGATTTCAAAACAATGTCTGGTCGACTGAAAAATCCGTGAGTTATGGGTCTGGCGCTCCTTTTGTTGCGTCAGGGTCTCTTCATTGTTGCCTCAAGACTCGGAAAAATGCGTGTGGGATTTGCCGCAATTAATCTTCTTGCGTTTAAATTACTGAGGAAGATCGCAAGGAAGAGACGACTTTGATATGTTTTCGTTTCGTATCTTGTGGGGGGGGGGGAAAGCTCCAAATACAAAAAAAATGTTAAGTACAAACAAGAAAAACCAGAAGAGGTGCCACTTAAATTTTAATGTTTAATTTGCTAAAATGTTTATTATACAACAAACCAATAGTTTGCAACAAATTKGTATTGTTACATGTAAAAATGCTGCTATTCCATTATCAAAATAATTGAGTKCCTGGGGGGGGGGGGGGGAATTGCCCCCCCCCCTTGGCTACGCCACTGATTCCCAATATCTAAAGGGATATCGTCAAGAATTAAACGTAGTACTTTTTCCAAGTAGTACATACATGAGAAAATCTATACACAAAAAGTTGAATTAGCAAAAAAGACTTTTCATAATAAGCGCATTTTAAATTCTAGTAACTTAAATAGAGAGT
Source organism: Rhyzopertha dominica (assembly GCA_025024175.1). Classification (NCBI taxonomy): domain Eukaryota; kingdom Metazoa; phylum Arthropoda; class Insecta; order Coleoptera; family Bostrichidae; genus Rhyzopertha; species Rhyzopertha dominica. Next base: position 63,847,319 of record QCXZ01000003.1, on the reverse strand, counting down.
GTTGGAAAATTGTAAACGAAAATAGACCTTCATCCAAAAAATGTTACCCAAAAAAATAATTACAGAAGATGGTACTCTCATTGAAAATGAACGTGAGATTACAAATACGAGTAGGTTTAATGTTCATTTTACAACTCTAAATCAGCAAATGCTACCAAACTATAATAGCAGTACATATAAAATGGTAAGTAGCAATTAAATTTTTTTCCTAACACCAAGAACATGTTACGAAGTCGAAGACATAATAAGTAAAGTATGTGTTAACTCAGCTGCAGCTATTGATGAAATTATTGGTAATATATTAAAAAATGTAATTAATGAATCGTTTAAAACTGATTTTTTCCAAGTTCATTAAAACTGTCTAAATCAATACCTGTTTACAAAAATAAAGGTCTACGTAAGAATTTATCTTCTTATAGGTCTATTTGTCTCCACAGTCAAATTGGTAAAATTTGTGAGTTTGCTTCTGCTTGCCGACTATGTAATTATGCTGAAAAAAATCGGTTAATTAATTCAGTAATTAATTCAGCTCGGCATGGTTTTCGTAAAAATAAATCATCTTCTACCGCAATTCATGATCTATTAGAGATTATAATGAAACATCTAGAAAACAAATCTAATGTACCACCATATGTTTTGACTTTAGTAGCGCTTTTGACTTCCTCATAAAGAAACTAGAGGCCATTGGTCTTAGAGGAGTAGCTCAGGCATGGATAGCATCTTATTTAATAAACAGGGAACAAATTGTAAATTTGGAAGGCAATCTGCTGCAAAAAGAAAGCTAATTTCTGGGGTGCCACAGGGCTCGATCCGTGGCCCTTTATTGTTTATCTTATTCGTAAACGATCTATTACTGAGTTGCTCCTCTCAAGTAATAAAATATGCTGATGATACGAGCCTTGAGGTTTCAAAGTACTAAAGCAGCTGAACAGATATTACACTGGTGTACTGACATTGGCTTAGTCCTGAACTTGAACAAAACAAACTTAATTAGATTCTTTACAAAGAACGCAAATGGTGAAGAAATATCCACGTTAAGCTAAAAGATAAAGTGGTTACTCAGTTAGATCAAATTAAATTTCTCGGATTACCTATTGATCATAAGGTGACATGACAACAGCAAATAATCACTCTTAGCGATCGATTGTCATCTGTTTGTTTTTTGTTGAGAAGTCTAAGGGATAGTGTTAGCATTAGTGTGCTGAGACTGATGTATTTTGGGCTTTTTCAATCGTTACTATCATATGGTTTGTTATTCTGGAGTAACTCAAGTCATATAATTGAGGTCTTTAAGATACAAAAAAGCACTACGATATATGAAAGGAGTGAGTGCGACTTACTCATGTAAGTAATTTTTTAAAGAATATAGAATTCTTATATTACCTAGTTTGTGTGTATTCCAGTTGGTTATGTTTGTTAAGCAAAATTTTTTGGAGTTTTATAAGAATAGTCAAATTCATAATCATAACACAAGAAGTGCCAATGAAATATGTCAACCTTACGCTGGATTATCACTATCGAAAAGTCATCCTAAGCAAATAGGTGTACTGTGTTACAACAAACTTGACGGAAATTTGAGTAATGTAAATCATTAGCAATTTTTAAAAATAAATTGCGAGAATATTTACTAGAGCAAGCACTGTATTCTGTTAATGATTTCTTAAATGTCTAACGGTTGTTCTACTAATTATGATATTATTTTACTTTATGTTTTGTTTTGAATATACGATGACAAGCCTTATTTCATCAATTTTACTCGGTGATAAACAATCGGACATCGACTCGCAAAAACCTGTTCTTCTACCTGGATCGTCTTCACTGAACTACTGATGGAGCTAAATTTTATAGAGGTAAGGTTGCCTTCCGAACTGACAGATTTGGATTGATCGCGAATTCACTTCAATTTTGGCAACTTCGTCGCCTGTTGTTGTTTGTTTGAGCAGATTCTTGAAATGTAGCAATAAGAATTCGACTGTACAAACGATAGCTCACAGGCTCATTTTTAGAATACTAGAGATAATCGTCAAGTTATTAATCTTTACAGGCGGGCCTAAAAATGTGTCGAAAATAATTTATCAAACTGTCTGTTCGTCTCATCTTTCTGTGAAGAATAAAATTAGAAACTGATTTCTAAACGATAATGTCTGGTGCTCTAGTCTAAACAAACGCCCACGTCTATTTTTAGTTCCGCTAAAAACTTGTTACGTGAATATGCAACAGGTTGTTCACTTATCACTAACAACTGGTCGGGTGAAATATTAATCGAAACATACTAATTGCATCCCATTAGTCGGCTATTTTAAACAAGGACCCAGTTTACCGAGAAACAATAACTATACCTTCGCAAGCGGAAGGAACATTTAGCAAAGATGGTCAAATCGAGTATGAGCAGACACTGTCACTGTACACTAGCCATAAATACAAAGAGGGAACCGGGATAGTGCAGCACTTTGCAACAGCATCGCGTCTATTTTAAGAGATAATGAATAATATGAAACACGTCTTCCAGTAAAATAAGTAGGTCAGTGCATTCCTTTCAAGCAAAAACTAATAGTTCTGGGAGAAAATAGCGAGGAGACAGCGGCATGCCAAGTATATTATAATTTCACGTGTTCAACTTGTGATACCCTTCACCTGTGGGAAAAATGTTTAGTGTTGACGAAACTGGTTCGTTTTGCACTAGTTGGAAGTCCCAAACTTGTGCTGGACTTTATCTGGAGTTAGGCTCCACTTCTGAAATTTTTTTAAAGGGAAGCTGCGACTAAATTTGGAGAAGGCAGTTATCGAAGTATTGTAAAGGTGGCCAAACCTGCAAAGAAGATAAAACGAATCAAGCCTCTATATCACGAATTCGGTTCCTTTTCAAAACACTTCTGAGAATCCTCACTGGATAGATAATCAGCATAGGTGATCTTTGAATGTGTGTGTGCTTGTCACAAGTTAAAACGAATATCATAATGCAACATAAAACAAAATATGTATCAGAAACAACAGCATGTTGGAGAGTGTATCGCCCCAAAAATTAGCACTTTGGCAAATAGAGCGTATCATATCAAAACATGCAGTGCTATACACATCCATAAATGCATGTTGATAAGATAGACAGGGTCAAGACTGAACAGTTATATTTGTAAACGCTCAGTACTTGAATAAAGAATTTATCCATTCTCTACAATTTTAATTGGATGCAGCTGAGAGCAGCCATTTCCATAACTTAATGTCTTCAACTATTAAGACAGAAAGATATTGAATCGTATTGGTATAAATAACTATACACCTCCTGCTGTAGAACACAAGCATCACCGTTGTCTCAGGCATTGACATTGTTAATTAATGGTGTGACTGCCAGGTACGTAGTATGCAGCCTCTGCATAGCAAGCAGGTGGATAACATATACGTGGACAAGAAAAGAAATTACCCAATATCTCCAACACTTTTTTCACTTGCCACAGCAGTCGAACAAACACAAGTACGCTCACAATGTAGAGTTGGCGTTAATAAATTTTGTGCCAAACGTAACGAGCTCATTGCTTCACATGTGGTTGATTTATAAGACGCTTTTAGTGTGTGTTTTTGTCTATAGCTTCCTGTATAATGATAGCAAACACGATGCTATCGTATCGCGGCCCCAACTGCCGGAATTTTGTGCAAACATCAAGCAGATTCATAGTAACAAAGAGATGACTTTAATAAAAGCTGTGCTGGTTACATATTTTTAGTCATCGGTGATCATTTTACTTCCACATCCAAAGGATGGGAAGTATTGTATCGGGAAAAAAAATTTCAAAAATTTTTATTTGGTCATTCGCTTTAAAATGGTCAAAACGTAAAAAAAATCCTTGTCTGTGTGCCTGTATGTCTGTGGTTTTGTTTGTGGACATGATAACTTTCGAAAGACTTAATATATGAACTGGAAATTTGGCAAACGTATAGATCTCAACTACCTAAAGCGACCTATTGTTTTGGGGTAAGCAGGGTATCGGAAAGGGGGCGAAATTGGGAGGTAACTACCCTTTTTTGCAAATTTTAATTTTTTTATTTTTTTTCGTTTTAATATGTGATTAATAGTATAACTGCGAGTATTATTCGCTCTTATAAATTTTCGGTGCAGCAAATTGTTTAGAAGATATTAGCAAAAAAGGTCACTTAAAGAAAACGGTTTTTCCTAAACATCTCCGAATATATTTAATATATTTAAAAATGGAAATACCATCAAATATGAAATAAAATTTCTCACAAAAAGTGTCTTAGAAAATTTATCCAAAATTTTGACATTTTCGAAATATTTCCAAAAAAACGTATTTTGGTCCCTGTTCGTACGATTTTAAATTTTGGTATTATATAGGAAAACACATTTCTGATCGGAAAGCACTCCCGTAATTTTTTTGTTAAGTTAATACTTTTCGAGTTATTTGGAAAAAACAGATTTTAAAAATTTATGTATTTTTGCTAATATCACGAGAACCGTTTGTCTTAGAAAAAATGCTCAAAACCTGATTACTAATCGTATAGTATAAGAAATAAAAACGTAAATGTCATTTTGACAATTGGATGTAATATAATAAGGTTTATTGAAAAAATATTATGCACAATAAACAATGATACAACAGTAGCACGCATAAGCGTAAGTTTGTAAGCGCAAAATAGAAATAAACATTTTCAAAAGAGTGGAAAGAAAAAAATAAATAAATAATTACCTGGAAGTATTGATTAAGTTTGCAGCGGTTTTTTAACTCTAACTGTATTTAAAAAACCGCTGCAAATTGAATCAATACTTCCCCATCCAATTGTCAAAATGCCATTTACGTTTTTATTTCTTATACTGTACGATTAGTAATCAGATTTTGAGCATTTTGTCTCTCAGTTTTTCTAAGACAAAGTCCTCGTGATATAAGCAAAAATATATAAATTTTAAAATCGGTGTTTTCCAAATAACTCGAAAATTACTTAACAAAAAAATTACTAGAGTGCTTTCTGATCAGAAATTTGAATATAAAACCAAAATTTAAAAAAAATCGTACGAGCAGGGACCAAAATAGGTCTTTTTGGAAATATTTCGAAAATGTCAAAATTTTGAATAAATTTTCTAAGACACTTTTTGGTGAGAAATTTTATTTCCTATTTGATATTAAATATATTTGGAGATATTTAGGAAAAACCGTTTTCTTTAAGTGACGCTTTCTTGCTAATATCTTCTAAACAGTTTACTGCACCGAAAATTTATAAGAGCGAATAATACTCGCAGTTATACTACTAATCACATACTAAAACGAAAAAAAAATAACAAAATAAAAATTTGCAAAAAGGGTAGTTACCCCCCAATTTCGCCCCCTTCCCGATATCCTACTTACCCCACAAACAATAGGTCGCTTTGGGTAGTTGAGATTTATACGTTTGCCAAATTTTAAGTTCATATATTAAGTCTTTCGAAAGTTATCGTGTATACAAACAAAAMCACAGACAGACAGACACACAGATAMACAGACAARAATTTTTTTTGCTCAAATTTTGTTTTTTTTTGCGTTATCGACCACTTTAGCGAATGAGCAAATAAAAATTTTTGAAAATTTTTTCGCGATAMAATACTTCCCATCCATTGCATGTGGAAGTAATCGTTTTAAGCTTGTTAAAGAAATTTTATAAAATGATAAAAAAATTCAGTATCGCGTCCGCAAGAAGAAAAGAAAGTTTGAGCACAAAATGGAGCTAAAGAACATTTGGTAATGTCTTTCAAAAGTTTGGTATTTGACTGTTATTTAGGGCTGCTGGGTCTACATACATACGCCAACTACAGTGAACCTTTGTTTTTTTCTGCTAAACTCGCTGCTGTTAGCAATGGTTGGTGTTCTTCTGTTTCTGCATGGGCATCAAAAAGCATTTTAGATAGTTAGATTATATCGAAATCGAAAACATTATATTATCGCGCAATTTGCAAAAGAAGTAGACTTTGAAAAAAAAGAAATCTCGTACTGATAGATTAGGTTAAGATCATAGTAAAAACTCGAATATTTCAAAACGTTCACATCCAAAATTTTTATTTTATTAAGGTATTTTTTTTTCGAAAACAATTATCTGACCGTGTGCTGGTTTTAAACGTGAACTTTAACATTTTGGACCGTAAAAGAAAAAAATTCAAACTTTTAATAACGTTTACCCGCCTTTTCAGCAACTTGAACCCCACGAGCTCCTTAACATCGACCGAACTTCCAGAGGATTTTGTCGATGCAAATTCAATTCGACTGTCGTCGGATGAAGAGACACAAGATGTTCGCGTTGCAAGTGGCATTTTATTAAACTCCGCCATCGACAACGAGACAACTTTGCTCATTAAAGAATTCCATTTCAACTCCGACGGGCAATAATTACAATCGCGAAAACATCTAATTCGCTCTCCCAGTGGAAGTTCCTAATAACGGTAATCGAATTGCACGGTCCAGAAAGAATAAACGGCGTCGGCGCATGTTTATCCTTCAAGCGATGCAATGAGATTATCGCTAGGTTTACCTCGTTCGGCCAAATTAAACGTAAAAAGTTTATGATACAAAAGGAGCGTTAAATGCAAGTTTTCGACTACCGCAAACGACCTTGTCTTTCTGGTAATGATTTCTTCCGGGCTGTTATGCCGTGGTCCAAGGTGTCCCTTTTTCTTCTCCTATGTTTCGCTGCTCTTCGGTGGCAGCATCTTCAGTGATGTTCAGGTTTCGCTGATGTAATGTGAACTGAGCGGTACTGGCTCGCCTTATTCTTCTTAAATAGTGTCCTCGTGCTCATTCACCGTGACGGACGGACGATGACGGCTCTAGATCGRTGTACTCGGCTCGCTCGTGACCGTGCGAGTTTGTTTATTATGTAACACCGTTTTCCAAGTCCTGTTAACCTTCAGGTATTCGTATTGTCGGGGTGCTGTTCGATCTCTAAAGCTTCTCGTCTTGCCAGGTTATAGTAGCTATTTTTAAAATTTTTGGTCGATTTTAAACCCAAAGAACTGGTTTTTTAAAGTAGTACCGCTGTTGTAAGACCAACAGTTTCTGTGAGTTTTCGATTCTTTCAAACATTGCTCTTCCGCAGATTCGCAGACAGCTTGCTACATATAAAGCTTGGCAAAAATATCAATCAGCTCCTAATGAGTTTCTGTATTCCCGAGATCTGCAAGAGCTACCTACAACTTGGCTAGCTTCCAGAAAACCTCTGCGGACAGAAGATTTCCTTCGTGCTTCTTATACCATTGAAGATGGATGGTGTTCTGTCTGTCAACTTAAGAAACGTGATATCTTCAATCAACAGCTTATAGACGATCCTACGGAAGAGGTAGCAGGAACTGACCTCCCAAGAAGGTCTTGGGTCACTCTGAATCGCCTTCGCACTGGTCATGGGAAATCCAACTGACATCCATCTATCAACCCTTCTTGTGAATGTGGAGGTCCATTCCAAACAATTGAACATATGGTGAACAGATGCATGGCATGCAGAGCATGGCCTGGTGGTTTTGCGTCTATCCATCGTGTTGATGAAGGTATTAAAGATTGGCTCAAGATAATCGAGATCTGATTGGAGTTTTTCTACGGTTTTTCTTCAATACTCTATCCAGAATAGATACACACATCTGCGCCTCAATAGATTTTTAGGCAGACATAACTGGTCTAGTAAAAAACCTTACTGAATGATGGAATAGCATATGCAGTATCTTCAGAATCTAAATGTGTTGGCTGGTATTACTGGGTAATACACATTAGAGGTCCATATTTCGTATCAGGCATAAAACAGGCAACAGCTGAGGACATTTTACTGCGTATCCAATGCAAGATCATGGGCAATCAGAAACATAAATACATAGTTCTGAAAGTGATGAATGTAATTTGAAAACTATCGATGGTCCTGCAATAACAATTCAGTGGCGACAAAATGTGAAAAGAGGTAGAAACTTTCGAGTTTTTTTTAACGATGCAACATAAACCATATATCAAAAAAATGAAACAGCCTGATTTGATGTATGGTTCGATGACCACTGACCGGTACTTTTATAAAACAGACGAAAGCTTCACTTTATGCCCGCATTGCCCTTCGATGGGATGGTTGTCTTAATGAAAGCCATAAAGTTTATTATTACGCACGCAAAGCACGATCCATTCAGATGCGATAATCGAGACGCCTTTTAAGTGCAAGGTGTAAATTTCTTGCATCTGAAAGACAAAGGAGGTTTCATAATGTGCGACATTGACAACCACGGAGAGTGGATATTGAAATCCTGCGTGGGAATCCTTGGAGACGGTGCTTTAATGGCATTGTGGAAATGGAATTACAAAATAAATTTTTGTAACTACTGAGGTTCGCGATCATTATGCAATGTTCAATAAATACCAAAAATACCATGCAAACTCATTTTATTAAACTTTACTAGACTTTGCACTTGCGACATATCTTAATTAATAGTGATCAGTTTGAAAGGCAGCACCCCCACCCAAAAGTATCTTTTTCTACAACTATACTTAGAAATACTTCAGAGCAAATGGAACTGCCATTAATTGACATTCTTGTAACGTCACACAATACAAGATATACTGAACTTAAGAAATCTTTAATTCAGAAGAACGGAAATACGAAATATAATTCAGCATTTATCAAGGCAGTATTTAGTATTTAGACAATCATCTCATATTGTATGATGAAGTAATAATCAKGACACAAAGCAATGCATTCGTTTAATCTACACAAATGCAATGCATGCACTAAGTTACACTGGATATTATTATACATTTTCCACACCGACTATTCATTTAGACCACACAACGAGACTGATAACTTTTATCTGCTATTCGTTTGAAATGCTCGATAGGGAGTCAAGACAAGTAGCAAAGAATTATTCAAACCTATAGTCCGAGGCACCGATATCTAATTTTCTCCTTAGTAGCACGTATTAATTTTGATGTTTACAATGTATCTCCATATGCTACTAATACATTCTAACCTAATTAGGGAGCTTGAAAACAAGTTGATTATTTGAATGTTCTGCGTTTCACGAGTTGTAGGTACAAGATCCCGAGATCCTACCTCAATATTTTCCAAAATTACTAACGATCTAAATCTTTCAAATGAGGACAAGTCTTTTTTAACTGTTTCCGATTGCAAGGTACCTAAAATGTATGGTTTACCCAAAATCCATAAAACTAATGTCTAGTTGAGACCTATAGTCAATACGGCATTCAGTCCTTGTTACAGATTAGCAAAATTTTGTGCTAAATATTTAAAACCTGTAGTTTTACCAAAAATTCTTTAGACTTTATTGACGTTATGAAAGGTTTCATATTGATTATTGAAATGGATGTACAAATACGAGCTCGATTTAATAGGACCGACCATTCGCTTATTTGCCTTCGAGTTGTTTGTTTTGAAAGCAAAATTAAACAAGAAAATGTGCGACGGGTACGAATAAGCAATCTGCAGGCCCCGATGAAGTCTTTGGGTGCACTCCAAGTCGTTAACGTGCTGTCGTTGTAAATGCAACACGTACATCAGCGCTAATTGCCTATACGTGCTATTAAGTATTCATAGAAGTGCCTTTTTTCAATGCAAGTTATAACCCTACGAAACTGCTGCCTCTGACTTCAACGAACTTTCGTGGACTGCTAATCCAGCTCTAATAGTCCATATTTGAGTTACTAACTTAGATCCTGCAATTGCACGCTTAATTTCTACCAGTTCTTCCGGTTCAAACATCCCATCAGTTCTAGCTGAGGACGTATAAACTTGCTCAAAGAGGTTGTGAACGTTCTGGCGGCCATAATCTCGTCTTTAGACCCTTAATACTGCAAGGCGTCGATAGGTGGGTTGCCCGGGGCTTTGAAGTTGTACATCTATCGTTGTATGGTGGATTTGGTAGGCTATTTGCGAAAATACCTGACTGGGTAGTGCAGTGAGTTCAAGGCATCTCGTTTTCTGCATCGTTCCTTACATGTAGCCCAGCCCGATTTTCATCGGTTCTTTGTTAAGGGCGTTGGGTAGCCGAATACTGCCCATGCTGTTTTACATGTAAAACTTCTAGACGTTTAGCTTAGTCAGGATCGGGCCGATTGCTTTCATTTTTTAGTCTTTAATTTTGTGTTTGCAAAGCCAGAAAAAGTGACTTTTATTTTATAACAATTTTTAAGCTTCAATATTTCAATTTTAAAGCAAAATTTTGGGAAAATGGCGGCGTGGCCATTTAGATAACAAGTATAAGAAGCTCTGTACGCAAAGTGGTATTTGTATCTAAAAAAAACTGTAGGGGCTAGATCCAAATTAAGTTTCAAAAATTTTAATGTTTCCGCCCGCTACAGGTATCTGCCCGTAATTGCACCCGGTTACCTGTCATAAATTGATTTTCACCCTATCCCGAGATGCAAATAAGCTGTTCAACCTGAAAAATTCCCGCATTGGTTGAAGATAAGCATTTTATTGCATTCTACTCCATTTTCAAGATGTATCATTAAGTATTCGTAGATACTAAGCTAAAGTATTAAAGGTATCGTCAAATTGCATAAGAATACAAATTTTGGATTTTAATTTTACAATATAAAGGATATAATAAAAATTAGCGATCATACAGTTACATTGTGCAGGTATTATGTTCATTTAAAAATGGTGGTAATATCTAAACAAATAAGACTATGATTTTTTCAATAGTATATAGTATATAAATTGTATATATACCACAATTTCTCTGAGAATGCGTGGAACGATTATTTCTGGTATCATAACTTTCTATAAAAATCGGAGACTTTACCGAGCATTTGATTAGTTCACATATTTTCATCTCGGGCAATCTCTATGTGGAAGTCGTTCTGCGAATAATTTATTAAAACGCAAAATGAATATAAGAAAACAATAGTTTTTTGTCTACAGTGTAGATATACCTTATCTTTACAACCCTTTAATTTTTATTTGCTCATTCGCTTTAAAATGGTCGAAAACGTAAAAGAACAAAATTTGAGCAAAAAAATTTCTTGTCTGTGGCTGTGTGTCTGTGGTTTTGTTTGTATACGCGGTAACTTTCGAAAGACTTAATATATGAACTTAAATTTGGCAAACATATAAATCTCAACTACCCAAAGCGACCTATTGTTTGTGGGGTAAGTACGGTATCAGGAAGGGGGCAAAACTGGGGGGTAACTACCCTTTTTGCAAATTTTTATTTTTTTATATTTTTTTCGTTTTAGTATGTGATTAGTAGTATAACTGCGAGTATTATTCATTCTTATAAATTTTCGGTGCAGCAAACTGTTTAGAAGATATTAGCAAAAAAGCGTCATTTAAAGAAAACGGTTTTTCCTAAATATCTCCGAATATACTTAATATATTCAAAAAATGAAAATGCCATCAGATAGAAAATAAACTTCCCACAAAAAGTTTCTTAGAAAATTTATTCAAAATTTTGACATTTTCGAAATATTTCCAAAAAACCTATTTTGGGCCCTGCTCGTACGATTTTTTTTAAATTTTGGTATTATAAATAAAATCAAATTTCTGATCAGAAAGCACTCTTGTAATTTTTTTGTTAAGTTAATAATTTTTGAGTTATTTGAAAAACCGATKTTAAAATTTATATATTTTTGCTAATACCACGAGGACTTTGTCTTAGAAAAAATCTGTAGAGAGACAAAATGCTCAAAATCTGATTAATAATCGTATAGCATAAGAAATAAAAACGTAAATGTCATTTTGACAATTGGATGTGGAAGTATTGATTCAATTTGCAGCGGTTTTTTTCAATGAGTGAAATTACCCTTGTCAGTCCCATTTTCGTTGTTCGTTACAGCTCCGACATTATTGTCTTAATTTTTTTTATACGAACTGAACTAAGCCGTTGCCATTTCTTACCGTCTTTTGTTTTGAAGCTAATAAATTGATAGCAAATCCACCCGGCATGCAAATTTAGTCTTGGTGGGTGGACCCTAATATCTGAGGGTTTGTCTAAACCACTATTAGATCAAAATACGATGAAAATAACCGGTGGCGCTCCCTAGCGGAATTTGAGTTCGGCTCAACCTACCTTAGGTCCTTAATGGTTTACTTAATTCATCCCACTAAGTTCAAATAGAGCAATAATTATTAATATGGGACCAGAAATATTTTGCGAATAGAACCTTTGCGTTTTTTTAGCAGATAGAAATAATTCTTTTACTATGTGACGCTGTACATTCAACTCGCAATTGATACTCTTACCTTATCAATCTTTTTTTAGTGTCATGGATGTCGCACAGACATATATGATTGGTCGAATTTTTTTAAAATTTGGTTTAAGTAATTTACACGCCATTCAGAAATTCGTGGAGATTCCATAAGCGCCTGGCGTTTACTAATTCCCTTACAAGGAACCTTCTTAAAAATTTGCATAAATTCTTCTTACAGCAGTTAATTTTGCGCACAGTTTTAATCTTCTTATGTAAACCTTCAGTTGTTAATGCAAAATTATATATCGTATTAAATTTGCCTGATCATCTTTGGCGATCCAACGTTTTTTGGCACTTTTCTGTTCTGAATGCGTTTATCATATCAGAAAGCGTTACCGGTGTACCATCGTGAACTTTGAAAATGAAGCGGCCTGGAAGGGACAATGTTTTCAGTTTGCATGAAAACTTTTCTAGCATCGCCATCGGAACAAAACTTATAAAACAGAATAATAGTGTTATACTACCGACAACAAACGATCCCACGACCATGGTCCAATAAACATTATTATTATGATTGGACCATGTCCACGACCACAATCCTCATAGATAGTTTCATTTTCAAAGTCCACGGCTGTAGTACGTCGTTCTCATTATAATTCCTCTGCGTCTCCGAAAACGGCAAATTGACAGGAAGCGTCAAAACAATGGGACATCGCTATACGGGACCAGCACACCAAAGCATCGACTATACGGACGATGAAAGTTAACGATCCGTATCAGATTACATCTCGACCCTAATAGATCAGAGCAATGACTGGAGATGCATATTAAGTGCACTGGTATCTTGTGAGATCATTTCATTTTTACTGCCGGCCCATTAACTTTAAGTACTCAGCCGTTAAAGCTATGCGATTGTTTTATGTTCGGTTATTACAACTAATTAGGTAGTGGTGCTTACCTAGTTCGTTACGTCGCGCCTCCGATGGCAAATTATTAAAGACTAATAACACCTACGGCCTCAAAGCTAGGAAAAAAGATCACGTATTTGTTAAAGCTAGATCTACCATTCAATTAGTTTTTGACGAGCATTTACAGGAAGTTGTTATTACTTCGTCAAAAAATGAGTTAGGATGCATTAGCATCAATCACTGAGTCGTTCAGAACAAGGAGGTAACAATCTGTTCTGCTGGATTCGGAACCTTTATTAGCCCGTTGTCAAATGCTGTTGGCCAAGGATCCAATTTTGGAATACCTGCTCGATCACCTTATTTCCCAACACTCTGATTCACGATGGAAATCGAAAGCAATAATTCTCTTCCATTTCTTGATCTCCTTGTCACTCGTCTACCGGTTACTCGTTTGGGTCACTCTGTCTATCACAAAACCACCCATACAAATCGGTACTTGCATGTGTCTTCTCATCACCATACGTCACAAGAACGTTCTGTACTAAATTCTCTTGTTAACCGTGCTATATGAATTTCTGAACCCGACAAACTTCGAAGTGAATTGCAACACTTATGCATCAGTCTGGCCAACAACGGATATAATAACTGTGAGATACAATTTGCAATTAATTGATCCAAACTAACTCTCGAACCCCAACTATAGATCGACTGCTTTACTTCCCCATGTTCAAGGTGTCACAGACAGAAATGACAAAATTCTCAAGAAACAACTCATCCGTACCATTTCCAGTCCCCTTGGAAAATGTCACAGATTCTTCCATCTCCGATGGATAAAATAAATCCTCTATCTTCTACAGGTGTTTGCAGCATCCCTTATTCGTGCGGTGCCCTATATATCAGCGAAACAGATAGATTTTGTTTGACAATGTGTCAGTTCTAGCGAAAGTCTCCTTTTTCACAACCCGAAAATTCCGAGAAGTGATAGAAAACATCTGAATAATCTAAACCGCGAAGATGGTTGGCTATCATCTCTCCGTTACGAGGGGAGATCATTATTTACGGTCCCTGATATAGCAGGCGTTGACTGACAGTGAATTGTCATTCGTTGACAAGGTGTTTGAATAATTTTCAACAATGGAAAAATCTGAGATACGCGCAGTTTTAAAATATTTGCAAAAGAAAAAGTTGTCGCGAAAATAAATTCATGAAGATGTGGTGGGTTTATTAGGTAAGAGTGCTCCTTCTTACCAAGTGGTAAAAAAATTTGTTTCGGGAATTTAAATTGGGAAGACAAACATGTGAAAATGCAAAGGGTGCCGGACGACCACTGTCACTACTCAGGAAATTCGTCCGATAGCCGAAATTACAGACTTTCCATACGGCTTAATAAAAAAATATTAACATATATTTTAGGTCTTAAAAAGTTATCTGCACGCTGGGTCCCTAGAATGTCAACGCCTGATCAGAAACATTCGAGGGTCCTGCATTCTGAAGCCAGTCTGGCAAAGTTTTCAGCAGACTCGAATGAGTTTCTCTCTCGATTTGTAACTGTTGATGAAACATGGGTCCACCACTTTGACCCAGAGTCAAAACAACAGAGTATGGAGTGGCATCACAAAGGTTCTCCTCCACCACGTAAATTTCGAGTTGTGCCCACAATGTTTTGGGATGTGGACGGAATTTTAACGGTTGATTTTTTGGAACGTGGACATACAATAACAGCCAACTTAATTTCAAAATTGCACGATGGCATCAAAGAAAAAAGACGGGGAAAATTGAGGAAAGGAATTTTGTTCCATCAGGACAACACTCCTGCACACAAAAGCCATATTGTAATGAATGCTATTCACGACGCAGGGTTTAAATTGCACGAATACCCTGCGCATTCACCAGACCTAGCTCCCAGAGATTACTTCTTATTTCCGAAATTGAAAGAATATCTACTTGGGACTAGATTTGACGATGATTATCTAGTGATGCGAACAGTAAACGACTGGTTAGAGGACCAACCGCAAGAATTCATTCCTAGAGGAATCAGAGCGTTGGAACATCGTTGGACCAAATGCATCGAAGTTCGAGGAGACTATGTCGAAAAATATATATATAATTATTTTCATGTTTTGTGACTTTCTATGTCAGGGACCATAATTAACGATCTTCCCTCGTATTTTCATAATCTCCCACCCCTGCCTTCCAAGCATCTATCTATCGGTATAGTTTTTATTCTCTTTCCTCCTTGGGATTTGGTTCTCGCGTTAGGTTTGCACCATATTCCCTACTCCTTATTTCTGTCCTGATGATGCCCCTTACAAGTGCGGACGAAACGTCGACCAAAAAAGATTAAGATTTTAATAAAATTAAATGTTCAAACTGAAAACTTCCTGCATTTTAGTTACTTATTTCGTTTTTTTTTCATTTTCTGATATATCAATCTTTGCATAACTAAAAAAAGGGTTCTAGACTTTATGTATGTTTGCATAAGAAACGTAAGTTTGTCATATTTCAGAAACAACGAAATGCATAAAAATGGAGTACACTAAAAACGACAAAATTTACGCGATCTTCCCTCTTAAGAATAAGTAAGGTATATGTATTTATCATCTGTACGAAATTCAGCATTTGTCCTGAATGTAAGTTATTAATTTTTTTAAAGATCCACTGAGGTGGGTTCCTCTCCCAAGCTATTTACTAGGAATGCATTGAACTGCATTTTATAATTATTTACGATAGCCGCTGCACACTCAGCAGTAACCAGCCTAATTCTGCTTAATCAACACACGTTTTGCAATGAGAAAGTCAATAAGGCAGACAAGTAACAATTTATAGCGCATGCCGACCGTCGCTACGTCATGTAGAGGCTAAAACGACTGAAAATACTGTTCCAGTTCTACTGCACCGCACAAAACTTTCGAACAAAGCTCGTCCTGAATTGTTTTGAATAATGCATTATCACGGTTGGTGATTTTGTTAATTGAAGAGGCCGATCCGGCTCCTGAATGGACCGTTCCTCTAACAAGTTCCGCGTAAAAAAGTACAAACGACAAATGGAGATGGCTAGATGTAAATTAGATTGACGCAGGTTAAACGGGATATTTTGCGAAAAGCTCCATGGTCGTTCTACTGAAACTCTCGCGGGGCTTGAATTGAAATTTCGGTAAAAAATTCATCTAGCTTACACTGGATTGTCTTCAGATCTATGGGGTATGTCAAAAAATATCGGGGATAGAGATTATAATTTCGACATAAATAGTTTATTTACTTCTATTCTTCCTAAAGACTTTAAGTTTTCCACTTTTTCAAAATCTTGATTTAGCTTTACTTATAAAAACAACTTAATTTTGTTAACTAGATCTTCTTAAATCAAAATTTATTTTCCTTCAATTATTAAAATTCTCTACTTAGCTGAGCTATTTATGAATGTACTTAAAAGATCTGTCTATCTAATCTTCATTTTTGGTTTCGTTATGTAGATGATATTTTGTGTCTGTTTAAAGGAACACAAAATTAATTTTCTCCCTTTTATTAATTCGTTACATATGTATATCTATAAATTTCAGTTGTGAAAGGTAGATTAAAAACAGCATCTCTTGCCTAGATTAATTAAACGTAACGGATTATACACAACAATATTTACTCTCCTAGGTCAAGCTCATTGTAAGTAACGGGAAAAAACTGAGCTGTTGACATCTACAGAATGAGTCAATAGTAATTAACAACATAAATCTCTTCTTTTCCAAATATTTGCCACAATCGTGAAAAGATTCACCTATATACAAGTATTACAGATAATACACATGCCACAGATACTTTTTATTTTGAAAAACATTTTTGTTTTATGCTGTAGCACGTCATAAAGATTTCACAATACAACCACGTTCTTTTTCTATGCCTACGCAAAACGCAAACGTTTATCAACTATATTTCAAGGAGTTCAGTGCATGAAATACTGAAAGAGCAACAGCTGTACCCTTATGATTACCAAAAAGCTCAAGCTCTAACTCCTGAAGACTGCAAGGCTCGTGTAAACTTTAATCAATCTCAACAACGATGACTGAAATTTCATACTTCAGTTCTTTTTACGAACGAGCTGAATTTGGGCGAGAAGGTTTATTTTATTACATTATTGGAGTGATGAAAATCTTTATTTGGATGTAGAACGTCATTTCCAGAACAAGTTTTCTGTTAACATGTGGGCTGGCATTGTAGAAAAGTATCTAATTGGACCATATTTTCCTTCCTAGATTGAACGGTGAGATTTATTTCAGTTTTCTAAGAAACGATTTGCCTGTTCTTTTGGAAGAAGTGTCTCTTCAAATAAGAAATTCCATATGGCTGTTTCAAGATGGAGCGCCACCACATTTTAATGTTGATGTTTGATGCTGATTTAAATCCTATAGATTTTTTCTAAAATCTCTAGTGTATAATACCCCGGTTCATAATATTGAGGAATTACGACTAAGAATTGTTGAGAATTGCGTTATATAAGGGTAGGTACTGAAAACTGAAAAACGTGGAAACACGTATGTCAATAAATTAAAAAAAAGGCGTTAACCGGATCTTCGAATATTTCCGAAAATGGATCGTAACAATTTTTAAATTTAGCTTAATTAAACGCTTAGACTGTTTGACACTACAAAAAATTGTCAAATTGTTGTCCTTCCTTTTAATACACTTCAAGTATAATACTGCGTGTCATTTAATTTTAGTATTGCGACATGAACTCTTTCTTGTAATATTGCTATTGTTTTTTAAGATGTTTTATAAAATTCCATTTTTCAAATCCCCATAAAAATCTAAAGGAGTCAGGCCCGGAGATCTAGTGGACATTTAATACGGTCATTTGTACCCAGCCATATGTTCTAAAATTCTTCATTTAATAATGCCCGTGGTAAATGGGAGTTCACCAAATTTGGCTAAAGGCTAATACGATAATGCGTCGTTATTTGAAATTAAAAAAAAAACGCACATTTTTGAAAATATCAGATACAAATAACTCATCAGCAGAAAGGAAATTTGATGCTGCGAGCAAATAAAATATACTGATGAGCTGTAATGACAGCGAAATAGATCTATCTGCAGTTGGTTGAAGTGTAGACAGCACAGCATAGACATGCATTTTAATAAAGAATCGTTATCCAGTAAATATAGGCATCAAGGAATTTTATGAAATTTCAGAATAACATTAGAAAAGCACGGTTATTTATTTCAGATTCATAATAGTGCTACTTGGTTGATAATTTAAAGGCCAAGGGCAGTTTAAACCATTTGGCATTGAAGGATTCCCTTTAAATTTGGACATTTATAGTTTATGAAGTTCCATACAATAAGTGCTTCAGTCAATAGACAATTTTAAATTAATTTTTATAGTTAAGAGTATTACTCTGTGTAAAAAAGATATTCGTAACAATTTTTGGCACTAATAATACTACCTTTCACTGTGTTAAGATTTTACAAAGAATTGCACTCGTTATCAACGAAGTACATTCTTTAAAAGTATAGAAAAGATTTTCAACTGATAAAAATTTTACATAGGTTTTAAATTCAATCCAATTAGGGTTTTGACTCTTAACAGGAAATAAATTATAAAATTTGGGTTTTATTAAATACCGATTTCTAGAGGCGTAAATACAATTAGTATGTTAATAAGAACTGGCATTATCATGTTCAAATAAAAGACATTGAAATATGTATGTACATATTTTACGTTTTAAATAATCGAGCTAATCATCTCGAAAACCAATTCCTGCAGTGATTCGAACGCATTTTCTTTACATTTTTATACTTTTCTTGAATGAAAAAAATGACCCCATACAAGAATTGTATATGAAATTCAATCGTGTATTAGTTGAATCTGGACATGTATTTGGTACGGATTTCACTAAATTTGTAGCAACGAAATAATCGTAAAAATTTTTGGGAATTAAACAATGGAACTTTGACATGAAAGACCAGTACCTTTTCTTTGTCTACTCGATTTGACTACATGCCTAAAAAATATAATGCCGAAAGTATCTCAAAAATGAAAGAAAATTCACTCTTTCATCTATCGATATTAAATCAAAGAGCCGCAGTTGGTAAGCCACCGACAACGCTAATACCCACCAGCGATTGGACCGTAATTGTTAACACATCGCGACCTCAAAGCAAGATTTATACCTGCCGAGCCATACATTCTCCCGATGTCTCTATTACCTCTACCAATCGGGTGAATTACATGTTTTACAACCCACCGATATTTTACCCGCTGCATTCCCAATTAAACGAGACGCGCCGATCTAGATAATTGAAAATAAATACCACTAGAAAGGGCAATCGGTTAGCGATAAAGCCGGGCAATTAGTGTCAAGATGCCGTTTCTTTGGTATGAAAGCCGATAAAACGCTGGCAGTTCGCTTCACTGTTAATTAATATCACTATGTGAAATCCATATGTGACACGGATTACATCAGTACTAGGAAACGGACGTTGACGTGCAGACGACAGTTGCATATTGCGGAATTAGCACGCTAGAATTTAGGCGGAGGTGCAAATTTCCGGTACTGTTCTTTGCAAATGGTATTCATGTGGCAGATTTTCAGCAACCTACATGTTTTTTGTATGCACTTCAATGTAAGTGCTTATGTGTGTTAAGATGAGAAAAGGAAATGATGTAAATGACTTACCGATACAAGAAGTGTCTGGTAGCACTTCCTGAAAATAAACATACATAGTATTAGCAAAACAGGTAAATTGTAAAATAAAATTATAACTAGTAAATAAAAATTAACAGAAAATGTTACATACCAATCTTTTCAGTGCGGATCTACGGCAGTTGGGTATTTGCCATGTATTTATATTTTATGAAATTGCATATTAATAACTAGCATTTAATCCACAAAACAGCTGTGACAGCTTATAAATTCGAAAAAAATGGATCGTAAGGTGTATTTTTAATATTAAAAATGTGAATATTTAAAGGGACCGCCAAAACGCGAACATACTGGCCGTGACGTCAGGTGTCTTGTAAATGGCCGCTTGTTTACATCTGGGGTCGGTCAGCGCGTCACCTGTCAGCCTCAGCCCGTCAATTTTAATTTATCAGTTTGTTGTTTGCAATAATTTTGTGACAAGCGGATTATATACGCCAAGAAAAAGTGAAATACTTATGAGTTATGACTTCTGAAGGCATGCTCATTGTTATGGAATTTGTGTACAGCGACGAGCGGTAAGTGAACTTTTAATTAACGTAGCATTGATAATTTGATTACAGTGGGATGTTGGAAAAACATTGTTTGTAAACATAAAAATTTAAGAATCAAAAATGTACCCTAAACTTGACATTTACTTTAAAGGTCAGAATAAATATACAGGGTGATTTTTGAAAACTTCACACCTTAAATAAGTTTAAATATAGCAAAAATTTAAAAATTTGCAAAAACAGGTAAACTTTTGTTTGCAGGGGGACAACTTTTGAGATAAGTTTTTAATGGATAGCGCTTACTCTCTGAGCAGGGTAGACACCCCTTTAAAAATTTTAAATGGAACTATCCATCTTGGGATACATCATTTGAAAGCTTATTTCACAGAGTCTGGCCATGTAATTAGTTTTACCACGTTTAACTTTATTGACGGGGTAATAGATTAATAGTGCCTACGAAACAGGTTGCTTATTAAATTGAATATTTTGGACTCTTTTCAACAAAATGTATTTTATTTTAGAGCGGAAAAAAAATTTGTCCTTACGGGAACCCAAAATTTAAACAAACAACTTGTAAAAAATATGACACTTAAAAAAACTCCCAGAATACTGAAAATTTTCTTTTAACATTATTATTAACATTAAAGTATTTATCATGTAATTTTTTAGAAAGTCCATGTCCACGAAAAAGAAAAATTATTTATTTGTAACTCCAAAAACAGTGTCAACAAAACCATAGAAATTCAAACCTTACAATAGATTCTCAAAATGTGCACCACCTCTTTCCATACAATAATACAGACGGTTCTCGAACTCCTGCTGCACTTTTCGGAAAGTTTCAAGTGGAATCCTCCTGCACTCGTTAATAATTCTTTCTCGCAGATCGTCCAGGCTAGTAGGTTGTGTTTTGTAAACCACAGATTTTAAATGACCTCATAGAAAGAAATCTAAAGCAGTCAAATCGGGTGATCGTGGCGGCCATTCAATTGTTCCACGCCTACCAATCCAGTGAAGAGGAAATCTATGATTTAACCAATTTCGCTCATTAATGGCGTAATGCGGTGGGGCTCCATCATGTTGGTAAAACAATTCGTATTCATCCAACATTGGATTTCCATCAGGGTCACGTTGTTTTCTAATTGCTCTGTGATTAAAGGATCAATAACGTTATCAAGTAATTCTAAATACATTCCCCCATTTAGCGTCCCATCAATGAAAATTGGACCTACAATTGCGTTGCCAAGTATTCCAGCCCAGACGTTCAGCTTCTAAGGAACTTGTGTATGACCTTCTCGAAAAATATAAGGATTTTCGTCACTCCAGTACATGACGTTATGTTTATTTACAGAGCCCTTCAAAAAAATGTGCATTCATCACTGAAGCAGATATTTTTTATTAGATTTAGATTTACTTTAATCTTTTCTGTGATAATTTCGCAAAATTGCAGTCTTCTATCGAAGTCATCTTCGCCGAGTTCCTGGAGAGTTTTCATCTTATAGGGATGGAATTTGTGCAGTTTTGTAACTTTCCTTACAGATGAATAAGAAAGTCCAGTGGCTGTAGAAATGTTACGCAAAGAGCTAGTTGGATCCATTGCAAAATGACCAAGTACTTCAAGTTGGGCCATTTCATCAACGATCCTATTCCCTGCCCTTTTTTTGTTTACTACAGAGCCAGTGTCTTGAAATTTCTGCACGAGATCGAGAATGTACCTAGCGTCAACATTTTTATCGGGGTGCCGTTCGTTAAACACCCTTGCTGACGCACGAGCACAGCTATGCTCAGCACCGTAAATAAAAATTATTTCTACCCTTTCGGCAGTTGAATAAACCATTATCACTTGGACTCTAACTTTAAAATTTCACGCGATTTATAAAAAGGAATGTGAACAAAAAGATGGTCGTGCCAAAGAAGTAGCCAAAAAGTTGAAACAAAAAATTAGAAACACAAAGTAGATAATTATTTAGCCAATTCAGTATAAACTGTCGAGTTGCAATATCAAGTAATGTCGAAAGAAAAATTTAAGTATTTTTGGCATTTTACTTAGGTGTAACAATTATTTTTTAACAAGTTTTTTTAGGCTTAAGTAAGGACAATTTTTATTGTAACTGCAAGACAATAAATTTTGTTAAAAAAAGTCCAAAATATTCCATTTTATAAGCCACTTGCTACAATGCACTTTTTGACTACAAATATTTTTTTTGTTTTTTTTACATGGCGTACGATATATATGCACTTCAAGGTTCATTTTAGGTAATTTAAAAAAAAGTGATAATACCCAGTTATACAATAAAGAAAAAGGCTTTTATATCTTACTGGAAACTAGAAACTATCCAGAGTTACGTAGAGAGAAAGTTCCGTAAAGTATAAAATTAATTAATACGTTGAGATCTCAATGTTAAATTCAAACAAGAATTCTGCCCAATAACCCTTTTTATCCAGATTTTGAAGACATAATAAAGTTTACACAAAAAAATATACAAGCAGCACTTTAACAAGGAACAAAACATATTTAAATTTGAGAAATTCAATACCATTAAACACAATAATTTAGGTAAAATTTTAAGTTCTGGTAAAGATAAACATTTAGAAAGTGAAGGTGTTCTTGCGGCAAGGGTTACATAGGTCAAACTAAAAGAAAAGTAGGTACGCTTTTGAAAGAACACATACGTGCTACTAGGCTGCAACAGATAGATAAATCTTCCGTAGCTGAACACTCATATTTGACTAAACACATGATTGACTTTGATAAAATTTTGCACACACAAAAATATTATCACAAAGGTTAAATAAAAGAAGCTATAGACATTTGTAGGAATACTAATAATTTTAGTAGGGATTGTGTAAATTATGAGTTGGGTAACATTTGGAAGGCTATTTTGTAGTTATCTTTTATCAAGTAGTTCGTATATAATACTCAGTTAACCACTGCTTTTGTAAAAACCTTATCAGCACTCGGTCAATTCTTTATATATCCAACTAGAAATGAATAACATCCATTTACACACATGCTCGACCATGACATATTTAACATATCTAAGACACAGTTCACTTGTTCTTACGATACCAGACAACTGGGTGTAGCAGGTATGTACGTATAACCTCTATTTTTAGCAACTTTGCAGGCAATGGGCGTGTTATATTCTATTATAGATTTGGAAAGAAAAACACTTCTTGTATTTGTATCATGCCGCGGATGACGGCACATGTTGACGTATACTCGACAGACAGAGGAAAAACAACGTAATAAAATTGTCATAACCTCACGGTCGCATGTAGATCAATCGTGAATAATAAGAAAATGAGTCAGATGGCAGTCAATGAATCTGTGTATTGCGAGGATTCATCGACAGATGACATGCGAAATTGATAAAAGTGAAAATCGTAATTCTTTAGGACGTTGGACAAGCATAATATCATTACTAACAAGAAACCAAATGGTTATTTATACTAAGCTGAAGCTATTTTTGATTTTAAAAGCTTTAAGACCGCTATGAATCTCTTTGTATGTCATGTTTTGTTTTAAGTAGATGGTAAATGAAGTTTTGTTTCAAACAGTATCTAGCATCGTATCTCGATTGGCTGCATTTAAAGAGATCAGCCACGTCATCATGGCTCCCATCCAAATAGCGATAAAATTATTAGATTAGAAAGTCATTAGGTTTAAACCGACGAGCATAGAATAAAAGACAGTATTTCTCTGCCTGTTTAAAACACTCCAGACATTAAGTGGACATCAAATAAAAGGGACAATAGACAATGGCGTATGTTTGTAATTTATAACTTGATTTTTAAGGAGGCGATTTGTGCTTTAACAGGAAGGTGTATACACAAAGCAAGGCATAAATTATGGCCCACACAGAACGATAAATTGTTCAATGCAATTTTTACAATTGCAATGCATACATAATACAGAAAGCTTGCTCAATCCGTTTAATTCTGACATGATGATACATTTTTTTTGTCGTGAAGACTGGTCACCACGAAAACTTGTTAATCCAATGTACGGCTTTACTACACAAAACAGCTGACCTTTACAGCGCAAGGATTTCAATTTTGGTAATTACGTTTTCATTCAACAGGTGTTCCGAAGAAACCGACAATTACGACTTTGGCATTTGGCGGCTTATCGAAAGTGACCTCCCTTCACAACCAGATAATTATGATTTATAAGAGAGCTCAACACAGTTATCTTGCTAACAGGTCATGAATATCACCACAGTGTTATTTGGCACGACCAAACGGAAGACATCGTGCGATAAATCTACGTTTTCTAAAAGCAGCGTCTCTTGCCCTGTTTTTAGAACTTGCTATAAAGCTGCTGAAACTGAGTAATGCAACGGGTTAGTAAGACTGTTTAAAATTATCACAAGATTATGTTACAGTAGACGTATTAGTGCTGAATAATACTGATTGATAAGAATGAGACTCAACAACCAAGAAAGAAACTGCTTACAAAGTTGTAACAATTTACAATCAACGGGGATACTCAGATACTACGAAAGATAGACATTTTTATAGGAAGGCTATACAAATATAATATTCATTTTTAAATGACACTTTTTATGCAAAAATAATCTAAGGCCTCCACACCAGAGGGATCACTGTTTATGAGTCAAAGTCTTTTAGTATTAATAATATATCTTTATTTGTTGCCTGAGAAAATTACAAATATATAAACTGAATGCCAAATATGGCAACAAAAGGGCGAAGTTCAAAGCAAACGTACGTATGTTTTGCTCTTCCACTTAACCCAGAATGCACAAATATTAAATTGAATTAAATTAAAACCGCAACCATGCATAATAATTCCTTATAATTATATTCAAAATAGCCTATATACTAAAGTATAACAACTGTAACTAAAATATCATGGTGAATTAATGTTAATGAAATTATATAAGGAGACAAAAGAATAATAATAATTAGGTACATAAAAAAGAGAAACAAAACAAGACAAACAAAACAACTAAAAGTGCCTTTACTTGTTGTTCTAGACTATTCATAATTTTAGCAATATTAAAAGAAAATGATGTACGAAACAATGTAGTTCGATGAAGCGGTACTACCAAAGCGTATTTGCGACGTATATTAACGTTATGTACTCGTATTTAAAAGAATTTTAACACAGTAGTTTGGTTGGCTGTATACTACACCTGTTGCTAATTTCCTGTAAAGTATATTATTATACAGATTATATAAGAGTACGTCTCAATTCGACAAAAAACTGCCGCCACATTGAAATTTATAAATAGACCGCCGAGCAAATGAAACCGAACAATAACAAATTTAACCCGAGGTATTAACTGAGGCATCTTATCAAACGTCTAAAAATAAGCCGGTTGCTGCTTGGAGGATTTTGACTAACTGCGGAGGGTCCCAGTTAATTTATACATCCGGATATCGTGATGCAAGAGTCTTTGATTCCACCTGATGAAGCTATACGCAAGGGAACGGAACGCTATCATCTTTCCCAAGCAGGTTTTCAAACGTCGCGTCGTAACGATATTTTTTGAAGTAGAAATTTAAAAAAAATGAAGAAATATTGCTTGACAAATAGTCAAGCGCAATTTTCTAACAAAAGTGTGTTCATCAAGAAACACTTTTGATATGTATAGCTTTGACATTTCATGACGATATGTACCATATTTCACGCAGTTTGATTATAGTCTCCTTAGCCAGTAGAGTTATGGCGTTATGGGAGAACCATCAACAGGCAATTCAAACCTTCTAGAAGAGGGCGAATAAATAATAGCAGCATTATTTTGTGATTTGCGACAAGGAATAATTTTTTTAAGAGGTAGGAAACAATTGTGTTCATTTATGACCAAGAAGGACTCAACTCTGCTAAAAACTGGTACCAAGCGCTCTTAATTTAGCACGAAGCTGCACAAGGGACAAAAGTTGCCTTTAATCGAATTTGATACGTCTTCCGCGGTTTTATAATTTAGATATGGGTATGCATAATCCAATGTAGAGGTAATTAAATATCACTACGTAGTCATTCGTAATATGCCGCTGAATACTATTACTTAAACATCCTAAAATTTTTCTCAGTGCAAGCAGAGAAGACGAAGAAGTGTAAAACACATTTATAAATCGTTTCTGTAGAAGTGCGAAGTACTATGTGGCGTCTCGTACATATCTATATCACCGCTACAACTATCTGCGACACTTACATTTAATCCCTTTGCACTCCACATTTCCAAAACGCATCTTGCACCACATTAATGCACAAAACACCATAGTTCCACTAATTAATTATTGTTTATTTGGCGACGCATTTATTTAGGGATAACCGGCACGGGAGAAATCAACCGCACTACTGGTCACGTGAGTGCTACTGCGTTTTACGACGTTTAAAGAAATCTCAACAAAAAAAGGGTTGGCTGTGATAAAATAAAAATCGCCCGTGTTCTACACAGTTTTTTGCGTACGCCTCGATTTAGGATAGTCAGGTCTTCGTTGCGAGAGGCGGCACATTGTTGCAAGCGGTAAGCGGCACATCACGATAAGATTGATTAGGAAGAAGCTATGGGTGTTACAGTTTACCTAAAAATATTAGGCTGTCTTTACGACTTTAGTGATTAGATGAGTAATTATAAACTAATCTTTCTCAAGATTCCGTCCGACATAAATTGTTTTGGTATAARACAAGATACTTAATTTATTTCGATTTTTAGTTTCGTACATTTTAATAAGATGTGAAAACCTTCATCCAAAGACGATGAACTCATCAGTATCAGTAGCTACAAGACGTTGAAATAAAAAAAAACAACTAAATACTTAATAGCAACAAAAGTTGGTTTAATGTTCAGACCAACTAGATTCCAATATGTCGCTTTGCTACTTTCTGTAAAAGGTGTTAAAGAAGCAACGGGTGGATTATCATGAAAATATGTCAGGCATATAAGCACCGTATATCTGAGCTTGTGAAATCGGCATAGCAATATACAAGCAAACCGCTTATTGAAGGTCATTTTGGGCTTAGACTTTGGAAATGAAATGAAAGTGTCAGTTTTCCCTTACTTTATCGAGACCGCAGGACCAGCAGGATATTTCAGGTTCTGTTCGACCGATTTTTGTGAAATTGTGCATGGGCCTGTGGGTGATTAGAATGTGTTTATTCTGTAATTTTGGACATCCAAAAAAGTAAATTTTATGTTAGGATTTTGACTATCCAAGTGATGTAGAAACCTACCCAACTCTTCTATACCGTGGCCAAGTAACAAAAGTGTCATCTACATACCTATACCAACATTTTGGCTTAAACTGTTTGAAAATTTTCCATAAACAAATTGGCTACTACAGGACTTAGAGGTGAACCCATGGCACACCCTGATTTTTGTTCATAAAAATTATCGTTCCATAAGAAATAAGTAGATTTTAAACAATGTTCAGATAATCTGGCTATCGTGTCACCTAGGGGATCGCTGTTAAGCTTCGATTTGATGATGTCTATCGTTTCAGGGATGGGTACTTTCGTAAATAAAGAAACCACGTCAAGACTAACTAAAATATCACCTTCTGAAATACTTAAACCTTTTATAAAGTCTGAAGAACTTTTGATGAAACTACTGGTTTTTCCTACATAAAGTTTTAAATAGTTAGCACAAAATTTCTACTTATTTCTTATAGAACGATAATTTATATGAACAAAAATCAGGTTGTGCAATGGGTTCACCTCTAAGTCCTGTAGTAGCCAATTTGTTTATGGAAAATTTTGAACAGGTAGCGATAAACAGTTTTAAGATTAAGCCAAAATGTTGGTATAGGTTCGTAGATGACACGGTATAGAAGAGTTGGGTAGGTTTCTAAATGATTTGAACAGTCAAAATCCTAACATAGAATTTACTATGGAATTGGAAAGTAATGATAGTTTACCTTTCTTGGTATCCAAATTTAAAGAATAAACACTGGACAGTCAGGACACAAGGTTTACAGAAAACCACACACAGACAGATATTTACATGCCACATCTCACCACCCTCCCTCTCAAAAGAAGAGTCTTAAAGGGCGTTATTTGTTAGAGCACAAAGGATCTCACACGAAAGTTCTTTACAAAAAGAAATATATCATCTTAAATTAGCGCTAGTTAGAAATGGTTATAGCAATAAGAGTATCTGGTCAGTTTTTAATAAAAGTTCTCATCCAAATCAAGTAAATTCTCAGCCAGGGCAATGTAAATTGAAGTTGAGTTTGCCTTATAAAATTTTAAGTTCTACTAAAGAAAAAGTACATTTAGAGAGTGAAGGTTTTGACAAAATTACTTGTTCTTGCGGCAACTGTTACATAGGTCAAACTGAAATAAAAGTAGGTACACGTTTGAAAGAACACATACGTGCTACTAGGCTGCAACAGATAGATAAATCTTCCGTAGCTGAACACTCATATTTGACTAAACACATGATTGACTTTGATAAAACAAAAAATTTACATAGAGAAAAATATTATCATAATAATTTGTAGGAATGTTAATAATTTTAATAGGAATTGTGGAAATTATGAGTTAGGTGACATTTGGAAGGCTATTTTGTGGTTATCTTTTACCAAGTAGTTCGTGTACCTATATCTAGTAGGTAGGTAGTTTCTTTTTCGTCGTTAGGTTTTTTTTATCAGGTTGGCACGTTGTTTTTATGACGTCTCGCTTCCTTGGTGATTTGTTTATTTACTTTCAAAATTTTGTTTGAACTTGGCCAGACAAATTTTGAGGTTCGTCTATGACAAAGATTACAGGTGTAATCGAAACGTCAGACTAATAACTTTTTGTCAGTGTTTTCAAGACACAGCGAGCTTACTGAGAAAATATTATCTTATCGGCCTGTTCCCTAATCGCCCTAATGCTCCATTTTGCAGTCAACCTTCATGGATATTTGAATGCGATATTTCCAGACAGATGGATTGGTAGGCGTGGAGCGATAGAATGCCCAGCGCGTTCCCCTAATCTGACGCCGCTTGATTTTTTTTCTGTGGGGTATCTATGCTGATCGGTCACATAATGCAGAAGATTTAAAAGGACGAATTAGAACAGAAATTCAGAAGTTACCTCCAAATATGCTACAAGGGAGTAAATGGGGAAAATTTTTAGCCATGTTCCGTAATGTAAACCTGAAAGAATACTGCATTTTTCACGGAATCATGTTTTTTTTTCTTACTTTTTGGGTACCCGATTCGCAATAAATTGATCAAACTAGACGAAAACTATCACCAGTCAAGAAAAAATGGTAATATCTGGCCTTTTTTTCAATTTTAGGGATAAAGAAAATTGTTTTTATTCTTTTCATTCTTTGTCAGGCTCAATTATTGTATTTTATCTGAGGTTCAATTTGCTAATTAAAACTAGCGATTACCACAGTGAACTTCCAAAACAAGAAATGTGTGAAGCAAAAATTGTTGCCTTTGCCACAAAAAAGTGTGCTACACAGATATCTGACGTACCAATATCAAAACATAACCGTAGTCGTGATGGACAATATCAGCTTGGCACCCACAGAAAAAATTCCATACAGTTCATCTAAAAATAAAGAAATTCGAGAATTTTTGTATGCAAATGACCTCTTTAATTAGTCGTAAATATATATATAAATAATATATAAATTTATAACAGCTTACAACAATTTGGATTGGTGTTTTTCACTTGAAGTTTGGAGCTAAGTAAATATTCGATATAAGAAGAATTTTGAGCAGAAAAAGCTGATGCACTCCAAATCTCTTCATAAATATTAGCAAACATAACAAACCCGATAGATTTTTGAAACCATATTCGATACCAATAGCGCTACTTGATAGTTGAGGCCTTTTCCGGTCCCACACACTCGTTTGCTGCTTGTTTTAATTGAAACTTCGAAGACCCGTTTAATTGACATTTGAGCACAGCAGATGGTGAATTTTGCGGAATCCGCACAACTGCCMAATTATTCCAGACTTTCCGCAAACCGTCCCGGGCCCGTAAAGTCGCGACTTTACGAGCTTAATGAGTTGAACGCTCCAGATATTACCCTCTTTATTTATTGGTAATTCAGCGATTCATCGCCTCCTACACAACAGTTGTACGTAGCGTTGGATTTCGCGCCTGCAAAACTGAGTATTTATTGTTGCCCGACGAGGCATCGTCTTCGAAGGGGATCCCCCACGGAGATTGTTAGCCGACGCGTTGGCGTGGACATAGATTAAGGTAACTCGGATGGGGATATGTAATTGGAAACTGTAGGAGTGTCAGGTGTACCGCAGGGATGCAAGATTTTAGATTTTTTCCTAAAACTTGATTATAAACGTTGGTGATAGTTTCTCTGCAATTCAATTTTTGATTATATTTACCTAGAATGCAATAAAAAAATCTTAAACCTAAAAACTAAAAATACTAAAATACATCGTTTAAAAAGGGAAAGTTTCCAACATTGCTAAAATTCTCTGTGGTTAAGCCACTTTTTTAAGAAAGGTAATCCCTGTTTATTTCTTGTAGGTATTGTGAGATTTGAGCTATATAAGATTTCTTACAGTTATTACGTGGAATTTTATAAACTTCATGAGTTTTTTTTTAAGTGGTAATTTTAGATTTTAATGGGGTGTGAAGTTTTTTAATTTGGTTTTGACTAGAATGAGCAGTGTTGATGTTATAAATATCAAATGCTGAAAAGAAGAAGAAACAAATATATGATTACGATTGTGAAGCTAAAATTATACCTGAAAACCAGTCAAGTTTTCGTACTCATTACGGTACAACAACTACGTTGACTAATTTGGTGGACGAGTGCATTGGATTCCTCGACGCGGGCAGGACAAGTCTATTGGTTTCATTGGATTTTTTGAACGCTTTTGATACACTGGATCATGTGTTGCTTTGTAGTAAATTGACCCACTACAGTTTTGATGAGGTTCCTGTTAAATCTTCCGATCTGGTGCCAGCGAGTCTTGCTGGGTGGCGAAATGTCTGATATAGGCAGAGTGACGTAGGGAGTCCCTCAAGGATCTATCCTGTCACCAATTTTGTATTTAATTAAAAAACTCACGTGTCTTCTGTTATTAAAAAATGTTATGTTGCTTTAGAGCTCTTGTACTCTAATCGTATTATTCTCAACTTTAAACTTAGAAAAAAATTATGTGAATCTCTGGCAATCCCTCACTTACTTTGTTGTTTTATGGTATAATTTCCTTGTCTTGATGCCGTTAATACATACAGGCTTCAGAAGGTGCAGAATAACTGCTGCATATTCATATTTGGACTAAAAAAGAATGCTCATATCAGTAAGTGCATACAGCAACTTAAATGGTTAAAAATTGATCAACTTTCTTGATGCAACTTTATTGTTTCGTGTCTTTCGATCCTCTTCGCCAAAATACTTGCGTGATAAGTTTCAAAGTCGTCGAAGCTTGCATTGCACTGATTTATCTCTTAGATATATCCACCATTTATCAATGCCTAGCTTCCGGACCGCCCTGAACACGCGGTCTTTTACTTATAATGTTGTAAAATGTTATAATGAACACTATGATTTGTTTAATAAAATATGCTCTATAGAAAGTTTCAAAAAACAAACGATGTATAGGTTAAGTCATTAGCTTGTAATTATTATAGTCAATGCATGGTACTATAGTTGTCTGTGTTTGTAGTTTGTTTATTTCTTATATTGAAGTAACAGCTATATACAGGGTCCGCCACCTAAAACTCCCCAGGCTCGTATTTTCTTTATTTTTTTACGCACAACCTTAAGTTATATGTCAAATTGTAGGTCTTTTTAAACTCTTTAAAAATAGCTTGCTGGTTGTCCAAAATTTTTTTTGCATATTGTGATATTTTGCAAACAGTTAATTTTTGTAAATATTTTATAACCTTACCTCATATAATAAATATTGCTTCACAGCTGAATGCCGACTTTTGCCTCTTCAATTTGCGTCATTACCATGTATGCGTAATTTTTACTCCTTCTTAGTGAAAAACAAGAAAAACTAGCCGCCGTCATGTTCTTTAAATGTGCCTACATACCCATTGCTACACATAAAACCTAAAAATTTTAAGTAACTTTTAAATAAATCAAGTACAAAGTTTGTTCTAACGAGAGAGAGGCTAGGAAATGAAACCCCGTGACGAGGCTAGTAGGCGATGTAGAAAACCAAACTAGCCTCATCGCAGGGTTTCACTTTCTAGCCTCTCTCTCTCTCTTTAGGACGAACTTTGTACTTGATTTATTTAAGTTACTCAAAATTTTGCGGTTTTGTATGCAGCGATAGGTATGTAGGTATAATTTGTACCATAATAAGCTAGGTACTAAACTAACACTTAAAAAATTGTGAACGGCCCTATAACAGAACATGGCGGTGACTAGTTTTTCTTGTTTTTCACTAAGAAGGAGTAAACGCATACATGGTAATGACACAAATTGAAGAAGACAAAAATCGGCATCCAACTATGAAGCAATGTTTATTATACGGGGTAAGGTTAAAAAATATTTACAAAAATTAACTTTATTTGCAAAATATCACAATGCGGAAAAAAATTTTGGACCCTCACTATGCTATTTTTAAAGAGTTTAAAAAGACCTACAATTTGACATATAACTAAGGGTTGTACCTAAAAAAAAACAAAGAAAATACGAGCCTGGGGAGTTTTAGGTGGCGGACCCTGTATAGTTTTCTTTCAGAACTATACACAAAAATAGATGAAGGACAGGCAACTATGGGAATATTTTAGATCTTTCCAAAGTGCCTGATATGGCAGACCATCAGCTATTAAAAAAGTTAGGAAACTATGGTATATCTAAGAGGGACATCTCTTTAGTCCTTCATATTTGGAAGGACGCACCCAGAGGGTAGTTGTTGAAAGCAGAGGCTGCAAATAAGCAACACCTGAAAAAGAAGTGCTTACTGGGGTACCTCAGGGTAGCATTCTTGGGCCTTTTCTCTTTATAGCTTATATAAATGATCTTTCTTATAACTTTGAAGGGCATATCTCTACAAAAATTGTATATTATGCTGATGACACCAGTCTTCTAATTTCAGCTAGCACCAAATTTGTTGAAAATGCAGGTAATATCACCTTAAGTTTGCAAAATTAATTACAGACGCATAAGTTATGTTTAAATTTAGACAAAACTAAGTATATGTTGCTTTATAATAATAAAAGTAAAACTTTTACTGATAATTTGATTCACACTAATGTAAAATTGCATAATAATACACTTTACTAAGTAAGAATTTAGACGGCAATGCCATCTGTCAGCATTACACTGACATGATGACAAAGCCACCTAGCTGCCTTAACGGGTACTACTTCCTAAAGGAGTGACCTGTAGCCTGACAAATTAGTATGCACCTGTATACTTCAACTTGACAGCAGGCCCCCACGGCACTTTTTGCAAGCGGGCAATTTTTATTTATTTTTTGGGGGCAGATTAACATATAACAATGAAACTTCTTACTGTTATAAGTTTGTACTTATATGAGTGCATTTGCCTTGTACAACAACAATACGAAAGAGTAAAGAAATAATGTGATGATGATCCGATGATTTAAAAAAGTTAATAGAAACCACATTGTCCACTTCTGGTTGTACCCCTATAATGCTTTCATCAAATGGATTTAAAGTAAAATCGTATGTCCTTCAAGCATTGTGAAATTATACACCTTCATTTCTATCACAGCTAATCCTAATTAACCGGGTATTGTTGATTAATAATTACACTTAAGTATGCCAATTACATAACGTGTATTTCTTACGAAATACTCGGTTTATCTGGCATCACTGCATCCCTGACCACGGTTTGTACACCTGGGTACACGCCTGGGGGTCTTGGATGTTCCAATATAGACGGACAAGCACGAGAGTTGCTTTCTACGCCCGTCAATTATAACTGAAGCGAAAATATTCAAATGAATTATTCAAACACGATGATGCGATCCCAAGCAATTTCTAAGAATTTTCATGGAGATCGGGAGTGAAAGAATATTTTTAATATGGGGAACGGGCTTTAGTGAACCTGAAGATTTCGAAGACCAAATTCCGGCTTAGAAACACAGTTTTATGTGTAACAATCAATTATTGTGGGGGCGTTAACCGAAGGACACCATCGTTTGTAACCACCTCTAGCCGCGGCGCTCAAATAGGCGGTTTAAATTCAAGCATAATGATTAGTGATGTATTACAAGTCATTAAAGTCAGGTCCATTATTTAAAGGCGATTTATCATGCACCTAGTCATTATAGGAATGTAATAAGTTCATATTGGGGTATAGGTGCAGTCTTCTTTGATAGTTGCAGTCAATATGCATTTAAAGGCACTTCAAAGTTAGCTTTATGCATCTATAATAATAATAACTCTTTATTGTTCACGGACTAAATACATAATAGTTCATGATGAACATAAAAAGGTTAAAGACCGACCAGAAATATTCGGCAAACATGGTTTTGATTGTTTAAAAACTTTATTACGGTTCGACTATAAACCCTCATAAAAGTAATGAAGTCCAGATGATTTGATTTGAATGATATCTGTGAGGATATAAATTATCTATTTGAACAGATTTACCGGGAGTAGGCGAACTGGGTCCCGGCCGATGCAGGTATAAAGTATCAAGCAACTATCTATGAGACTCATTATACGAACATCCGATTACCGCTCACAATGGTTTACAAATATTACCTGAAGCTGTCGTAAATAAAAGACGGGTTCGGCACGTTCCACTGTTTTGCAGCGGAGAGTTTAGGTTATTTTAGATTTTTTCCATACACATTAATCAATGAACATTATTTGGTATTATTATTTCAACTGCAAATATTTTTCATCTAATAGCTTTTAATGTATGACTAAATCGTATTCTTTCCTAAGATGAGTTATATCTATTTTTATAACCATGAATGGTAAACATTCCAATTTCAATGCGGCAGCCCATACTGTCTAATTTTTGATCGCGGTGTGCAATCGTCCTCTGCCCTGTTTCTTCACAGGTTAAAATTTTCTTTTAATCCGGAGGGTCATAAACGTAGTTTCTACCTGAATATTTTTTTGTTAAATCCGGGCCTTCAAAGAGAAAGATAAGATCCGACAAGGGCAGTTTTAAAACTCACGCGGATCTTATTAGAAGAAACATTTATGAAATGACAAGAATAATGTTATTCCAACAATTACCATGTTATATAAAAAATTGAAAAATGATAATATTATCGACTACTCCGAGCATACCCTGCAAAAGTATGTTAAAACCATTGGCTTTTCAATGAAAAAGGTGGAGAAGAAGCAATGCTTGATGGAAAGCCAGGAAATAAGAAAGTGTATTTAAAATCCATAAAAATGTATAGGAAGGAAAATCGTCCGATATTTTTCCTCGACGAAACATAATACGATACCCTTGATACAATAAAAAAAGGATTGGTTGATGACTCAGGGAGGTGCAATGTCAATATTCCGGCGTCAAAAGGAAAAAGAATAATGATTCTACACGCAGGAGGTGAAAATGGTTTCGTTCCTGGAGCCCTGATCCTGGATGTAAAAACTTAAAAGAAACAAGCGCCCATTATCATTCTGATATGAATGCGGAAGTGTTTGAAAAATGGTTCAAAAACATTTTATTGCCCAAATTGCCACCAAACTGCGCCATAGTAATGGACAACGCTAGTTACCATTCGGAGCAACTGGATAAATTTCGAAATACAACAGCTAATAAGGCAACCATTCAAGAGTTTTTAAGAAAAGAAGATTTATATTTCTAAGAGGACTACACAAAAAACAATTGTTGGAAGTGCTTAGCACAAAAAAAAATTCGAAGAAATTTAAAATTGACATTCTCGCTTCTGAATGTGGACACACCATTCTACGATTACCCCCATATCATTGCATGTTCAACCCCATTGAAATGATATGGGGGCCGTTGAAACAAAGAATTCGACGAGGAAACACCGGTGGAAAATTTAGCAATGAAATGCTGCTAAAAATTAGACACAAAGCTGAAATAACAAGTGTCGATGCATGGAGAAATGCAGTGCGGCATGTACCTACTGGACATTGAAAATCGGTACAGAGCGAATCATGTACAAGAATTAATAATAGAAGTTAATCGTGATTTTAGCAGTGAAAGTGATAGTGAGTAATTTTTTTAGTTTGTGACTCTTGGATTGTGCTTGTTAACAAGGTGTAATGAACATAATCGATACCGTGTATAAATTTTATTGTGCACTATTGTAATTTTTTCTACCTACTAATTTGTATGTTTTTTATATTAAATTTGTATAAATTTGTTATGACATGCAAAGGCTGTTATTTTATACATAGAAAAATTTAAACCCAATAAAGTATCACATAAAAATAGATCGCGGGTCGCGCCAGTTAGCATCAGGTCTGCATTAAATAAAATTTGTTATAAAAGCTTCTATGTTTTATTGATTGCTAAATTATCACAACTAACAAATTTCAAAAATTTACAGTGGAAAAGTTAAAATTTTAGCCAACAAGATTTTTTTAATACGGCCTATTTAGGAACATTGAAGTGTGCTACTAATCCCAATAGTTTAGGACGGCCGACCATAAGGTTGTAAAAACCCTCATTTACAATACAATAGTTTACGACGGCCGACCATCAATCTGTAAAACCCTCTGCCTAAGTCAGTTTCAAAGATCGTTGCTTGATACTTTACTAATCTGCAATGCAAGTTGGGTCCCAGTAAGCCGTAGTATAGAAAATATTTCCTTAGAAATTCCATAATACCTAATATTCCACATAAAGATCGTTAAAGCATAAATAAGTATAGATATATTGAATAACTTATATACTTAATAACAATAAAACATGTAAAAATACAATTATTTCGATTTTAGTTTTTATGGCTAAACCGAGCGAGACACGACCAAATTATAAGAAAGAAACAGCGTTTAAAATGAAACTTTCCAAAAATATGCTTTTAAACCCCAAAAAAATTATGACAAAAATAAAGAAGTAGTGTTCTTCAATTAAAACTATATGAACAGATAGCAGAAAGATAGTTGGTGAGTATTGCTATTGTGCCAAAATTCGATTAGATTTATTAAATTTTTTTAGAAAACAACTGAAAACTCCCATCCCATTCATTTTTTAAGACTTTCAACTCGTTATATGAACCTCCCCTTTAAATAAGCCAAGAAACTTTAAAATTTAACTTTTAGCTAAAACGCCCTGCATAATATTTCACATTTACTTATGTTTAGGCAAAAAGAATAATGCAAACCTTAATATGTAAATATATAACACTTCTGTACTGTTTAAAATACAATACATGAGTCCGGTTCACTCATGTCTGCTCACTATTTTGTAATCGCGGTATCCACGACGGTACAGCAACCCTGCAGGTCCAAATGTTCATTTGCAGAGAGAATATTGATTCGTCGTCAAATATTGACGATGTTCGGTACGTTCAAAAGCAGTTTTTTCTACTATTTGCTCTACCTCGCAACATATGGATGAAATCAGCCAGTTTTTCTGTATGGAGATCTCTAAAACAGAACTGTGCAATGAAGTAACACGAAATCTAACTGAAACTTCAAGTAAAAAACGTGCAAATTAAAAAGTGGTATATTAATTGATTTGGTGTAGCAGAAGCCGTCAAATTTACACTGTTGGTGGTTTCAGGTGTTAAACAAGCCAACGTAAAAGGAAACTAAAGCTGTTAAATACTGATTTCGTGTTTTGTATACAGTCTCAGCGGTGGCATACTCCTAATTCGGACATCTAATGCTTGTTTTAGCATCACACCATAAAAAACCTAACAATTCTGGACCCCCATAACGTTGTGAAACACAATCCATACCGTTTGCTCAAGCATTGAGTCAATGAGGCCATTAGCAGGTGTGAAAAATGCACAGGTTTTTTATTGTAACGGCAAATCTTTGCGGAAGTTTCGACACATTCTTATCATTAGAAGAATACGCGTGAAAATGTCGTATGCACGCTTTTCAGTTGATGGGGAGTCCATTAGCTGTGTGTAATTTCCCTGTTAGCATATTAAATGATCCGTGTGCATTCTGAATGCACAAAGCAGTTGAACGTGCTAATTTGGAAGTAGTTCGGATGGACACACAACGTTTATACGGTTGGTTACATTTTGTCCTAGCTGATGTAAGCGTCGTCTCACAAACTTGGCGTAAAAACAAAATATTGTTGATTGAAAGAAAAGAAAAAAATCGAGGTAAGAATAAGAATTAGAATAGAATTATGGATAAAAAGTTCACGCACTGTTAACAATTTTCTGAAACCTTAGTTTTTCAACGGATAAAGAATACTGGGAGAACTTTTTGTTCTTTTGAATTTAGGTATTGCGCGTACCCAAAAGTCCATTCTGATTTCATGTTTAAAAACTGAAGTTGATGTAATTATGGATTCCAAATGATAAATTCAGTACTATTAGATTCTTAATTAATTTAATAGCAGTTTAATAGTCCTTTGGTAGAGGAACATACTTTTCATCCAACCTTATTAATTGAAGTTACTACGGATGCAGTAGAGACTGATGATTGTGATGAACCGGCTTCTGCATTCACAAAGGACTTTTTTTATGACTTCGAAAGAGGAGATTATCTGAACTTATATGCTAACTGAGCAGTAAAAGACTGGACGAACTTCTTTGACATTGACAACTCCATCATAACAGCTGCTTCTCTATTTGAAGAAGAAATATTAGCTTTATTTGACAGCCATGTATCAAAGAAAAAAAACTTGCCTCACCTAATTATGCACCTTGGATAAAGGGAAAAACTATTGGTGATATAAAGCTCCGAGACAAATATTGGAAAAATTGATAAACTATAAGATGCAACGTTACAAAGATTTAGCTAAACGTTTGAGTTTAATGATTAGAAATGGCATCAGAAGTGACCACAAAGAATTGGGCATTTGCCATGTATTTATATTTTATTAAATTGCATATTAATAGGTAGCATCTAATCCACAAAACAGCTGTGACAGCTTATAAATTCTAAAAAATTGATCGTAAGGTGTATTTTTAATATTAAAAATGTGAATATTTAAAGGGACCGCCAAAACTCGAACATATTGGCCGTGACGTCAGGTGTCTTGTAAATGGCCGCTTGTTTACATCTGGGGTCAGCGCGTCACGCGTCAACCTCAGCCCGTCAATTTATCAGTTTGTTGTTTGCGTTCATTTTGTGACAAGCAAATTAAAATACGCCAAGAAAAAGTGAAATACTTATAAGTTATGACTTCTGAAGGCATGTTCATTGTTATGGAATTTGTGTACAGCGACGAGCGGTTCCACGCGGCGGAGATGAGGAACGTAAAAGCAACAATGTAAGTAAACTTTTTATCAAATTAACTTAGCATTGATGATTTGATCACATTGGGTTGTTGGAAACATACTATTTGTAAACATAAAAATGTAAGAATAAAAATGTACCCTAAACATTTATTTTAGAGGTCAGAATAAATATAAATTGCCATTTATTTTCGGGGCTCTTGCGGCTCGTTTCCGGTCTGGCTAACAGTCGAATATATGGGGAACAACGTCGTTCTTTATTATACCATTTCCCTCTATCAACTTAAAATGCATATAATTTTTCATATTCCCTTCAAGCTATAACAAAATGGAAACTGAATGGTAAACACTTATAACCCCAAAAAGAATAATAAAACTTACAGTAAGAATTAAGATGATCTTCACAACAGAAAAACAAAATTTTGCGATTTCGGCATATCACGTCAAGGGGCCTTAAACAACTTTTTCATACGTTGATAATCTCGAGGAACGGCTACAAAAAATTTGTTAGCCGTACTGACTGAAGTACTTTTATAACCATGTACAAAGCAACACTTTTTGTTTTCCGTACATAATAGATGCTTGTAAAACTACACAAATAATTTTTTGATGCGACCTCTTACACCGTCCTTTCTATAAACACCACACAAAAGCTTTTCCAATGCAAGACTGATACTACACCATTAAACACCACGCTCCTCGGTAATGTTTACATGACACTTGACGTCACAAGTTGAATAACCTTGGATAAAAGCGTTTTGGCGGTGACTCCTAAGATTCGAATTTCAGACCTGAAATTCTCTACCTACAAATATTTTTGTTGTTTTTTCTAACATGGCGTACGATATATATGCACTTCAAGATTCATTTTACGTAATTTTCAAAAAAAGTGATAATACCCAATTCATACTAATTGCAAGAAGTAAGATCACGTCGGACCCAAAGCAAATCTGGTCCTACGTGAAAGTGAAGAAGAAAAATAGCTGCATTCCTACTACAATGAAGTACACCAACAAAAACTGGCCAATACGCAAGGCATTGTGAATGGTTTTGCTCAATATTTCAGCAGTGTCTTTAATAGTGCAGATGTAGTTCCGCATTGTGGTACTAGGTGTGTTGCTGATACAAGTACAGCTGGTGCTTTCAACCCCATGTTTGATGCCAACATCCTTAAAGTGAGTGATCTCCAATGTCTAAATGTGCTTTACAACTTTGTCATAAATTCGTCAGATGTTATAACAGCAGTACACAAACTAAAAGCTAATTTTGTGATGGGCGTAGATAACATCCCGGCGTTCTTTATTAGAGACTACATAACATGTTTGACTGATCCGCTAGTGCAATTTTACAACTTAATAAAAAAATATTCTTTCCAGTGATTGGAAAATTACAAAAATATTCCCAAAGACAACGTTACTAACTACAGACCAGCTGCAATCGAAGTTAATTTTGTTACAATATTTGACAGCATTGTAGCAGCAAAAATTTATAACCATATTGCACCAACAATTATTGACAATCAACACGGCTTTGTCAGGAACAGGTCAACCTGTACAAACTTATGCAGCTTTACCCAGAAGATTTCAGCATTTTTAGATCAAAATGTTCAAGTAGATGTTATATAAACAGATTTTACAAAAGCATTTGGCAAGGTAAATCATAAAATCCTGCTGCACAAACTAGCAAGTTTTGGCATAAATAACAACCTGATAAATGTTATCTAATCGTTCGAATTTGTGGGGGTCACATGGGTCCAATTTAGGGCCTTTACTGTTCATTATGTACGTTAATGACATCACTAAATGCATAAGTTCACACTGTACTATTTACTTGTATGCTGATGACATGAAAATATTAAATCCAATTAGCAATAGTAATGATTGTCTAGTTTTACAAAGCTGTTTAAATTCCTTAGAATCCTGGTGTTTATGAAACCAAATTGGTATCAACATTAAAAAATGTAAGATAATTACATTCTCGCGTAAGTTGTCAAATATTGAGTTCCAGTACTGTATTTCTGGTCAAACTTTAGATAGATGTGAAGTAATAAGGGATCTAGGTGTATAGATGGATTCATCATTGTCATTTGTTGCCCATATTAACTATGTATGTCAAGAGGCGTTGAAGTTACTAGGCTTTTTTGTGTGTAATACTGCTGATTTGAGCAATGCTGAATGCTTGATCAGGTTGTATGGTGCATATGTAAGAACTAAATTAGAATATTGCTCTGTTATATGGTCACCATTCTATCACATATAGTAATGCAACTCTCTTACCGTTATTACAACCCTGCAATAAAATGTATCTTTCATCTCGAACACCAGGCGGCCCCTCATAAGTTACCGCAAATAACCGGATTACCATAAATTTAGGTCCGATTTTCGGAAGATGGTTAAGCTGGGTCGGATTATTTAAAGTTCACTACCGGTCAAACCAAAACTAGCATTCAGTCTTAGTATTTCTGTGCGCGAGACAAGAGAAGGGAAAAATGTTCCGTCCTTGGGAAAAAGCTGCTCCAAGTACCGCTCAGAATGAAGTTGCTGACGCTGACCTGGAAGTGCAAATTGAAGAAAACAAGAGGAATCGTCGTTATATTACCCAAGATTCTTTGATAAAAAAGAGTGCAGTGCTCCGTTAAAAGTGACAAGTGAAATGGTTGGGGTCCCCTACACGACTGTGAGAGATATTATTGAAAATAAAGGCAATTCAAGAAAATCACGCAATTCGGAGAACTTTCTAAATATATCAAAAGAGTTTGGGATAGAAATTAAAAAAGTGATTTACCAAATGTATAAGGAAAATAAAGTTCCAACTACGGCAAGTCTGAAATTAAAACTTTTGGAATTAGGATATGACATAAGTTATTGCGAAGAGTGGTTCAGAAAATACTTGAGGAGCATCGGCTTTAATTATAGTACATTAAACCAACGTTTGTCCATAATGGAATCGACCCGACTAAAAAGAATGAGATGGGATTATATAAACGAAATCAGAAGGTACCGCCAAGAAAATCGTAATATCGTATATKTGGATGAAACGTGGTACGA
Organism: Rhyzopertha dominica; assembly: GCA_025024175.1. Taxonomy (NCBI): domain Eukaryota; kingdom Metazoa; phylum Arthropoda; class Insecta; order Coleoptera; family Bostrichidae; genus Rhyzopertha; species Rhyzopertha dominica. The sequence goes on along the minus strand of QCXZ01000003.1, from coordinate 63,804,811 downwards.
CACCCACGACTTGATAAAAAAAGGTCTGACAGATGGGACAAATAACTGCGTTCTGCAAGCACCACCTTCGAGAGGAAAAAGAATTATAATTCTTCATGCGGGAGGAACTGATAGATGGGTGGAAAATGGCTTATTACTGTCAGCGAAACAGATCCAAAATTGTTCTGCTGACTACCATTGCGACATGGACTCTGCACTTTTTGAAACTTGGTTTCAGCAGCAGTTATCGTTCAAAATTAATGAACAAGGCGCCTACATCAGCTACAAAAAAAAGCGATATAATTTGATAACATGAAAAAGAATAAAATTACAATTCCGGATGGAAAAGTTACCAAAAAAGATCTGTTGACAATAATAAAAAATCTCAACATACCTAAACAATATCGAGTTGATGAACTAGCGAAAGAACATGGACATATAGTTATGCGTTTGACACCGTATTATTGCGTCCTAAAACCAATTGAATTAGTGTGGAGTGCGCTTAAAAAGGAATACGAAGAAACAATACATGTCCGCGTTTAAGTTCTGGAGTTGTAGATTTAGTGCGTAGAGAGGTAAGTAGTATAACGAAAGAACTGTGGAAAAGCTGTATTAAGCATGTCATTGAAATTGAAAATAGCTATGTATCCACAAATTTTCAAAATTTTATAATACATGTTAATGATGATGCTAGCAGCGATTCAGAATTTGACAGTAGTGATGATGATAATAATTAATATATTTAAGTTATGTCGGTGTAAACTTGTTAGACATTTTTGTAAAAATATAATAGATGTATGGAATTATTTTTTTTTGTATTTAGAGACTTAGATAACAAAATATATATTCTTATTATTTTCTTTTAAAATACTTGTCTTTTATTTACATATTTAGTTATGTTAACCGTTAACCGCATGTTTCCAATAGTTAAAAGATTGTAAAAATATTATAATGTATTGTTTATAATTTTCGGCTAGCATAGCATTCAACATATTCACAGGATGTAAATATTACAGGAATGTTAAAAATCAAAATAAAAATATTTAGGAATGCGAGATTTTTCTTTGCATATTAAAAAATGCTTAGATGTGCACGTTGTCTAGTTAGATTAGAAATTTCATTATAACTAGATATACTTTGCTTGTGCAAAATAATGTTGCTACTCATCTAAAACTACGTACAATTCATTTTGAGACGTAAATAAAAACGATCGATGTGAAACCTCTTATTAACCGATTGATTAAAAACTACTTAGAATAATATACACTACACAAACAAAAAACACATTTTAAAACGGCTTAAAGCCGGCACTGGAAATTCGCAAAATCGCAAAGAGAGGGTTTGACTTATGAGGGGTCGCGTGCCGTTCCAACTGTGCCTGTAAATGAAAGGTAAATAGTATTGCAGGGTTGTAAAAACGGTAAGAGAGTTGCATTACTATACATATAGATAGACTGCAACGCATTCATCGCAAATTTTGTAAATATGAATATTATAATAAGTGTAGAATATGTCCTGAACAACGTTATCCCCATAATAATTGTTATCTGAATTAAAGATATGTTCTCTCTATGTAAAACGTCAATTTCCAGGTTTATTATTCTTGTATGACATGATACATGGAATTGTTTATTGTCCAGAGCTCTTGAAATTGGTCATGTTTAATGTGCCTATAGAGGAGGATCACGTAACTCACGAACCTTTTTCATTAGCACTAAACGCACATCACAGCACTATCATTCCCCAATTTTTAGTACATGTCGTTGTTATAATATGAATCAAAATTTCCTTGACATATTTGATAGCAAGGCTGCCTTCATATTTGCTTATCGTAAATTGTTATTTTCAAATTAATTTTGCTTTGTATGTGTATACTGTTGCGTTTGATATTGATCAATATATTATGTATATCTGTATCAAACAATGTTTCCTAAAAGGAAATTTTCCGTTGGACTGAATAAACCATTATTATTATTACTATTAACGAGACCTGTATCTTTCTCTTAACATCGCGTTCCCTGGTAAAACGGAAACGAACCCGACACATCGATTCGCTCCGCAAGTCATCCCAAATTTACAGCTCAATTTTCACACTTGATAAGAAAAAGTAAATTAAACAAGTCCCTGCCCCGAACATAAATATTTACCACCGGGGGATGGATGTACAGCTACGTGAAATTTACAGATAAATTAACCCAACTGTTTGTACAGCAAAGGCTAATAACACAAAATTTCCATATATTACGCATTTAAATGACGCCCGTTCTATTATATATAACACGCAGCCTCCGGGTTTCACCGCTAAATATCTTAGTTGTCAGAGTACGTTACGTCTGCGAGGTTAACCTTAGGTGACTGCGATGTTACGTTACAGAATTTCCTCCGAATTTATGCTATGAAAATGAACCTTCTCTCTCTGAAACAAAGAAATGGTCTGACCTGATTACTGCGATTAAAAACGATCTGCCATACAAGCTAGAAGCCTTTTTCTATTACTTTTTTGGCTCTTTATATCTTTTGTTGTTAATAATTTTTAAAAATTAAGGTAGTGTTTAGCCTAATTAGTGCAAAAATTGATATATGTACCACTTCTCGCATTTACAATATTAATTTATCCGATTATTAAAAATTAAATCCCGCAAACAAATACAAAAAGCTTGCGGAGACAAAATTCGAAATGCTAAATAGCCTAGAAAATAAGAATGATACAGAACTAATATAGATGAAAGGAATACTAGTGGCCACAGCGAGGAAAGTGTGTGGAAAAATCTTAGTAGGTAAAAGGAAAAAACAGACAAGTTAGTGGAATGAGGAGATAAAAAGAAAAAAGAAGTATGGAAACAATATATTGCGAAGAGAACAATAGAGAATTACACAAGATACAAAGAGTATATAATAAAAGTTAAAGAATTAGTAAAAGAAGCCAAAAGGGAGGCTTGGCAAGAATTTGGGACAAAAATGGATCAAAATAGCGAAGCAAACCAGACGCTATTTTATAAAATACTAAAGAACGCCAGAAATTATAAAAAATACATTGCAGGTCAGATAAAAACAAACAAGGGAAAGTACTGACAGAAGGCAGTGAAATAATGAACAGAAGAAAAGAATATTTCGAGGAGCTACTTAAGCCAGAAAGTGAAACAAATCCCTAGGAAATTGGTGTGGGAAAGAATGAATAAAAAATCTCAGAAAAAGCATATAGAGAGTTTATATAGTAACAAAAAATTAAGTCAGAACTAGTAACATGGAATCACGGGATTTCCAGGTAGACGATGGTTTTAGGCAAGGGGGGGGTGTTAAGCCCAGCACTGGTTTATCATGGCAATGGGCGATATATTGTGGGTAAATTGATGGTGGTAAAGCTAGCAGAATGCGCATTTGCAGATGACCTGATGATCTCTGCAGAAAGCGAAGAGAAGTTACAATAAAATGTAGAGTTGTGGGAGAAAGAACTAACAAAACGTAAAATGTTAATAAATACGAGCGAGACTAAAACAATGGTCATAGGAAAGGAGGCCAAAAGGATGGGCATAACAATTAATGGGAAACAAATAGAACAGGTTAAAAGTGCTAACTAAGTACCTAGGAGTTACAATACAAACCAATGGAAGAAACACGAGTCCAATAAAGGTGTACAACTTACTAAATAGGACATTAATAAGTAAATAGTAAATACAAAAATGACGGTATATAAGACAATTTTATAAACCAATATTACCATACGGTAGTGAAAGTTGGGTGTTAAGTGATAGCCTTTTAAGTAAACTGCAAGCAAAAGAGATGAAATACTTAAGACATGTTAAAGAGGTGACTATAGAATGGAAAGAATAAGAAACGTTAGAATCAGAGAAGAACTGGAAATAGAGTCGATTAAACAAACTATGGAAGAAAATAAACTAAAGTGGTTCGGGCACTTTGTGAGAATAAATGAGGATAGGTCAGCACAAGTAGTATAGGAGGTACAAGGAGAGAAAATAAGAGGAAGACCGCAGAAGACATGAAACGTGACAGTGGCCGAGGCGTTGACGAAGAGAAACCTCACCTGGAACGAAGCTAGAAGGATAGCAAAGGACAGGACTAAGTGGAAGAAAATAATACAAAAGATAGTAAACGAGTGAAAGATGCTGCATACCTTTACACCCAATGAGTAAAAAAGGAAACTGATATTGAACGATTTCATCTGTTTCATTTAAATTTTGCATAAATCATGTCGTTAAAAACCTTTTTATATTTTACATCGCACTACTTAAAACATGGAAGGTCTCATACTCCAACATACTTTTGCAATATCCTTTACACCTTTTACTGCTAACAACGTGGTTACTTCATATTAACGTTCTTGCAACTGGCTGAATTTGCCGTACACGCAATGTAACAAGCCATTAACAATCTTTTTATGGTAGCTGCGTTCAGATTTATCTAACACCCATTCAAGGGGCCATTACACAGTCAATAAAATAATATACCACTAATCAAGTTTAATGTTCCTTTCGCTACGAGTATGATCTGAACACATGTTCCACAGTCACAGTATCGCATTCAGAACGAGACATCTGTAAAAGCTTCTGATGCCCCCAAACAAAAGAAAAATGAAAGATTTTTGAAAAGTCTTCTTCTTTTACTGTAAATTAATGTTGTGGTATTTTTTCAAATTCCAAATACAAAAACACCACGCCATCATTATAATAATTAACAGCGCTGATGAATTTGTTGCATAGCGATGCACGTAATCCAATCAACTAAATTACCCTAGCGATGTAAGTGAAAAAGACTGTTCCCCTGATAGTGCCACCTTTCTAAACAATCTCCATTTACGAAGGTAGACATTATTTATTATCGCCCACTTCCTTATCAGGATTGTCTAGACTCGACAACATGTAAACGCAAATTAATTAGTTTTATACCGTAATGTTATGCATATATAAAAGGCTCATGCGTGCACACGCATAATTATGTGTACTGTACGGCAGGAGAATTTTTTAAGTACGGGATTGATGGACAGCCTGGAAATGATTGAATTATGAAGTCCACTCAGATATTACTACTAGTTTTTCATATTATAACGAAATATTGTTCCTATTTCTTTTTATTGTAAGCCTAAAAAATATAAGTAGAATAATAGAAAAATGAAATCAGAAGAAGAAACTATAGTTTCTGTCCCAAAAAACTGTGCACATGATTTTCCGGGCAGAAATTGTTTGCTTAAACTTTACTTTTTTGGGTGATGATAAATGTCGCCATTCCATGAATTGTTGTTTCGATTCCGGTGTGACGTAGGCCACCCATGTTTCGTCACCAGTAACAATTTGGTCTAAAAAATCTTCACCTTCGTTGTGGTACCGCTCAAGGAAAGTCAATGCACTGCCTAAACGTTGGGTTTTGTGCAAATCCGTCAACATTTTCGGAACCCGACGTGAACACAATTTCCGGTAATTCAAGTTCTCGGTCACAATGCGATACAAAACACTACGAGAATATTGAGGAAAGCAGTCGCACAATGATGAAATTATAAAGCGTCTGTTTTCTCTCACCTTTTCGTTCACTTTCTGCACCAAATCTTCATTAACGACCGAAGGACGCCCACTCCGTTCTTCATCATGCACATTTGTGCGGCCATCTTTAAATGCTCTCACCCGTTTCCTTACCATTCCATCACTCATAATGTTTTGTCCGTAAACTTCACAGATCTCACGATGAATATCGATCGGTTTTACGCCTTTAGCACTAAGAAATCGTATAACAGCCCGTATTTCACAATCGGCCGGACTCACGATTGTCGGAGGCATCTTAAACACTCAGTAAACAATGTATACAATGAAGAATCAAACTGTAATGGCATCAGTGCGTAGACAAGAGATGTAGGTAACCAGCGCGCATGCGTGGAACGCCGACCGTAGCGCTGCGGCGGCGGAATCGCAAAACGGTACTTACTTAAAAAACATGCCTCGTATAATAAATAAAATAATGACGAAAAAACCCTCTAGACGTAGCATCTGAAGCTGAAGGATAAAGTATATTTGCAGCACTGACTATATGTAACTTTATTACAAAAATATGTATTGATATCCCTAACGTACAGCATTTTGTCTTCTTAACAATTGCAGAAATAACTGGGACGCATATAACCTGCTTAAAAGTCAAATGCCTTTAAAAGTACAACGACTAGAATCATATCTCCTTGAATAAGTACGTAAATAAAATCATAAGCTGTATGCAACGGTAGACTACCTTCCAGGCAGGTTCATTACTTTTTACACAAAAACTCCATGAATTATTAGTTCAAATAAGGGAGCGCGTAACCTGGCCTGGGAAGTACCCCATGAATTTCCAGGCTTCCAATATGGATGGCTTAAATACTCCCTCATTTTGTTTGATGGCAGTTGCAGAATGGGTAAAGTTTACCACGATCGCCGAAAGAAAGACTTTCGATTACGTGGACTTTTCTTGGACGCACGCCAAATAAAACTGAACCGGATCAATTAAAAGTTCGCCTTATTAAAAGGGCGCCCTCGATGGGGCTGTAATTGATAATGCAGTCGTTTCAGATGTTTTTCACTGTATACGACTGAAGTGCAAAGCGTGGCTCTCTTTTGAAAGGGAGTTGTTTCATTTCAGAGCCAAGTTTACTGGCAAACTTTTGCTTTAGCTTGTTTTAAAGAGCATGAAGTAACCGCCAAGATTCGACGGTAAACCTATACCACCACGTCTATTAATTTAAATATGTTATTATGTTGAATTGGGTTGAATGTGCTCGAGCCTTTTTTCGTTCCCTATATTGAATATAATAATTTAAAAAAAATTGCATGTTTAATGTATTTATTTAATATTTATATGTACATATACAGGATGTTTCATGAATGATAGTGACCCTAACGAAATTAAAAATGCAACCTAAAATACATGTGCAGAGGTAACATTGATAATTGTTCATCGTCTTAAAAAATATAAAACGTAGAGAGCTGTATAAATCCGTAAATTTTGACATAAACTTCAATCTTTTGCTTAAAGTAAATTCAATATTGTAAAACAAATTTTATTTTTGAAAAATGTTTATTCAATAACATTAATGTAATAAATGCTCAAAATGTCGCCCTCCGCTGTTTTCACAAGCTTGAACTCGTGCCCAAAACGATCTTTTAACATGCTTTAGCATTTCCGGAGTGATGGATCTACATGCATCACGTATTTTATTTTCTAAATGTTCTCCACTTTCAATTGGTGTTTGGTATACTTACTCTTTTACCATTCCCCACAGAAAAAATCCAAAGGAGTAAGGTCCGGGCTTTTCGGTGGCCAAGTATTAAGTGAACCTCTTCCTATCCATCGGTTAGGCAAAACCAAATCAAGATGATTTCGCACTATTCTATAATAATGCGCAGGTGCCCCATCTTGTTGGAACCATAGATCTTGTTTTACTTGTAAATTTGCATTTTGGAAAAGTACCGGTAAAATTGGATAAGTATTGCCGTTTAAACTATCGCGAAAAAATAAGGCCCAACAATTTGATTCCCCACCAGACATTCGCCGAGTAGATAGTTTGAAAATGTCCTTCTCGAATTCAATGTGGATTTTCTTGCGCATAATAATGCATGTTATGTTTGTTAACTCCACCATTATTACAAAATTTTGCTTCACCTAAGAAGCAAATGTTGATTGATTGATTGAACCAGCGTACGGTAGGCATTTCTGCCGCTCCCGGATATACCGCCGGGCCGGCTACGTCTACGCTGGGTTGGAGGGGTTACACCTACGTCTACGCTGGGTTGGAGGGGTTACACGCTTGTTGCTAGTGGGCTCCCACGTAGCGCATGTTACAGGAGTTTGGGAACTGGAATGGGAAGGTTTTGGGGCATCCAACAAGCGGATACTTTTTTATTAGCATCCGTGTTGGATGTTAGCTTAGTTCGGCTGCATTGTTCTTGTTCTTGCTCGGACGAGATACGCCTGAGATTGTTTACAACTTTAGGACTTGCTTATTTATTGTTTTCTTGTCTTTTGCGATTTCTGACCATTGTTTTTTCTTCAGTTACGTTTGATTTTGCTATGATTCTCTCCACCGTTGCTGGTTTTTTACTCTTTTCTGTTGCTATCGATATGACTTCTTCTCGTTCTCTGACTTTTGGTTGTGGTTCTTGAATAGTTTCTTCCAAGGTCCCTCTGAGCATATGGTTCGTCTGTGATTTGTAGGTTTTCTTCTTATTTGTCTTACAAGATGTTTATGTTGCGGTTGGTAATGTTCTTAACGTATATTTGGTAGTTTCGGTTTTGCTGGATTTTTTCCACGATTACGTGATTTCTTGTATATACATGGAACTACTTAACTGTAACGATAATCACAATAACAATGTAAACGCAAGAACGTAGCACTAGAACACTATGAACTTAAAATCTTAGAATTTCAAATAATCGTTTGATTCCTGTTTATGTTGCTGCTTCTTGATGGTAAGTCGATACTTTGAGTGATTTAGTATGTGCTTATCTCTAGATGGGATGATATTACTCCACCGGAAATTTTCTCGTCTTGTGTATTAGTTTCTTTTCTTTTCTATACATTGGAGCTTCTTTAGGACTATCCCAATTTTTTGTGGCTGGACTTCTTTCCATGTTTTCCTGGTTTCTGTACAGTGCTTTCTTACTTACTGCTTCTTTCTGTTCTTGTCRCTATGRTTTCTTCTTCCAGCTTTTCTTCTTATTTTCTCGGGAGGCTTCTGTGTTCTTGTTGGGTAGTGTTCTCCCCGTACCTTTGGTGACTCAATGTGCTTCGAAGGCGGTTGCCGTCTCCCGRGATTTTCTGTACCACAATTGTGTGATTCCTTCTATAGAGTTTTTTTAGACGCACGGAACTACATCACTGTTACCACACCAACAATATCTACATTACAGGAACCTAACACTAGAACACAATATGAAGAGATCTAAGAGTTGATAGCAATTATTTTGTGTGTCGCCGATCGTGAGCTAACCACAAGCTGTATTAATATTTGGGCTTATATTGCTTCACCTGAGAAGCAAATGTTGTCATAAAATCTCACATTCAAATTGTGGTGTTCCCGAAAAAAGTTACAAAAAGCCAGTTTTTCAGGATAATCTGTCTCATTTAAGGCTTGAACCAATTGCAAGTGATACGGATGAAATTGATTGCCTTTAATTATTCGGTGTACTGAAGACAAACTAATACCGGTTGCTGTTGAGACTATCCTTTGACTAATATGAGGATTTTCGTCAATCATTTCCAATACTCTGATTTCAGTCTCAGGGCCTGTTGCTGTTCTTTCTCTTGACTTTTTTAGTGGTGGCCAATTTGTCCTTAAAGTTAATTCAAGTCTCTTGAACACTGTATCGGCAGGAGCTCTTCTATGTGGAAAACGTCTGCATAAACGGGCAGCAGCGGAAACATTTTTCTTGCATTCACCATAAATCAAAATCATACCTGTTTTTTCATCATTTGAATACATTTTGACTTTTAATAAATACAGTGACAGGAACCATAGCGCATAGCCGTCACGGATTCCCAATTTATTTTTGAAATAACACCATTATGTAAAATAACCACATTGGCTATGAGAATGTATTTTGGGTTGCATTTTTAATTTCGTCAGGGTCATTATCATTCGTGAAACATCCTGTGTGTATAGGTATTAACTTAGTGAAGTTTCTAAGTACTTTGCTACACACGTAATTGTGTATGCCAGCTTGCTCTTTACACAGTGCAAATAAAAACAGCACAAACAATATTCAAAGTTAAAACACACATTGTTGCAGGCATAGTGCGACTTAAAGCAGCAAATGGGCTCCATATTCTTTATAAACAACCACAAAGAGGCTTCAAAGAAAACGTAAACATAAACAGTTTATGTTTACCTCTCGAAGAACAGTCGATATATTGTTTCACATAGTGTTCGCGCCGTCTCACTCACAAAACCGAGAAATTTAGTCTTGTTTGTTTCCCTAATAACTGTTATTAAATGGGATAATGTTCATGCTATCTAGAACTTGGTATGAAATATACTGAGGGTGCTTTAGTTTGTGTAGTTTGTTAAAACAGCCTCTTTTTGTTTCAGATTAGAAAACCTCCTGGTTTATACGTTCATATCATGGCTTTTAAGTGTTGGAGCTGTTGCAAAGGATGGAATAGATCTACCTACGTCTTTCGGACTAGAGGGAGGTAATGTCAAAAGTGTTTTCTTCATAGGAATTAACCACACGTACAGCGGAGCAACACAAGGCTCAAATTTGGTAGCCTGTATTGCTCATATCGCTTGTCAAAGATAGATTATATATTGATAACATTTGTAATACTTGGTATTTGGATAATTATTGTTAGATAGAGGAATTGCAAATAAAACACTAATATTTAGCAACAGAATTTACTGCACTCTAGCTTAAAAGTCTTCTCTAAAACTGTGTATCTGAAACCTGTTCTCTGCAGTGTACAGATAAGGATTATACAAAAACACACGTACAAAAACTTTGTTTTTATCAATATCTAACACCTCCACCGCGAAAATGTGTACGTAACAGTAAAATTACACAATATGTACAAAAGTATTTACAAACATAATATTCAATTCAAGAAAATATATCCAAATGCAACTGATAACAGTATAAATCAATTTATACCAACAACTAATCTCTCTGGTGGTTTAATTTGACTGCGTCTACGTAATACCCTTTCATTAATTGAAGAGTCACCCTCAATTTGCCTGTCTGCCAAAGATGACCGTGGAATGATATCTACGGGCTTAGTACAAAAATCGTCTTTTTTAATTCTAATCTGATTTAAATGCCTTTTCCATGTCATTTCACAGCCATCCAGTTTAACTAAGTAAGTACGCTGCCCTATCACTTGTACAATAACAGCAGGTTGCCAATTTTGTGTACCTTGTCGATAGTCACGAGCCCACACTTTGTCACCCTCGCTCAAAATTATATTCCTTTTTCCCGAGTACTTTTGTTGCAATGGACTGGTGGCGCTCGACCTCTGTTTCCGTAGATGGATACATCAAATCAAATTTCGATCTTAATTTTCTGCCAAACATGAGCTTGGCTGGCGCTTCCCAAGTTGTTAATTGTGGTGTGTTTCTATAGTGGAATAAGAATCTATCAATAATTAAATTTAAGTCAGATTCGCCATCAAATTTTGCTTTTTTAATCGCATTTTTCAAAATTTTGACAGCACTTTCGGTCAAACCATTTGTTGCAGGACCCGTTAAATGACTTATGCCACTATTTTGCAGGAATTTTTGAAATTCCTCTGACATGAATGCAGTAGCGTTATCTGACGTAAGTTCTTTTGGCAAACCAAATCTTGAAAACGGTTCCCGTAATATTTTAATTACCGTTGCTGACGACTGATCGTTTGCAATAAAACATTCTATCCATTTCGTCGTCGAATCTTCTAAAATAAAGAAAGTTTTATTAAACAATGGACCAAAAAAGTCAACGTGTATTCCAAGGGTTTTTATGCCAAACCCACGGTATTAGTGTTGCTTTTGCCGGTAGCGGATCATGAACTCTACACGTACTACAAGCTCTTGCACATTCCTCTATGTGTCTATCAATATCAGGCCACCAGAAGTATGAACGAGCTAGGGCCCTTCATTTTTACGATGCCCATATGAGTAGAATGTAATTTAGCTAAGATTTCTTTCCAAAATTTTTCTGGTACAACTAATCTGTACCCCCACAATATACAATCTTTTTCTATTGTGAGTTCATTTTTGCGCACAAAAAATGATTTAAATATGGGTGATGGTATTTTACTTGGCCAGGCCAGGTGTTTCTAATATAGAAAGAAACCTTGCCCAAGATACGGTCTGCTTTTGTGGCTTTTTTAATACGATCAAAATTAATTAATGAGGTTTCCTCAACATAATTCAAATAAGAAATATTGTCCGCGGTCGTTTTATTATTATCTTCGTGCATATCTGGCCACCCATCACAATAATACAGGGTGTCCCAAAAGCGATGGTTAAGGTTATATATAAGATTATGTTATTTAGTGGATGTATTTAACACGCAAATATTTTACAGATTTGACAGGTGTTATCATTCGAGCAGTATTCAATTTTACTTCCACATCCAACGGATGTATCGCAAAAAAAAATTTCACAAATTTTTATTTGCTCATTCGCTTTAAAATGGTCGAAAACGCAAAAAAAAACAAAATTTGAGCAAAAACAAATTTCTTGTCTGTGTGTCTGTGGTTTTGTTTGTTAATACGATAACTTTCGAAAGACTTAATGTATGAACTTGAAATTTGGCAAACGTATAAATCTCAACTACCCAAAGCGACCTATTGTTTGTGGGGTAAGTAGGGTATCGGGAAGGGGGCGAAATTGGGAGGTAACTACCATTTTTGCATATTTTTTTTTCGTTTTAGTATGTGATTAGTAGTATAATGGCGAGTATTATTCGTTCTTATAAATTTTCGGTGCAGCAAACTGTGTAGAAGATATTAGCAAAAAAGCGTCACTGAAAGAAAACGGTTTTTACTAAATATCTCCGGATATATTTAAAATATTCAAAAAATGAAAATATCATCGGATAGGAAATAAAATTTCTCACAAAAAAGTGTCTTAGAAAATTTATCCAAAATTTTGACGTCCAGGTGTCAGTAATTTCTGGGTGGTAAAAAACTGCCCATAACGGGCCGAAATCGTAAAGATTTGGCTACCGACAACCATCAAAGTGACATAATCATAGATAAGCGAGATGCAGCATATGGACACATAGACAAATCGGCAATTGCCGTACATGTAGCAGAAGGGAAACAACACATCATCGAGTATAAAGAGCAGTCATTACCGCCAAAGATTTGTGAGATAATCTCTGAAGATAATGATGCAGCCCAACAAGAAGACGGCTATCGCTTGAGCAGATTTTGGAAAACAGTACTTGATCAGCGGACCCGAAGCGATAAGCATGGACAGACACGTAAACAGCCAAACGGAACAGCTACTACATAAGTCATGACAATGAATGATTTCACCAGACAGAATCCTTCTGAAGAAGCCGACGGTATGATCGGCGAAACGTCAACAGCAAATTGTACAACCACGGCATCAAACCCACAAAAACTTTCTACAACGGCCGTGAAAGCCTGCATTCTAAAAACCCTTAACTTACAACTTGGGAGCATATGTCCCAAATACCCAAACGTGTTACTGACAGGCTTACACGAAGATAATTTACCTGGGCATCTTAAGGATCATGTTTGCTGAACTTTCATTTAACTTATACCCTTGTCAAGTGGATCTAATTAGCAGGTGATGCTTAAACTGACATAGGCAACACGTTCATAAGTTACATTATAATCTGTCTCAAATCAATGTGCGGATACGCAGTATTTGTCTCGTTTATTATTTCATTTCAAATTTAATGATAACAATAAAAGTAAAATTGTTGAAATACTCCTTTGTAAGTGGTTGTCACTCAAGCTTTCCAAAAATTGAAAACTGGATTTTTTAAGAGGCCTGCATAAACTAGAAAAAAATTGTTTTTGTTATAGAAACACACTTCATCGCTTTAATCACACAACTGTTTCAACCTCTCCAACAATAATGTCAAGGTTTGCATTTTATAACACTCTTTACGACTTCAATCTAATGTGAGATGCCTACATTTTCTTAATTACAAAAGACGCCAACTGATTAATATTTCCGCGATTAAATATTACCTCGTCTGCACACATGTGGTTTATAAAATTCAATTTCACGGTTAAATAACAGGAGGCCAGTGTACACTTTTTAATTAATTTGGTTCCATCAAACGTTGTTGACATTTTGTGTTGGCGCTAATAACTAAATTAATTAAATTCCCCAATTTTGGATAATAACCAGCTTTGTTTATTCGCTGATGATTTTAGGATGAGTCACAAAATTATAAAAAAATAGAGCAGCGATGCTATTATGCGGGAGTAGGTACATATTTCTACAATTTACTACAAAGATTAAGTTCAGACAATACTAAATTTCAAAAGAAAAAAGTGTAAAATTCAATATATCGCCATACATTTGCATTATTACTCGACCACAATCTAAGGAATTTTTGATAGGTTGACCAACAACAGACGGTTAGTTAATCAATGTTTGGAGAGGAATTACGAGCGAAATTATAGGGACAAGCTTTCGACTTTTATTTCAAGTCTTCGTCAGGGCTTCTACAACTTGGCATAACAGCAGGTAGGTAATTAATAACCTTACTGAAAGTTACGGGCCTGACAACTAAATCTTACAAGAAACATTACATGTTATATTTATGTGTAAGATGATTTTGAAACTTGAAGTTTGTATTACAGATAGTTAAATACCAAAACGTGAAAGCTGCAACATGGCTATCCCATTTTATTTAATTTATCCTTACATTTCTACTAAATATTTTCGTTTAACTTAGAATTTTAAGATTACTTMTGACAACAATGGCGCATTACACTAATAAATAACTATTACAAGGTGTCCGGAAATGAACAAAAAATGAAGGGGTGATTCTTCTCTTAATAATAATAATTATAACCGGGGTTTTATTCGCAAGAGATTTTAGCTATCCCCAAAAGAAAAAATCCACAGGATTTAAATCGAGCGATCTTGCAGGGCAGTGTACATAACCGCCACGTCCAGTCCATCTGTCAAGAAAAGATTCATTATTTGAAGAAGTACTTCTTCCAATATAACAGACAAATCCTTTCTTATAAAACCTAAATAAATCTCCGCATTCAATTTAGGAGAAAAAAATATGGTCCAATTAGGCAGTTTTCTACAATTCCAGCCCACACGTTAACAGACAACCTGTTTTGGGATCTAAATGAAGATTATTATTATCAATAATGTTCATTATGAACATTAAATAAACCTTCTCGCCGTATCTGACAGTAAGAGTACATCACTCAGTATCGCTAACAAAATTTGTGTAACCGTTCCTCAAAATTATCAACGTAAGAAAGGTGGTTTAAGGCCGCATTTTAATGTATGTTTTATTATTCTTTTTGACGTGTTTACCATTCAGTTTCCATTTTGTTATAGCTGGAAGAGGATGTGGAAAATTATATGCGTTTTAAGTTGACAGAGGGAAATGTTATAATAAAGAAAGACCGGAATCGAGCCGCAAGTGCCCCGATAATAAATGGCAATTTATACTCGTATTTATTCTGACCTCTAAGATAAATGTAATGTTTAGGGTACATTTTTGTGCCTATTTTTACGTTTACAAATAATACGTTTCTAACAACCCACTGTGATCAAATTTTCAATGCTACGTTAATTTGACAAAAAGGTCACTTATGCTGTTGCTGTTGCTTTTACGTTCTTTATCTCTGCCACGTTGAACCGCTCGTCGCTCTTCACAAACTGAATAACCATGAACATGCCTACGATCGGGAGATTATTTGGAAAAGCCCTAACGAAGCCTTCAGAACTCATAATTCACAAGTACTTCACATTTTCTTAGCGTATTTTAATTCGCTTGTCACAAATGAATTCAAACAACAAATTGATGGATTGACGGGCTGACGCTGACGCGTGACGCGCAGACCCAAGATGTAAACAAGCGGCCATTTATAAGACACCTGACGTCACGGCCAATATGTTCGCGTTTTGGCGGTCACTCTAAATATTCACATTTTTGACACTAAAAATACACCGTATGGTTCAGCCACAGCTGTTTTGTCTATTAACACTACCTATTAATACGCAATTTAATAAAACCTAAAAACACGGGGCAAATACCCAATTGCTATACAGACAGAAGAGTTATTGGAAAAAAATTAATCGAAAAAATAATTCTGACGCTCTATATTTTCGTTACTTTTGAGCTTGAAACAAAAATGGTATAGGAACTTGCAGTATTAATTATTCAAGTAGAATCACCCCTTCGTTTTTCTCTCAACATTTCCGGACATCCTGTATACAAGGATAATTAGTTTTGCTGAATCACTAAAAACATAAAATTGCACAGGATTATGAAGTGCTATACTAGATGTTATCAATCTTTTTTCAAACATTCAAATACAAGTTTTTCCTAGAAATGGTGTTACTTATCTTAGACAACAATTACTATGAAAACTAATATTACAAACATATTTTTTACTAAACAATGTATACGAAATTCAACTTACAATATTTATTAGAAAATTTGCGGATGGCTTCATTTTAGTAATCCCAACGAATGGTTTAGAAGTTATAACGGTTTTCAAGCTGAAAACAGGCATAGAGAGATTATACACTACCACAAAAAATTACATTAGATAAGCAGCATGAAATCAAGGAGGGCGGTGTGTTAACTTCAACACTGTTTATCATTATGGGAACTATACAATAAGTTCGCAGAAGACTTTTCCGAAACATATCTTTCATAAATAAACTTGAAAACAGAGAAGGGGCTCTTCAGCCTAATTAACTAGATTTCACCCTGCGAATGGATGAGGCCACCGGTCGGAAGCCTTTTGATATCCAATTTATTGTCACTTGCCCGCAAGTATAATAAAGCGGTATTTTATTTAAGATGACGTGGTCCTCTTCAAAGGGAATCAACGCCGTAAAGTTAATCGGCAGCCCCGTATCGCATAATTTAATATTAATGAGAGAGCCCGCCGTCGGACTATATTTAAAAACTGATGTAATGCCTCGTGTATCCCCCTGGCGGCGGAACGGCACATTACACGGTGGAAAATAATAATAAATAACACTCCGCCGGAGGAAGTTGCAGTGTCACGATTCCCGTATAAATATATGAATACACATTTTCGTAATAATTAATTAGTGGAAACTCGGAGTTGGGCCGCGTGGAAATAAGAGAAAACCGGGTGTGTGATTATGCTGCACGTTTGAAATATGCAACGAACGGCGGCGCATTTTATTACCGCCGGCGAACCGGGTCGCGGATTTTTTTTATAAACAAAGATAAATTGGAACGGGTGTTGAAATTCCGTCCGTTTACGTCGGCTCGTAAATATTAATTAGAGTCGCATCAACTGCTTATTTAATTTTTAAGCGAACTACACGCACTACAGGGAGATACAGTGCTGTGTCGGTACGAAATTACGGCTTGAAAAACTAAAAAGAGGTTCACTGGGGGTTAATCTTACAAACTGCTTTTAATTAAAGCTCGAAAACAGCAAGTAAAATACTGCTAAAATTGCATTCGTAGACTAGACACCGATAGATGGCGTACAGTTGCGCTGAGGTATAGAAGAATGTTTACACCTAGCAAAGATGAATAATWTTTTTGATATTTTGATATAATATTTACATGTAATGCTGCCCAGAAAACAAGTTATACGTGTATACAAAATAAAATAGGTCCAAACGCAATTTCCTTTTCATGTGCACCGAAATCCGTCACAGTATAACGTATGTAACAAGTTTTGAGACAAAAATCAAATTAATACAATTTGTTCAAAATTTCAACTTTAATCCGACGTATTTTTGTTCGCAAGTGTCTCATAAGTAATTGGATAGTAGCAACATCGATTTGCCGAATCTTTTGGAAAATTCTCCTTCTCAGTTGTTCATCATTTTCTGCCTTCCATCTATTATCATAAACTTTCCTGCTTAATTAGGCGTGCTCGGGGAACATTAGATGGATTATCTATTTTGGGTACAAATGGGATATTATGGGCTTCCAACCAATATCTAGTTTGGCTGGCATAGTGCCAAGATGCTAGGTCAGGCCAGAACATGATTTCAACATTATTGTGATGATCATGTATAAATCTTAACAATTTAGGCAAACATCTTTGTATAGAAAGACCTGCAGTGATGGCTTCTCTAACATGTCCTACATATGGCTGCGAAGACCTGCTGAACAAATATGGCGCCCCACACCAGAATTTTGTCTTCAAATTTGGCTTTTCTTTTAAATTTTACATTATCCGGAGCAGCATGGAAATCCTCGGTATAGAATCCATTGATAACGTAAAATATTTTCATTGTCCAAAATAATGATTCTGTCATTTGCACAGGTGTATATTTTAGGCATTTTCTTCTTTTTCTGAATAACATTAGACTTCTCTTTTTTCCCGATGTACACTGTGTGAAACTCCATAACGCCTTCTTAGTCTTCGTGTAGATGCACCAACTTTTTCTTTTGCACTTTCTCTCAATCTATGTGCTCTGATATCAGACAAAAGCCGAGACCTTCCGCTTTTTGGTAGGTTTACACAAGGTATTCCTTCCTCACATTCCTTAGTTGATCGGTAAATAGTCGCACGGCAAATATTTCGTCCTTGAAATATGTTTACAATATCCGCGTTCGGCAATTGGCCAACTAAATAATAGATACTTTTTCGGATTTCGATTTTATACGCCATGTCACAAGTTTTTCGATGACGTCTGTCAATATTTATGATTACAAGGCTTACTCGAACAAATGCCAGGCAATGGTAACTAGACTGAATAAGATAATATCTTATATTATGGACGCTGAAAGCATTCACCCACGTAAACGACTGAATGTTTTCGAAATGATTAAAATTAGCTAAGAAACTTATGTTACATACGTTATTGCTTGCGGTTTGTACGATAATATTCAGCAGACTCGCCCCAGAATTGAAACCAATAATTTACAATTAATTTTGTCGAAAGCCTTGGAAAAGTATAGATAACAGAACAAATGCACCGACACCATTTTGACGTACGATGCAGGCCCTTAAATACTTTAAATGCAACTGTAGCAAGGACTCCAAATTTTGTTTCTTGTTAGAATTTTTCTGTTTTTGAATAGGATTTGGGATAAAAATAATTTGGATTGTTTTTTCTTTAGCATTTTATCTATCATAGTGGGATCAAAGCCATTGCTGAACGCTAATTGTATTATAATATTTAATTCATTGTCAAAATCTGCTTTGTTTAATGGAAGGTTTAAAAGTCTGAGAAGTAAACTATGTTTTTAGATTGTTTAGATAATGCACGAATTCAAGTGTCTGTCATTGTGGTCAGATATGCTGAAATTTAGCTTTTCTGAGTATACGGTTGTGGTGAGATCTAAAAAGTTTAATTTGTGTCTGTTTCTTTTTCAATGGTTAATTGCTTATTAATTTTGTTTATGGAATTTAGAAATTTTTATATGTACCTGTTCAAATACAAAAAAATTCGTCTATATATCTTGCCTAAAAGTGGATGTTTTCAACCAATTTATTTTTTTTATTTTAATATGTTTGTCTCAAAATTGTCCATATATAATTCAACCAAAAAAGGAGATAATGGGAAAGCCATCCTTTTGCGCGTAATATTTGTAATTAAAACGGATATTACAATGATCTAAACATTTATAATAACGTAGTCGACTTATTCTTTGTTAGGTCACTCAAGTTTCTTTACTTCTACAATAAATCTCCCCAAAGTCATCAACTCCACTATATTTAATAAATAGGCAAAGCGCTTTCAGCTATAATCAGCCATCATCAGTGCCTCATAATGTAAAAAAGGAATATAAAACAAATTTATAAAACTGACATTGCCAAAATCGAAATAAGCAGTCTTGACTTCAAACAAAAAAGCCTGCATGCCAAAAGTACCAACATGAAATCAATGATCAAATAAAGAATTTAGAATAGGACAACTAAAATTACAAAAATCATTCAAAATTGTAAAATAACCGTCATCTATAATTTTGTATATTTCAAGATTTTCTAGAAAATTTAATTTTGAGGATTTATTACAAACATGTAAAGAATTGAAATTATTTAAAGAGGCAGTGTGTTTTAGTGACAATAAATGATTTGCTAACGAAGAATTTGTATTAACTATATCAGTATTTTTATATTTTCCATATTGTTTCTAGTGTTCATTGCCTCTAACTGAAAAAGATCTTCCCGTTTCACCAATATAAACAGAATTACAATCGTCGTTTCTATTTCATAACTAAAATTTATAGAATCATGAAGAGAATTAATATATGTAAGAAAATTATTTAAGTCATTGTAATTTCCTGTAAAAATGCATAAAACATCATCTACATAACGATACCAAAATTTAATGTGGGAAGAAAAGGAAACGTTTTTGAAAATATCTTGTTCTAAATTATTCATAAAAAGTTCTGCTAAAAGTGGGCTAAGAGACCCATTACTAAACCTGAATTTTGTATGAAATATTTATTATCGAAACAGAAAAAAAATTATTTATGACATTATGAGGCACTGATGATGACTAATTATAGCTGAAAACGCTTTGCCTATCTATTAAATATAGTGGATTTGATAGACTTCGGAGAGATTTATTGTAGAAGTAAACATCACTACATATATCCACGTAGAGGAAAATGGACCAGTTTACATTGTTCACTCAAGTTTGTTGAAATGACATGTTTTTGTAAAAGATGAAAGTGAATAAACTTTTAACATCAAATGAAAGTAGTATTTGGTTTTTAATTTTCGAGTAAGGTCTAATGAGTGAAAATTGAGGCCTAAAATCAATCAGTTCTGGCACTAAATTACTGGGTTTCTTCCAAACTCATCGGTAAATTTTCTTTATGAAGTTTTGGGACAGCATATAATATTGCTGCTTGTGGGTTAGTATTCTTTAACTATACAAATCATGGTTATTAAATATCGTGTTTTTAATAATGTTATGATTTTTGTTCGGTAACTGTTTGTAGGGTCTTTGTTGATTAATGAAAATTGTTCTGGGTTTTACAATATTTTTAGTTTATAAACACCAAGTATAATGTCTACAATAGATAACATCTGTATACAGATAATAATCTAGTGCAGTTCAAAAATGTAGGTATCGCAGAATATACCATTCATAAGCGGAAATAAATCATAAACTTCAGCAGCAGACAGATGCTTGAATATTGATTTTTCTTAACTCCTGCAAGTTTTATGATACTAGTTCAACCCAACTTCTGTTAACTTTTCTACAAACTTTTGCTTATCGTGCTCCCGATACAACCGATGTCCGACTTTTAATATAAACTAAGTCTTCTTGTTTGCGTATTGCAAAAAATAACCCCTACACGAAATAATTTGCAGTTTTTTTCCTGTTTACGTACCATCAAAGTGTAGCAGTCCAGCATTTATGCTCGAAAATTCCAAGCGATGATCTCCGCGAATGTTTTCAGTTTGTTTAACCTGAAAACACTGAAGGAACTGCTCTGCCTCTGGTGTGTTATTAAAATATCCTGATTGATGAATAATTCACCACTAATTCAGGCGTGTTTACGCTGTTTTCCAGATTTTTAATGAACGAAATGTAAACGGTATTGTGGCGAACCTTATCATGAAATTTACGCGTATAGCTGACCTCAATATGCTTTGGTGTAACAGACCTTTACAAGAATTTATCGCCCTACGTAGAAAGAGTAAAAACATCATAAATCCGGGAAGTAGGAGTTTTATTTAATTAACAGATTATAAATTATTATCATTTATATAATAATGTTAGCATTTATCACTGTTTTAATCAAATTTAAGTGCGAGAAACTCTGGCAAGAATTACATGGGAGACTAATTAGGGGGTGAGATTAATTATAGCGCGCTACACCTTGGCACTGTTCTCTTCAGAGAAAGTAGAAGTATTGCTGGAAACAGGTACCCGAAGCTTTAGTTCTCGTTTTACAGAGATAAGTATTTGTAAAAAGCTTACAAATATACAGTTACTGTTTTACGAGATAGGGCCATGGGATTTCTGCAATCTTTTATAATCTTAGGCGAGTGCCCTATGTCATACTGCAATTTTGTTTTGAGTTTTCTACACGAGATGAACTCATCTTAATGTTTATATAACTGTTCGTTAGAATTAAAATGTGGATAACAGCACGCCATCTAGTAACAATTAACGGTATTATCCACCAGCATGGGCGTACCGAAGGGGGGCAGCTGCCCCCTTCTGGACCTGGGTTGCCAACTCTGGGCCGTTCCAATTTCCCATACATTTAGCTGGTTAATTATTTGTGTACATCTAAAAATCGTCTTATTTACAAAATTGTAAATACAGTAAAGTTTAT
The DNA here is from genome assembly GCA_025024175.1 of Rhyzopertha dominica. Lineage (NCBI taxonomy): Eukaryota > Metazoa > Arthropoda > Insecta > Coleoptera > Bostrichidae > Rhyzopertha > Rhyzopertha dominica. The sequence goes on along the minus strand of QCXZ01000003.1, from coordinate 63,782,893 downwards.
GGCCAAGTGTATTTCACAATTTTCATCCAGAACTCATATTTGACTCTTGCAAATGACATTCTCTAATAAGTCGTTGTCAAATGGTTACCAAGCTTAATCGATGCCATGTGCGTTTTGAAGCTGTAACTGCAACATTCTCGATGTTAAGAATCGTTGTCTTAGGGTGGATATAGCTTTAAAAGACTATCTTGGTCAGGATGAGTCATAACACGATTTCTGCTTAGTTTAGCTCTTCTACCGTTTCCTATAAAGATTGTTCAGCTGACTACTGTTATTGGAATCACATCAGAATCTGCCATATATTCGGTGATAACTCCAACTTTTGTACCAAATTTCTAAATTCACAGTACATTTTAACAATTAATCCAAAAAATAAAAAAAAATAAAAATCCATCCGAACTCACGTTTATGAAAATCAATTTATTTAATATAAGTTTTAGGAATCCAGTAAAAGCATTATCAGCAAGAATTAAAACCCAGTGTGTTGTTAAAAATGCAATTAAATATATTTCAGTTTATTTAAATGAAGCTTGATTAGGTTAAAATATTAAGTAGTCGGTTAATTTTTGAGAGCAATGCACTGGCGATTTAAGAAGGTTGGCTTGACGCATAATGCTGAGGCATTTGTCATTCTGAGTTTTAATAATGTTAGTTATCCATCGAGTCTCTTTCTCTGGGGAGTAAAAATTACTACAATTGTATCTTTAGCACCTATACATATGAACTCCCAGCTTAAATTTCTAAAGCATCTGGTGTGAGAAGTGGAAACATTACTAAAAGTGCATTGGTCAATGCATTAGTCTTTGATATGTGTTAATTCTGAATCAGAAATCGAGCTCCTATTAGTAGAACTTTTAAGGTTCCTTTAGTACTTCGTATTATATCATTATACATTATGTGGATCATGGATCTTTATTCTCCCAAATAAAATGTATCAACTGATTTTTTGTTAAACGCGAGAGCGATGCAACTGAATGCGCCTCACCTAACTGAGTTCATCAATAACGGAATTAGTAATAAAGGGGCTTTGTAGGATCAGTGTACATAAAAAACATATAAATAATTTGGGTCTTTATTTCACAGAATATGTTTTAAGTCGTTTTGCAGAAAATCCACGAAGATTACTCATGGAATAAATACTTCATTAGTTATTACTTAAGTACCTATATCTTATAAACATTTATTATATCCATTTATGTCGAATTATATACTACAGGACGTTCCTGCTTTGCCCTCTCCTAGACCAAAAGCTGAGTACGACCATGTCCACCAGTCTCTGCGAGGAACCTAGACGTAATTTTGTTATTTTGATAACTATTTGTTGTCTTTTATAATCATATTCTTTGTTCTTCTCTTTCAATGTTAGTAAGTGTTTTCTTCCAATATTTACTTTTACTCTGTAACTTTTATAGCACTTTTTACTGATGGGAAGCGCTCTGCTTTTCTACAATAAATGATGCGGTACTAGACTTTGGTTTACTTTATTCATTTCTGGATCACTCAACCCACTTCGAATGGATTAATCCAACATCTTCAATGTTGTCTAACGACGATTTCAAAACTGCCTCGTAATTTTGTTATAGTCCATATTTGCTTCTAATAGAATAATGGTAGACGATTTTTTCACGTGGAACATGTACCCTACAGTGCAGATCTTACCCCAAACGTCTTTTTGGTTTAGTTGTCAAAGCTAAAAACCGATTTAGAAGTCCTTTCTCATTTCTACAACTAAAAATTCATCAAAAACGCTCATCCCAAGGAGGAAAAAATCACTTAGACCAGCGCGTCGAAATCAATTACCGTTAAATTAGCCCAGGCGGATAATCACGCGATATTTTTCCGAACACAATGTCTTCCCCGTCCTGCGGAGTCTCCATTATGCAGAAGAGGCTATTTCACGGGCCACGCTCTCGGTTATGGGGTGGCAGCGTCCTATCAACTATTCATCATCGCAGGTATATAAAACAGAGGCATTCCTACGGGATACGTTCCTAATTATTGATGCTATCTGGAAATCTAACATCCGCATTTGGCCCTGCTTCCGAGCAGCGCGAAGTTTCCTCCAATTTCCTGCGGTAAACTGCACAGGATGAGGTTGGTAGTTCGCGATCGGGATAGTTCAGCACGTGTATGTCGAGTGAAGGTTGGTTAGGATTAAATAGCTCTGCAATAATATTGCACATGTAGCTTGATAATCCCTGATAATTGGCAATCGTAGGGTGATACTGGATGGATGGAATAAGCTATCTCTACATTTGCGGTAGATAAATTCGTATGCTTTAATTTAGTGACCACATTTAGCATTTAGCACATGGTTAATTTAATACCAGATAAAATTCTCGATTCTTTAATGAGGTCATTTCTGTGAAAGATAGTGTCAATTGACTTGTATGAGTAAAGCATTGGTGGGATTTTACTGGAGTGAGAGAAATAATAATACACTTTAGTACATCAGCAAACATATAAGTGCAGAACATTAAAAAAACAGTTCGAGAAGTCGATTCTTTGGAACATAATTAGGCTGTGAAATATAAGGAAAGAGGCACTATTTTCAACATTTGCGCACAAGTAACAAAGCATTAAAATTTCTTAGCACTATTACGTAATGCTTGAATAACACGATGTAAAAGCTTTCCCAAATCATTCACACTAGTTGTGGGGAATATAAACATGAAAACATAAAAGGGAATAGCAATTGATTGACTCAACGTTCAATGTAAACTAAATCCTAAAATGCCAACAACTTAATCTAACATGGCGCGATATTTGTTTGAATCTGAATAGTAATCTAAAAGAAATACATTTCAATCGACAACTGCACACGATTTTGCGCTTCTGCTTTCGTACAACTAAACAGATATATGCATTTAATGCAAACGACAGTCCAGAATGGAGGGACATTCCCGAATTATGCATCACAAAAGTGTCATTCTGATAGGAGACTGATTCGACCCCGATTTAATTTAAAAGTCATAAAATGCATTCGCATCGGCATATAAATCACAATTTTTCATATCGGCAGCTGGTCCGTAGTGTGTATGCAGTGCCAGGTAGTGTAATTGTCGATGCTAGCTGAGCCGATGCCAAATTACAAACATGGAACGTTTGGAGGATCAATTGTGGCAAATACAGGGCTCCACGTACAGTTGTTCTCCCAACGATCGAATATTGGTTGGACAATTTTTTTTTATTTTATTGGATATGTTACATTCCGAAATAGGACTGCATGATATCAGGCAGATTTGCAATGTAGAGTATCAGTGTTAATTTATTAAATAGCACGTTAACAACTTTCAAAAACAAAATAAAACAAAACCAGAACAGTCATAGACAAAGACAATAAACAATATAAATGAAAAAACAAAAACTTTCATAAAACCAACACCACAAATCACTATATTAAAACCTGATAAATCTAACTCTGGCTTCTAATTATGGACACAATATCATATGAACAAAAATGCATGACCTATTAAATGACAAAAACAATATACAACATAATTAAAAAAGACATCATGAACACCACACAACGTAAAAACAACGCAATGATACAATATTGGAAAAAACAACAATATATATCTAACGAAATAACATATAAACTTATAATATATAATGTTTTATCCCCAAAAATATACGGACAACCAAAGATACACAAACCAAATATCCCTCTCAGATCTATAATAAACAACATGCAGTCACCAACATACAACCTGGCAAAATTCTTGAACAATATTTTAAAAAACATTAATAAAAACCAATTTTATATTAAAAACCTTTCAAATTTAAAAACAAAATTTCCAACATATATTCCTAATAACCACATTATGATTTCTCTAGATGTAATTTCTCTTTATACTAATATACCAATAACATTAATAGAACCAATTATCACAAAAAATTGGCAAGAAATAGAACAAATAACCCAAAAACAGAATTTATAAAAGCACTAAATTTTACATTATTTTCAAATTATTTCCAATTTAAGAACAACTGTTATAAACAATAGATGGGGTAGCAATGGGATCACCCATTTCAAGCAATACAGCACAAATAATAATGGAAGATCTAGAAATAACAAACAAAATAAATTATATAAAATTTTATACAAGATATGTAGATGATCTATTCTTAATAATACCAAGAGACAAAGTAAACGAAATTTTAAATTTGTTTAATAGTTATCATCCAAAATTACAATTTACCATAGAGACAGAAAAGAAAAACACAATTAACTATCTAGACCTTACACTAATTAAAAAAGTTAACAAAATTCTCACAAAATGGTATTCAAAACCAACTGCATCGGGAAGACTACTAAATTACCATTCTAACCACTCCTACAGACAAAAAATAGCTATTCTAAAGAACACTATACAGCGAATAATAAAATTAACTAATCCAGAACTTAGAATTGAAACTTTACATGCCATTGCTAAATACTAAAAAATAACAACTACCCCACTAAGTTAATAAGTAACTCAATAAAACAACAAACAGAAAGACTATACAATAGTATTCAATACGAAAAACAAGAAAAAAACACAAACATAACATACTGAACCTTACCATATATACCACCACTTACTCAAAAAATAAAAAACCTACTAAAACCACAAAACTTCCAAATTACATATAAACCAATTAACACAATTAAACAATTCTACACACCATTAAAAACAAAAACACCAAAAGAAACAAGAAACACACAATATACAGTATAAAATGTAAACAATGTAACATACAAATATAGGACAGACAGGACAATACTTAAAAAACAGACTACAACATAAAATAATAACAACTACACAGCTTTAAAAAACATCAAGAACAAACTGACTACACTTTTGACTTTGATAATACCAAAAATTATTACTACGGAACAACATAAACATAAAAGATAATTTTTAGAATGATACAAAAAAAAAGCCTAAACACATGTGTAAACGACAGGACTGTACAAGGTAATTACTACATCTCCTATCGTTGAATAACGCTTTTATAAAAGTCGACCGTAGTCGCATGAAATTAACAGATGTTTGTAATGATTTTCATAAGATAATATATTATATATATATATAACTTTGAATATGTATAACGGTCGCAACTTGTTGAATGCTCAAGCTCCAGAAGTAGGGGGTATTCGACCTTTTGATTATATAAAATTAAGCGACATATTGACACTGTCTATATTTCCTGTTGTGTTGAATTTAATCGTATAATTTTAAGCTGTATTTGAATATTGTACGAACAATTATCTATTTCTTATTAATTTAAACTACTAGAGGCAAGAGAAGAAATTACATGGTATATTGAAGGAAAATAACTCACAAAAATTTTTTAAATTAATTTCTTTAATCTCACTGAAGCCTGTGATTAATTAATAAAGACGACTTGGGAAAGAAAAGTTCGCTTATTTTATATAATCAAAAGGGTCGAATACCCCTCTGACTTCTGAGCTTAATATATATATATATATATAGTGAATTGCTAACTAAATTACGCGAAATAATAGTAAAAAAAACGACGCAGAAGGAGTGGTTTAACATTTACTGTTTCCAAGAGTTTAGAATTACTTTATGAGCGTTCTGCGAAACGCGTAAGTCTTAAAGATGAATAAATAAAATTTTGTTTCAAAATATTTCCCTCGCATGAAACAACCACGACAGTCAGGAAGCCACGATCTGCCCCTAATTTACACCGGGGAGAGCGGCAACTTTTTGTCATTGTGATATCCTCCCAACTCCACCATCTGCTGAAGTCGTTCCGGTATCGGTCAACAGCGCGGGAGCTTTATATATCAAACTTTTCCGGTGGCACATATGTTACAACGGGCCTAAACGCTGTACTGGGAGCTCCGGTATTTAAAGAAGTCGATCCCCAGGCGCACGGGGGCCGACCAACTTGACAAAACTTCGTAATCTTGAGTAAATTCATAAACCGCGAATTTCCCTGGGGCCACGTTGGAATACCGACCAGAAATGGAATAAAAAATATCGAACGCTGGGGCTTTG